>CM039614.1:42809397-42835836 GCA_022457205.1 Saccharum spontaneum
GGCAAGAGGAGGATTTGAGCCTTCATTCCTACTCCAAATCACAGTAAATACACCACGAAAATCTTAGATATTTGACCTCTCTCAAGAGACACTAGAAGAGCTAACCCTAGAGAGAAAGAGGGAAATGAGAGTGAGGAGAGAGGTAAGGGAGATGGGGGCTCCCTCATCCTATTTAACAGGGCTATTACACAATCTTAATTTTGCTCTTAGATATTTTGAGTCAAACCACTTAACTCGAGGGCGCTGTGGTTCAACCCGAGGTAATCTTCATCCGACGGCCACCGCGCCCTTCATAAGATAGCTTCGTCTCGACGCAAACTCCTCGATGCCGCCACGTGCCGTCCGTTCCTCCTTGGAACCTCCGCCTGGGTTTTGAGGCCCAAACTCGTAAACCTGTCATCGATAGTTTTAAGGCTCAAACCATCAAACCCGCTCGCGAGTAGCGTACTCTATACGCATCTCCCGCCGCTCGACACGTGTCACCACCGTCCTCGACTGGTCGACCACCAAGTCCTCTGAGCCCCGCTCGACTTGCACATCCTCCATCTTGACTCGGTCAACACGGTCACTCCCATGTACACTTGCGCCTGTCGATGTCCCAGATGTCAGCCACCGTGGTCGGTCATCCAGCCTCCTGGTCCCTCAGTCAAGCCTCACGTCCGTCCTTCACTGCTCCTGGTCCATCGGCACGGCACATCTCTAGTTGACCTTCACCTCTCCGTGGACACACCGCCTCCGAGCTCCACACCTGCATAACACAAGCCAAGAGACATGTCGCACTTTCCAACTTACGTTGGGGTTAGGTCACACACTCAACCTTGATCGTAAGTCATGTTGACAATCACTCATTACAAATCGAATCACAAGGGCACATTTCAACCTTGTGTTCGCATTTGCGTAGTTCTTGTGTCAATGATAATGATCTAACTATTTTGGTTGGATTTAACTGTACTTGGTCCACCTTAAATCAATTAAATTCTTCATTGGTCCAAAAAAATGTTAGTGTAATAAAGGTTTAATCTTGTATGAGAAGTAAATAGGAGATTGACTCGATTTAAATATATAACTATTGTGTGCACTTTTTTAAGGGGATGTTTAGATGAAAAAATTGGAATTTGGTTACTGTAGCACTTTCGTTTGTATTTGGCAATTAGTGTCTAATCATTGACTAATTAGGCTCAAAAGATTTGTCTCATGATTTACAACCAAACTGTATAATTAGTTATTTTTTATCTATATTTAATGCTCAATGCATGTGTCCAAAGATTTAATGTGATAGAGATAGCGTAAAAATTTGAAATTTGAAAGGTATCTAAACAAGCTCTAAGGTTAAGAAAGATGAAAGAATCATACACCCCACACACGTGCTTCCTTCATGGAATAAAATATTGGATCCTCACGTCATGCTTAAGTTAAGTTTGGACGACTAGACTATTACATCTGTGCTCGTTTAGCGAAAAATTCATATGTACTATTGCTCAAAGAGAAAGAGTTGTGGGAATTTTTATTCAAAACTCAAACATAAGCGTTCGTATTTACACAGTTTGAGGTATGCGTGCGTACGACGGATTTGATTGGTGGTCTTGTGTGTAGCTGTACCGTATATTTGGAAAAATAAATGCAGACTGTAACACTTCTCTGTTACGATTTTATTAAAGGTTGTTTAGAGGCCGGTAGCTTAGCCGCCTCTAATTCTTTTTTTATTAAAGGTTCAAGAGCATTAAGAACCTATTTAGAACACCTCCTCTAAACCCTACAGCTCTAAACTTTAGAGCTAAAGCTTTAAACATGTGGTCTAAAGTTAGCTCTAAACTTTAGTCCAGCTCACATTAGAGCATTAGATCTCTAAACTAAGCTAAAATACTCTAAAGTTTAGAGGAGAGGATCCAAACAGGACCGATCAGACTCAATGAGATTTTATGTCCCTATTTTCAAGACTCACAGATGTTAGAAACAGTGCAAAAACAAGTTTTATCCCCATAAAACTAATTTTATCACATTAAACTTTAAGCTTCTCTTACTTCATTTATATCATGTCATATTAGTTTATTTAATACCATGAAACACTCTTAAAACTCCCGTTGAGACTGACTTTATATCAAAGATGATGATATAAGGCTGAGACCTTGTTTAGTTCCCAAAAATTTTTTGTTCTACAGTAACATCGAGCGTTTGGACACATGCATGGAGTACTAAATGTAGACGAAAAAAACTAATTGCACAGTTCTTGGGGAAATCGCGAGACGAATCTTTTAAGCTTAATTAATCCATGAAAAGTCTTAAGTGCTACAGTAACCAACATGTGCTAATGACAGATTAATTAGTATCATTAGATTCGTCTCGCAATTTTCTGACGAGTTCTGTAATTTGTTTTTTTTATTAATATCCGAAAATCCCTCCCGATATCCTTTCAACACATCCGATATGAACATCTAAAAAGTATTCTTTTCGTGAACTAAACGCAACCTCGACTCAAAGTAGAATAGCACCCATGCCTCGACAGCAATTATGGGTCATGGCCGGTTTTTTGTAATAAAAAAATAGGTATTATTTGTCAGCTGAGGTGATCACGTCCTGTGTCCTGCCTCCTGTGCTTTAATAATTCTGTCGGATCAACACGATTTGATTGCTCTACCAATTAATTTGACGTATATGCCTGCCACTACTGGAGGTGGCGGCTTTGCCGAGGGCTCCAGGCTCTCGGCAAAGCCTCTCAGACCCTCGGCAAAAGCTTTGCCGAGAGCAGCTCTCGGCAAAGCTGACTCGGCAAAAACCCGATCGGCAAAGCCTTCTTTGCCGAGAGCCATTTATCGGGCTCTCGGCAAAGGCTTTGCCGAGAGCCAACACGGCCCTCGGCAAAGAAAAGACGCCGTTAACGCCCGCTTTCTTTGCCGAGAGCCCATTTGGCTGGCTCTCGGCAAAGAGTTTTTATTTTTTTTTTGAAAAAAAATCTTTGCCGAGAGCCAGCCAAATGGGCTCTCGGCAAACATTTTTGTTTTTTTTAAAAAATTTTTTTGCCGAGAGCCTGACCATATTGGCTCTCGGCAAAGAGTTTTTCAAAAAAAAAAAGAAATATCTTTGCCGAGAGCCAGTCTGGCCAGGCTCTCGGCACACATTTTTTTTAAAAAAAAAGAAAAATGTTTGCCTCTCGGTAAAGAATTTCCTTTTTTTAAAAAAACTCTTTGCCGAGGGCCACTCTGGCCAGGCTCTCGGCAAAGCCTGTCCTTTGCCGAGTGCAACGGCCATTGCCCTCGGCAAAGCTGGGAAATGGGTATTTTTTACAGTCATGTTTCCCAGCTTTGCCGAGTGCAATGACCATTGCACTCGGCAAAGGTAGAGAAATTTTGGTTTTTTTTTTGATTTTCCACTTCATTACACATATAAATCGCATTCATCATATATAAATCACATTTATCACATATGAATCACATTCATCACGTATAAACACATATATCACATTCATCACATATGTCACGTTCACATACACCACGCATATAGCACATTCATCATAATATTTGAACTAAACGAAAGTTAACCATTACAAGTTATCATCGAAACATAATAAGTTTGCATTCTAAAGTTCACAATCTACTAGAGATGACACTTTAGACACAGTCATGGCCAACCTTGCCCTGGCCACCCCGGAGAAGGAGTCCCGCCTTGACCCCCGGGCGTGTTCCATCCAGGCGCTTGCGGGTTGTTCGAACCCGCCGACGGAGGCTGCAAAAATTAGATGTCTATGTCAGACAAGCAAATGCATAAACAAAACACTGAGGAATCGATACTCACAGGAGTAGAATCCGCGTTCTGAGACGGCGGTGGAGGAGCCATGAGCGTCGCGGGCACCTGCATGCCCTGGGAGGCCATGAACGTGATGAGATCTTGCATCTGCTTAGCTTGGGCCTCCAACCAGGCCTCCATCTGGGACCGCATCTGGGACTCGGCGAGCTTGCGCTCCTCCCTTTCTCTTTTTAGGCGGGCCTGCGATAATACAAAGGGAATGTTAGAACAATGCAAACATTTAAACATCAATGTACGACGAGTAAAACAAAAATAACCTCGAGCTCGGCGACCCGCGACTGCGAAGGCGACGGGCGTGGGCGTATGGGGACGCTCCCGCTCGTGGCCTGTGCTCGGAGCTGGGACAGAGTGGGAGTGGAGGACGAGTCGATGACGCCGTCGCCAAGCCAATACCGCCCGTGCTTCTTCCCTCCTCCGACCGTCATCACGAGGCTTCCGTCCAGGTCCTCGCTGGCCAGATCAAAGTCGGGCCCATGGACCGCCCTTGCCGCCTCTGTGTAGTCAGTGAGGCGGGTGTGGACGCTGGAGTTGGAGTATGCCTCGGGGGGGTCGTCGGGGTTGTAGGAGGTCTCCGGTGCGGTGGCCTTGCCCTTGTGGGACATGGCGTATGCCATGAACGTGCTGCAAGGCTGGCCACCGTGTGACGCCGTCTGCGAGAAAGACAACAAGATGATTAGTAATTAGGCAACATTTGAGTGTTACAATACATAAAGTGTTTCACGTACCCAAGCTTGTGCGTACTCGGCTAGGTTGCGGTTGCCCTGGTGGTGTGGTACACCTGGCATCTGCAGACGCGCCTCCCGGGCCTCGGCGTGCTGGGCGGTCCACCCTTCAGAGAGCCACCGGTCCACGATCATCTCCCAGCACTCGGGAAACGACTGGCACCATTGGGGGACCATCTGCACATCAAAGTATTTCACATATAAGCGTCAGATGAAATGAGAATAGCTTAATCTCAAAAGGAATCACTTACCTGAATGTACTGCGCCCGGCTCAGCGTCATGCCTCTCGCCTCGACCTTCGAGACCCTCTGTCCTTCGACCGTGGCGTTGTAGTTGACGATGGCCTGAATTCTCGCCTCGTAGATGATGTCGGTGACGAGCTTCCTGCAGGACCTTGTACTCACCACCTCCGCCTCGGCCTCCTTCCCCTGCTCACACCTATAGAAGTCCTGCATACAGATGCAATACAAACTGTAAGAAATTCAAGAAAAGTACGATGAATGCGATGTTGTGTGACGAAGACTTACCCACAGCTCCACTCTGACCCTCGCCGCCTTGTTTGGGTAGTTCGGGTCTGGGACGACGGTGTAGTGGTCAAATGTATAGGCCGGCTCTCTCTTCCCGGCATACTGTACTATGCCGGGGTAGTGCTCGCGGCACAGGAGACCCAGGATGCCATTGGGTTTGCGGCCGCGACCCTCCACAAACTCCCAATGCCTGCACAAGTGATACAGAAAGATTATTAGTTTCTATTTCAATTTTAAACATATCATATGAACGAGTAGTTAAAACATGTACCTTTGTCCAACGGGGCGGATCACTGGGCGTTGGTGAAGTGGTATCGGTCGGGCCGGGAGGCTGGCGGGACCTCGCAAGTAGGGTGTGGACCCCCCTGAGGCAGCCGAACCCTCGTTTGCCTCGGCCGACGGCTCATCCTCCTGCTCGGGGTCCTCCTGCCCCTCGTCCGCCTGAGCCTCGGCCTCGGGCGTGGCCGGCACCTCGTCCTCCGGTGGAGTCGGCTCCCTCCGACGGCGACTCCTCCTTTGCCGAGATGGCCCGTCGTCCTGCGAGGCCCGGTACAGGGAGGTCATCGACCTCTGACGTCCGCCTGGCATCTTGGCTCGACCTCCTGCATTTAAACAGAACAAACAATATTGTATTAGAAATAACATAATGAAATATATGCAAAATAAATAAAACCCTAGATCCTAAGAAAAAACATAACAGGAGTAGAATATAACATAATATTACGTGAATTAGAAATAATCTGCATCATCGGGATTAGCCGGAGCATAAGTGTCATCATCGCTGTCAACCATATCTAAGTACTCCTCAGTATCCGAAGACGGGAGGTTGTTTTCATTTGCTTCGCCTAAAAGGAATCGTTCTAGCATTTGTATGTCCTTCTCATTTACCACCTCATCCCCAGCGTCCTCGTCATCATTCTCTACTTCCATTTCCATCGCCATCGGCGGGATGCATGGTTCAAGATGAATGCGATCAAAGTGGACCCATGCTTCACCATCGGCGGGATGTACCATCTTCTCAGGACTGTATCGTGTACCCTGTTTGTGCCATCTCATCTGTTTCGCGGATTCCTCGGTCATGTAGAGACGTTGGATCCTCGGTGTGAACGGCAGGTAACGCAGGACTTTCATGGGGATAGAAAGTTGTCTCTTCAGGTCTTCACCATCGTCTACCTCCATGTATCTCGATGCTTTACACTTCGGACAGTAACCTGCATCCTTGAGATCTTTTCTGAAGAGGACGCACCCATTTGGACATGCATGTATCTGCTCATACGGCATCTTCAGTGCACGAAGCAGTTTCTGTGCCTCGTACAGGCTCTTTGGCAATATGTGGCCGTCCGGAAGCATGCTACCAAATAGGGCCAACAAACCATCGAACGCTTCTCGACTCAGGTTGAACTGGGACTTGAACCCCATCACACAACCAATGGCATCCAGTTGAGAAACCGTTGTTTGATCATGAAGGGGTTTCTATGCCGAAGACATCATGTCGTAGAACGCCTTTGCGGTCTTCTCCATCTCCTCCTCCGTACGTCCTGCAGCGTACTGTGCTTGTTGGAAGTCATCTAACAGGTCTGCTACCCCAGCATCAGCATCAAAGTCCTGCAGACGTGGTCGCACCGTCTCCTCTCTCAAATGATGTACTTCACCATGGTAGATCCACCGGGTATAGTCCGGCGTGAATCCATGGTTCAGAAGATGTTTACCCATGTTCTCCTTGTCTTGCCTTCGCCGGTTCCCACATCTACTGCACGGGCACAATACTTTCATCTCTCCTCGCCGAGCCGGGCCAAATGCATGGTTCAAGAAAGCATCTGTCTTGTGCAACCATTCATCACTGAAATCACTCTTGCTTCTGCGGCCCGAGTACATCCACTGACGGTCATCCATCCTACTGTCATCCATCCGAGTACTTACATCTACATCCAAGTACTTACATCCTATTGTCATCTAATAGGTGAGGATAGGTCCTAATCCCACCTGCGGATGCGTAGACGAGGCTAGTTCTCATTTTCTGCCCCAACCCAAGATAGAATTTCGGCAGCACCTCCCCGCTGTTCTCCCGATACACGTCCCTGTAGGGAGAGTGTGTATCCGGAGAACAACAGGGAGGTGATGCCGAAACTCCGTCTCGAATCAAGGCAGACCATGAGAACTAGCCTCATCTACGCATCCGCGGGCTGTCCAAGTAACGTGGACAATCCGAAACAGATACAGTTATCGACATGCAGAGATCTGCATACCTCCAACTATATCTCTTTCGGACAGGAGACGCCTAACTGGGTTCATGACCTACGACCCTTATCCGGGAGGAGAGGTTATTTATACCTAGGGTGGCGGTGGAGTCAGGCTAGCGGCGCAGTGATGAGTCGGTGCAGTGGTGAGGGAAGCGGTGCAGGCAGACCTGCAGTGCACGATCCTGCAACTATTAGGTAGCTCCTAAGAAAGGAAATTGAAACACACACCAGCAGTCCATGAATAGATTCTTGCATAAGGAGTAGGTACAATGGTCTCTGAACATTTCAGATCCACTTAGAGGATGGGAAAAATTTGCTAAACTGCATTTTTTTCCTATTCTGTTGGTGAAAGGACAAAACAGATAAGGAGATCTGGTGTTGTTTTGTCTTTAGTTTACTTGGTAATATAGGTACCTTTTCTGAACTGAACTACATATGACATTGCACTACAGGTGGTGATATGGCGTCACTTAGAAGATGTGACTGCATTCTTTTTTCTGTTAAACTGAAAACAGTATATGACTTAGTTGCACTACAGGAATACAAACATAGTTTGATACAATCACTTGGTAAGACCAATAAAATGTGACAAGCTGTCATGATGCATCCATGTCTAACATCTACAAATTTAGTATCCCACACTAGGTATATCATGACAACTACAGCATCACAACTCATCTAGACAGAAATAATTCAGTATCCCAGTATAATTCATCTCAGGAAGTAATCACAGTTTTTTTTGGTTTCTGTAACGATAGCAGAGGGAGATACATTTGAATGCAAATTTAATTACAAAGGAGGGTTTGTCTTTCTTATTTGATTCTCTAGTACAAACTCTAGGTATATTAGGACGGCCACAGCAAATATGTAAGTGCATTGTTATCAGCACTGCACTTCATCTAAGATATTTCCATGACCAACAACAGCTGCCCCAGTGGCGGTAGTGACGAGAAAATGATCACATTTTTGACAGTTGTATCATTCATAAAAGGCTCTGACTGGAAATAGCTGGTTCACCAGTGAAATCTACTTTTCAGAAATCCAGTCCTCGGTAGAAATGGCTGGTTCACCAGTGAAATCTACTTTCCAGAAAACTAATTCAAAGGAGCTGGGCCACCACTGAAATTTCAGTTGTTGCCAACACAACAGCACATGGACATGCCAACTCTGGATGCTCAGCTGTAGCAAAAGTGCAGTTAATTTCCATGAGATGCAAGTTTTGGGACAGACACAAATATATATGCAAGTTTTGGGACAGACACTAATAATACAAAAAGGACTTCATTTCACATCACATTTTTGGCAGTATAATAGCATATCAAGAAATAAACCACCGACCCCTGCTGAAGTCGGCAGGAACTAAGACTAATAAGAGCCATTTTCTTCAAAAGAGCAGAAAGTAAAGTAGAAGGTCCAAATCAGAACATCCTAGCTGAATGAGACAGGTTGTGTTGTCTAGCTGACGAGGGACTGACACAGCCGATCTCATTGGTCGATGATCCAGTTTAACCTCCAGAAGCCCGTTCTCAGTATCCAATGAATGAGCCAGCCAATGATGGCGTCGATCCCTCAGCAGTCAGCAGCAAAACAAAAAGGAAAAGGTGGGTTATCCATCGAATCTACTACGACGGCCAGACTTTCGACACGTTCCACTGCTAGGCCTACATGGCAAGTGCAGCCAATAGGGGCGGATGGATGGATGCTAGTAGTAGAACAAAATAGTCCTTTCTCTCTCTCTCCGTGTGTGTGTGTTTCGTTTTGATGTTGGCAGGAAATGAAATCAAATTATGAATGAATGAATGAAAATAAAAACTATACTAGGCAGGCAGGCAGGTTCCGCCGAAGAGTGGAGCAGCAGCATGACGCACGCGGCGACGACCAGGGCCTCCTTAACAGCGCTAGCGGCAGCAGCTGAAGCCATGCCTTTCTTGGATGGAACAGCAAATAGCTAGTACTAATAAGCAAGCTTGAGAGGTCACAGATTCTGTCCCCCTCAGTAATCAGTTCATATATCACAAACAACAACTATGCAATCGACGAGAATCCACTGATTCATTCTTCTGTCTGTCGAGTCGAGAGGCCAACATCCAATCCAATCCAAACAACGGAAAGTAAGCACAAGCAGGGAGAGGGAGAAGTACCCGAACGGCGGCGGCGGCCCTCCGTGGACGGCGGCGGGGGCGGGGGCGGCTCCGAGCGGCCGGGCGAGGACGCGGCCGGGCGGCCGGGCGAGGACGTGGCCGGGCGGCCGGGCGAGGACGCGGTCGGGCGGCGGCGGCGGCGGCGCGGGGGCGAGAGGCGCGGGTGAGGGGCGCGCGCGGGTGCGGGGGCAAGAGGCGCGCTTGTGAGGGGTGAGGGGCGCGGGCGGCGGTTTTGATTCAGAGCCTCTTTGCCGAGAGCTAGATCAGGCGGCTCTCGGCAAAGAGTTTTTCTTTTTTTTTTTGATTTTCTTTGCCGAGAGCCCCAGCCAAGGCTCTCGGCAAAGAGCCTCTTTGCCGAGAGCAACCAAGCTCAGGCTCTCGGCAAAGAAAATAAAAAAAATAAAAAACTCTTTGCCGAGAGCCGACTGACCTAGCTCTCGGCAAACTATATATAATTTTTAAAAATTTCTTAACTAGGTCAGGCGGCAAAGAGTTTTTATTTTTTTTATTTTCTTTGCCGAGAGCCTGGGCTTGGTTGCTCTCGGCAAAGAGGCTCTTTGCCGAGAGCTTTAGGAGGCTCTCGGCAAAATATATATATATTTTTTGGTTTTTGCTTCCAATTTTTTCCTGCAGCCTTGATATAGTACTAGGTGGCCATGTTTGAAATTTGGTGTATTTTGCATTCTTCTTCCTATATTTCGCGCATTTTCTTTATTTTCTTGATTTTTTTCGCAAGACGCACATTTGAAAGGCAGGTGCATGAAATAATAAATCTCATCGATTTAAAAAATGATATTCATTCTTCCGAGAGTATTTCAACACCATATCTAGGGACAGACGCGGAAACCACTACAGGAAACTGGCTCTTTGCCGACTGCAATTTTCTTTGCCAACTGTTTTTTTTCGACACTCGGCAAAGAGGTCCCTTTGCCAACTGGAATTTCCTGCAGTCGGCAAAGCAGGATTTGCCGACTGCAATTCTTTGCCGACTGCCAGGCAGTTGGCAAAGAATTGCAGTCGGCAAAGGCAGGCCATGGTTGACGCCATCCGCACCGTCACCTTTGCCGACTGCCACTCCGTCAGCAGTCGGCAAAGGTGCAGGCTTTGCCGACTGCCATCCTCCCTGGCAGTCGGCAAAGGCTCTTTGCCAACTGCCACGGATGGCAGTCGGCAAAGAATTAATTTTTTTTTCGATTTTCGATCCTAGTTTTTTTGTGTTGCCTTGCTACAGTAAGTACATGATATATTCCAAGTTTGGGGTCATTTTGATTTATTTTGCTATATTCCATTGATTTTTGCTGTTTCTTTGATTTTTTCCGGCAGCTCCAGATTTGAACTGCAGGTACATGAAATAATGGAATCCGGCGATTTAGAAAATGATATTCATGATGTTTGGAGCATGTTGAGGCCGTGTGCGGGGCCTCGCGTGAAATTTCGACCGTGTTGGTGTCGGAACACGCCGAGGCACGCGCGTGAAAAGTGTTTTTAAATTTTATAAAATCGAAACGGAGTCCGAAAATGACGAAACTTGACGACGTGTCTTGCCATCGCATGCGGAGGCCGTGGTAAAAATTTGAGAAAGTTTCGAGCAAGTGGCGACGTCGGGTGGCTAAAACCTGGACATCTTCATATGTGATAACTTAAACACATATCTCAATTGTCTCTGGTACAGTGCATCCGTTGCAGGAGGTCGTAAACATGAGTTTAAAATTTATTCCTGTTAACTTAAACTAGGTTCCTAGAAAAATTTCTTTTTTATATAATTAATTTACGCAGGGAAATTATTCATTCCTAAAGGTTTCAAAATATTCCGAATGTGGTGTTTTTGTAACGAGTAAAAAAAATGAAAAGATATACGCATGTACTCTTGGCTGTTTTATACAAATAACAAATAAGTAAAATAATAAAAGAAAACAAAAAAGAAGAAAAAGAAAATGAAAATCAACCCAAGCACGCATCCACGAGGTTAAAAAAAGGAAAACACAACGCATGTACCAAGAAAAAATAGAAACACACACATCCACCAGGAAGCCGCGCCCAGACTTCCGTTGCTCGCCCTCTCTCCCCAAATCTCCCAGAAGCCCGACATTGCTCTCGCTCTCTCCCTCGGTCTTCTCCCCAGCATGCGCTCTCCCTCGGCTCTCTTTCGCTCCTATATGAGAGATGTATCCATCTGTGAACAACGTATAATCTCACTTTGTCAAAATGATTTGATTTTTTTATGGGAAGCTTATACACCCACATCATGACACCCTACCAATTCCTATAATTTTTAGACTACTTTACGATATTATTGATTTTTTTTCATCGGAGTCATCAAAATAGTAGTTTGAGTAATGTTTAGCAGAACACTTAATTTTCCATCGATTTTCTGGACGTGAGCTCAAATAGAACATGTCTTCTTACATATGTCTTTTCTAATTTTTGGACATGGTTAGATAGGACGTGTAGTTCAAGTTGTAGTGATTTTCTAAAAGCGCGTGGAAATTCATTTAAGCTATAGAAAATAGTAAATCGGTTCTAAAATTTGTGACATATATGTAGTCTATTTTATTTAAAAGTATTTTGGGTACACGAATATAATAGGATTAGAGTGTTTACTTTACAAGAGTGTCTAATAATCAAATAGTGCTTAAATAAAACCTCGATAAACAGGAAATAAAAAAAGTTAAATGTTTAAGGCCCAGCGACCTGGGCCTGGGCCGTGCATCCGCAGCAGGTCCCATGAACCGGCCAGCCTACTAAGGCACTGCTAGATCTGAGCCGTCCAATACTAATCGACGGCCATGATTACAGCACACCGGATAAAACTGCCCACAGTCAGCTCACCAAACCCTAAATTTAATTTCTCGCGCGGCCACCTTCTCTCCTCCTCCTTCACCGCCGCCGCCACTCCCTGCGTCTCCCTAGCCGTCGCGCTGCTCCTCCGCCCGTGGAGTCTCCGTGTCGCACCTCTCGTGTGTCCTAGTTGGGGACCTCTCCGTGCTGGCGCGAGGCGGAGATGGCTGGGGAGTCGCCGGCCTAGGCCAAAAGGCGGCGCGTGGAGGCCACAGCACCAGCGGCCAAGGTCGACGCGCAGAGGTCGCGGCCCCGGCGGCCGAAGGTGACGCATGGATGTCGCAGCCCCGGCGGCCGAAGGCAGCGCACGGATGTCGCAGCCCTGGCGGCCGAGGGCGTCGCACGGATGTCGCCACCCCGACGGGTGAGGGTGGCGCGCGGAGGTCATGGTCCTGGCGGCCGATGGTGGTGCGTGGAGGTCGCGGCTCAGCGAGGAGGCGTCGTCGTCGTTGCAGATCCGTCTCCGCTGAGCCCTCAACACGGTGAAAGTCCTCTCTGTCTTTTTTTCTCCGTTTCTGTATGCAGTAGAGTCACTTGCAACTTGTGATGAGCTAAATAAACTAGGTATTGAATTGATCCTTGCAGATCTAGAGGCCTGAGGGGTGTCCTGTGTTCTCTTAGTTTCTTCATTAGGAGTGGCAGAGGCAGCAGCATACATGTGTTCTCTACTTCTCTTTGTTTCTACAATGTTCAGATAACTGATAGTATGTTCAGAAAAAAAACTAGGTGCAGGCATTATTTACCATAAGTTAACAGCAGGAATTTTTGATTCAATTATATATGCAGCATTCTACCTTCGGGCCTAAACTGTTTATAGCAAAATTCTCCTTGTTTCCGTGGTTCTCCTGAATGTGTGTTCTTTACTCTTTACCAACTTCCGCACTATGTTTCTTTATGAGGGCAAAACTCCCCAATTTTTTGTTAAATACATGGTTTCTATCGGAATTTTCTGTAGTCGTATTGCAACATTTCTGCTTGCATATGTAGTTCTGCATTAGTAAAGTTCAGTGTCAGTATGACAGTATCAATTTCATATGTTGTTTAATGCCTGGTGACAGACATGCGGTCTATGCACAGAAGTGTAGATTCTGGTTTCTACTCGTGTCACCGTCTAGAACTATTTTGGGCCTCAAGGTTCCAAAGGAACTATTTTAGGCCCTGTCGAAATTGTTGCCTTTAAGTTTTTTCTATGAAGGTGCATATGCAGGGCTTATTTATTTATTTATTTATTTATTTATTTATTTATTCTGATGCAAAACTTTGGTCTTTGATTCACTACTACACAGTAAATTTTCATTCCATTTCACCATCGAATCTGAACTAAGATGATTGTTTTTGTTTATTTGGCTAAAGATATAATTAGTACTCATGGAAGCTGGCGGAAAGAAATTCTGATTACTGAACCTTTTCTGTTGGGTTGGGAGATGGGGAGATCACTATACTTAGTTATAATTGTCTCATAATTTGTTCAGGCATCATATATGGACTAATATATTAACGGTACGTTGTTAACGAACAACCTGTACTTTCTATCTAAATAAAGCGGTGTCTGCCGAAATAAAAGATGTGCATAAGTCAAAATAAAGACAAGCGTTTAACCACATATAAGAACATTACTATATTAACGGCATATTAATGAAGGGCAAAGCTTATGCATCCTCTTAAATTTCTAACGGGTACATTATTGCTTGTGATGATACCTCAATCGCAGGTGATGCTCTATACAGCCTACGACAAAGCCTGAAAGATAACAACAATGTGCTGCAGAGTTGGGATCCAACTCTGGTTAATCCATGTACATGGTTCCATGTTACTTGTAACCCTGATAACAGTGTCATCAGACTGTAAGTTGATCAAAGATCTTTTTGTTTATTCTCCCTTTGAGGTGAAAGACTGACCATTTGAATATGTACTGTCTCCCTTTTGCTAGTGATCTTGGAAATGCACAACTATCAGGTCCATTGGTGCCACAGCTTGGGCAATTGAAAAATATGCAATATCTGTAAGTTTCCACATCCATGATTTTGATAATTGAGCTAATAGTTTCATGATGCCATATAGGTGCATCTTTCACTCCCAATATTGGTTTAGCATAATTGCTTAGTTTTTGTGGAGCTTCTGAAACATGTGCGCATGCTTTTGGGTGCATTATGTCTCCTTTTGTCTGACGCCCAACAGTTCTCACTTCTCTTACTATTTCTTACCATATATATTTTCCAATAAATATTGTACCCTCCAATAAATATATAGGTCACCTTCGTGTTGAATTTATGTTTCATCATTTTGCAACAGAGAACTTTACAGTAACAACATAAGTGGGCCAATACCACCTGAACTGGGGAACTTAACTAACCTGGTCAGTTTGGATCTGTACCTCAACAACTTCACTGGAGGCATTCCTGACACCTTGGGCCAACTATCAAAGTTGCGGTTTCTGTAAGTTAATTCAATTGCCCTGGTTACAGAAGTGATATGTTCATGTGGCATTGTCCATCAATATATGTTGATCCTGTTAGTATAAATTATCTGATTGTTATTCGGTCATGATTTATCTGACAATGATGTGGAGAAATAGAAAGTTCTTACAGAACAGTAATATATGCATGATGTGCCCAACAATAGGTTTGCACAAAGTTATCCTCCAAATGCACTCTTCACTTTGTGATAGTAGATACTAAGGTTTTCATAACATCAATCATCCACTTGTCCATTTGTCTCTTTTTCTTTTGATTTTTAAAATGAAAGGCAAAATCCATTGTCTAGTTCTTGCCTTGTTACTTATTACATTATCTCTAAGCTTATCTATTGACTATTGGAAAGATTGTAACGTTTTTATTTCTTTGGATATCTACTTGCAAGGACAGCCGTCTTAATAACAACAGTCTTTCTGGCCAAATTCCGGAAACGTTGACCAATATCAACACTCTCCAAGTTCTGTAAGTTACCTGTTGCCCTTTTAGCTGTTCAGGATGTTAGATGACAGCAAAAAGTGTTTTGAAAATCTTGCAGGGATCTCTCAAACAACAATCTCTCAGGAGGGGTGCCATCAAGTGGTTCATTTTCTCTGTTTACACCTATAAGGTAATTTCTGGATGAATTTGGATGCTTAATTGCATCTTCTGATGCAGTTCTCCTGCCAGTTGAAAACAAAAACCTGTGTCTTCTGATGTTGACAATTCTAACCTTTTTGTCACAGTTTTGCTAACAACCCAAATCTTTGTGGCCCTGGTACTACAAAGCCTTGTCCTGGGGCTCCTCCATTTTCTCCACCCCCTCCATACAATCCCCCATCACCAGCTTCATCAAAAGGTACGGTGATTGGCTGTACATTCTGTCATATCATGCTACTGTTTGAGATATGCATGAGAGTGAAGCTCATTTATTTACAACTTGAATTGCTCCAAGCATAGTATAATGTTTTATTTGTGGCAGTGCGCTTATCTACTTGTTAATCTTTACATGTTCCTTAATTAATTCCTATTTTGCTGGTGCCATATTCCCTGTGAGTGTGACTAATTGGTGATAACATGTTTGATGCTTGCAGGACTCCAGATAGCTATGTTGGCTGTTAGCTGGTAATAAAACAGTAAGCGGTACCAAATTCTACTATTTTAGCAACCACTAGTGAGTGTGACTAATTGGTGATTAATTAAGCAGTAAGCTGCTCATCACAACTATTTTAGCAACCACTATTGCGTAGTTGGCTGTCTACTTGTGTGCATGTATAATATGAACTTTTTTGAAATTTATGTAAACCTGCACCAAACTCTTATCCCTTACATGTTCACTGTGAGCTTCCATGTCCGAATACTTGCATGAATTCTACTGCAGTTGTTTTCTTGTTTATGATTTGTGCACCTTTGGAATGTACTGAGTGAACCATGAGATTAAATTTCTTATTAAGCTGGAAAAAAAAACCCTGGACAGAGTCTTTGCCGACTGCAATGGGAGGCAGTCGGCAAAGAGGTCAAACCTTTGCCGACTGCAACTCCGACAGCAGTCGGCAAAGAACATTTCAAAAAAAAAAATATTTTTTTTCTTTGCCGACTGCCGAGCTGGCGGCCAGTCGGCAAACAATTTTTGAAAAAAAAATTCTTTGCCGACTGCCGAGAAACCAGCAGTCGGCAAAGCCTGCCGTCAGGGCTGACGGCGCCACGTGGCTATGCCGACTGCTGGCGTGGCAGTTGGCAAAGGCTTTGCCGACTGTGTGCCACGTGGCAGTCGGCAAATCCGCCTTTGCCGACCCAGGCTTTGCCGACTGCTCTTTGCCGACTGCCACGTGGCTTTGCGGTCGGCAAAGCCTTTGCCGACTGGGTTTATGCCTTTGCCGACCGGGGCAAGCAGTCGGCAAAGAGGCGTTTTCCTGTAGTGAACTCGACCATCTCGTGCACGAGACATAGCGACCAAGTTGTGTAGGATTTGATTTAAAAATATATAAAACGCGAACGGAGTCGGAAAATCATGAAAATAGACGGAAGGCCTTGACACGATACATAGAGTTTATGGAAATAATTTGGGAATATTTGGAGCAAGTTGTGACCCAAGATGGTTGAAACCCTGAGATCTCCGCTTGCAATATCTTATTATCACATGTGGAGATCTAAGGGTTTCAACCATCTTGCAGCACAACTTGCTTCAAACATTTTCAAAATTTTTTTATAGCTTCTACATGCGATGTCAAGGCCTCCCATCCATTTTCATGATTTTTTGACTCCGTTCACATTTTATATATTTTTAAATCAAATCTCACGCAACTTGGTCGTCATGTCACGTGCACGAGATGGTCGAGTTTCCGCGTCTGTCCCTAGATACGGCGTCGAAATACCCTCGGAAGCATGAATATCATTTTTTGAATCGCTGAGATTCATTATTTCATGCACCTGCAGTACAAATGTGCGTCTTGCGGGAAAAATCAAGAAAATGAAAAAAATACATGAAATATAGCAAGATGCATGGAAAATACACCAAATTTCAAATTTTGGCTTATAGTACTGTAGCAACGCTGCACAAAAAATTTGGGAACAAAAATCCAAAAAAAAAAATTTGCCGAGAGCCTTGGCTGAGGCTCTCGGCAAAGAAAATATTTTGCCGAGAGCCTAACAGCAGGCTATCGGCAAAGATGACGGCGTAAGGGTGCCGTTTGTGGGGGTGAGGCTTTGCCGAGATTTTTTGTGTACCGAGAGTCGAGCTCTCGGCAAAGTTTGGCTTTGCCGAGAGCCAATGTTTGCCGAGCGTCGAGCTCTCGGCAAAGCTTGTATTTGCCGAGAGCCAATATTTGCCGAGGGCAGGCTCTCGGCAAAGTATTCTTTGCCGAGCGCCCGATATTTGGCGCTCGGCAAAGCATATGACACTCGGCAAAGATACTGTTTCCGGTAGTGGCGCGTAGGACAGATTTGATTGGTGGTCTTGTGTGCGACAAAATTGAAAAAGCAGTTTGTAACACATCGTCAGAGCGAAGGGCCTGTTTAGTTCGCAAAAATTTTTACAAAAAAATCATTGTGGCTGACTGTAGTATTTTCGTTGTTATTTGGTAATTAGTGTCCAATCATGGACTAACTAAGTTTAAAAGATTCGTCTCGTGATTTACAGCTAAACTGTGTAATTAATTTTATTTTTTATCTACATTTAATGCTTCATGCATATGGCCAAAAATTTTGTGATAGAGAATCTAAAAATTTTTAGAAAAATTTTTAGAAACTAAACAGACCCTCAGTGACCACAGATAGGTTTGATGTATGAGACCAGTTAACAATTCTACGTTGGCGTATTTTTCTACAAACTTGGTAGTTCAAAAAGTTTATTCAACTCAAAATAGTAGTTTACAACACAAATATAAGTAGTTCCAATATACAACTACTATTGTGAGTGCTACTGTTTGCACTGGAAATTGCTCCAGTCCCTTTCGACGATCGAGTAGCTATCATCTCAAAATTCCAAGTTTTTTCACTCTCTCTCCATCACATCAAATTTTAGCCGCTTGCATGGAGTACTAAATGTAGGTAAAAAAATATCTAATTACACAGTTTAGTTCAAAATCACGAGATGAATCTTTTGAGCCTAGTTGGTCCACGATTGGACAATATTTGTCAAATAAAACGAAAGTGGTACTATTCATCAGGTTGAAAAAATCTTCAATCTAAACAAGGGCCTAGTTAAATTAAAAACAGTGCACCATTACATCGCTAACAACAATTCATTATATATTGTAGTTTCCTGAACCGCGCCGCATTGATCACGGATGGTGACACCGTAGCTGCCGCGGACGGGGCGACGGTGACCCTGCCGTGGCGTGTGTGCACGGTGCAGCAAGTGGAGGACTTGAAGACGGTGCTCCGCATCCTGCCGCTGTGGAGCGCCGCCATCGTGCTAAGCGTGGCCATCGGCGTGCAGATCAACTTCACCATCCTGCAGGCGCTCGTCATGGACCGCGCCGTTGGGCGCTTCACCATACCGGCGGGCTCCATGATCGTTGGCAACCTCATCGCCGTCGTTGTCTCCCTCGGCCTCCTTGACCGTGTCCTCCTCCCTCTGTGGCGGCGCCTCATAACGCACGACCCGACGCCGCTGCAGCGCATCGGCGCGGGCCACGTGATCACCATCGTCAGCATGGCCGCGTCCGCCGTCATCGAGCGCCAGCGCCTGGCCACCGTGCACGCGCGCGGCGAGGAGGGCAACCCGGCGTGGGTGTCGCCGCTGTCGGCCATGTGGCTGCTCCTGCCGTTTGCTCTGTCAGGGTTCGGCGAGGCTCTGCACTTCCCCGGGCAGGTGACGTTGTACTACCAGGAGTTTCCCCCATCGCTCAAGAACACGGCCACAGGCATGGTAGCCATGATCATCGCGCTCGGGTTCTACCTCAGCACGGCGCTCATCGGCATCGTCCGGCGCGCCACGGCTTGGCTGCCAGACAACATGAACGCTTCCAGGCTGGAGAACCTTTACTGGCTGCTCGCCGTCCTGGTGTCTCTCAACTTCGCCTACTACATGTTGTGTGCCAGGTTGTACAAGTACCAGAACATCGACAAGTAAGTAACTGAAGATGCTCTGGTAGGATCAGGGCCACCAGGCGTCTCTCAACACTCGCGCTGCATTCTGGCCAATTTGTGTATGCTGTTGTGTTGTGCGATCATGTACTGAACAAATTTAAATGTGTCTGCTATGAAGAATAAGATTCTGCTGTATGAGAGAATCTGTATGGTATGATAGGGTCAGCTTCATCTATGAATGGTCGATCATCATCATATATACCTGCCAATGGATTATGCTAGCCGGTCAACCCTTATCAACTCTGGAGAGTCGTCATTTCAGACTAACCGATGAGGAAACTCCTAGTTTTTATGCCGAGAAAAACAAAGCCAAAGAAATATAAGGAACAATAGCTCATTTCAATGTACTCTCCAGACAATATATCAGCAAACTTCTCTCAAAGGCAGTCGAAAACTCCCAGAGTTGATCAATTATCAAACAGAATAATAGCTCATTTCAATGTAGTACTAGTACTAGTACTCCGTAGAAGACAAGCCGTAACGTTCATGGCAAACTTCCCTAACACTAAATAGTCAATAATAGAATAAGAACAAGAACAATCAGCAAACATTTTTCCACAAGGTCTGTCACCACTGTAATCAAGCAGAAAACACACTTGGTTGTACTAAATACAGAAATAAACAATTCCATTCCCAAACTAGAGACTACAACTCATAGCTAATATCTGTGTATGTAGTTAGATTTGATCACACAGCTATATGCATTGGTCGATGCAGAAGCTGGAATATTAATATATTCCCTTTTCTAAAAAGTTAGATTTGATCACAGAGCTGAAGATCCTACTAATTCCACATTAAAATTTAACAGAAGACTACAGTCGTATTCCGCCTAGTTCACAGTCAAGTGGAAACAGCTAGAGCTTCCGTGGCCCCTGTTTACAATGGGAAGATCCTTAAAAGGATTGTGAAACAATGCCAAGTTTGTGTCCTCATGAGTTAGTGAAATGATGGTTGCAAGGAAAAGAGTAAACACACACAAACATGGGATAATCTTGAACATGGCAAATAGCCAATTTTCTCCATCAGGCATCAGTCCATGAGTAGGCCAATTGCCTTGCTCCTTCCTAATCCTAGGTCTGCAATAAAAGATTGCAAAACAGTGCACAGCTCATCAACTGTGGCCTCTGGATTGTTCATTTTCAGTTATGAATATGGACAATATTGAACTGTTCCATTCAATTTCTTTCACATTCTTGTGTTACCATTCACAAATGATGATGAAACATGGCTTCAATGACAAACTACTGGT
Source organism: Saccharum spontaneum (assembly GCA_022457205.1). NCBI lineage: Eukaryota > Viridiplantae > Streptophyta > Magnoliopsida > Poales > Poaceae > Saccharum > Saccharum spontaneum. Next base: position 42,829,959 of record CM039614.1, read on the forward strand.
GAATACACAGGATGGAGCAGAAACCATACAAGCCCAACTTGCATGTGACTGAGAACCAGTGTTGTAAATAGCGGGCTAAGACATTTAGCGATCTTCCTCCTCTAACAACTAATAGCAGGCTAAATCAGACTAATAGCAACTAAATTGTACATAGGAGCAAATAGCTTTATCCTCTGCAAACAGTTATATCTGGAGATATATAGCGGCGGCTATAGGAGGAGATTTAGAACATTTTGTCGCTTCAGTTTTTTCAGTTGCAGGCAATGGTTTGCTAGTTGTATGTACAATCTAGCTGTTTTTCTCGCTCTCTTCTGAGCACTTGGTCTGGCTAGTATGATGTTTTCTATTTGCTCCTTTTTGCTGTCTCATTGAAAACTTGCGGCAAAGCTCTTGCCATCTCTTTCAATCACAAAAAAAAAAATTATATCAACTCTTGTTTTTAGATCGTGGGTAAGCTCTGTACCCAATTATGGCAGCGTCCTTTGTGCATATACATATAGGAGGTGTACAAAGTCTAACAAGAACAGACAACAAACTTGAGCTACCAGGTCAGAAAATTGGAACTAAATTATTATACTCACTGAGGCACTTAGCAGAAAGACCGAGGGACGACAAATTCGTTGACGATTGGCATAAGAAGCATGCATAAACGAGGGCACCAATTTGAGGCTAGACAACATCTGTGGACTGAAGATCAGTCATGGAAACAAGGATATCCCCAACACCACTGTCAGAATCAGAAAAGAGGGAATGCTCCACCACCCGCGCAGCCAATCTAATCCCTTCTTTAGTTAATTCTTCGCGGAGAAGATGTCCATCAGATCCTTGCTGAATAGGGTATTGTATTGTGTCATTTGGCACGCCTACTTGTGGCAGCTGGGCCGGCGGCTGTTGGCCCATCTCGGCCCCGGCCGGCGGCGTCGGCTCACCTGCTAGTTCGGGCCTTCGGGGGGCGCGGATGCCATGGCCGGCTTCGGTACAGCTACCGTGTCATCAGCTGGTGGACGCTGAAGCTAATGGTTCCGTGGGGATCCATTATTGCCTTGAGTAGCAGCAGGAGGGAGCTTCGGTTCACCCTCGGCCGGAGGAACGACTGGCGGCGCCGCAGCAGCTTTCATCCGCTTCGTCCGCATCAAAACGTAGGAGGTGACGCCGAGCGCCGTGGCGGCGAGGGCGAGCACGCCCGCGCCGGCGAAGATGCCGTCCTTGAGGTAGGGGCAGTAGGGCGCGTTCATCCGCACCACGCTTTCGTTCCACACCGCTCCTTCTATGAGCAGCACCCACGCGATCACCGCTGCTATCCTGATGGCGCGCAGAACGTGCTTGATCGATCATTTGTGTGTATATCTCTATCTCTACAACTAAAACACCTGTAACCATTCCGTCCACCCGGCGACACCAAATCGCTCACTCCCAGGCCCCGCCCGGTGGTTTGCACGCGCCCTCGCTGCCAGGCCCACCCGGTGGTTCCCAGGCTCACAATCTCCTCCTCTAATCACGCTCGCGAGATCGCGTCCTCCAATCATGCCCCCCACACCATCGCCAGCCTCTCCCCCGTGCCCCTCGCCGATCGCGCCCTCTCCCCTGATCCCCTCGCTCGCCCATGCCACAACTCGTTCGCTCGCTCGCACACGACACCGCCGTACGTACGCGACGCCATAGCCGGACGCGACGCCGCTGGACACGCCGTACGCCTCGACGCCGCAGGAGGATCTGCCGCAGGACGCACCCGCTGCCGAGCGCCCCGTACGGGCCGCCGGACGCGACGCTGCTGGACGCGCCGTACGCGCTACTGCCTCGACGCCGCAGGAGGATCTGCCGCCAGACGCTACCGCTGCTGCCGCCGCCCGCTGCCGGGTGTGCCGTACGAGCCGCCGCCTCGACGCCAGATGGTCCGCCAGTCCGCCGCCTCCACGAACTACTCCGCTGACACCGCCGAACCGCTCCTGCTTCGTCAACCTGCCGGCGTCGCCAGGCTCGAAGCCCTGTCCGCGCGCCGCATCCCCGTCAGGGCTGCTTCACCGTGGCCCCGCACGGCTGTCTCGTGCTCTTGGGCAGCGGCTGCGAGGGAGGTAATTACATCCAAATTGTTTAACTACGTCCTTCTTGCAAGATGATTACTTCGTGCGTGCTCTATGAATGGGCTCTATGAATGACAATTGCTTGTGGACTACTGAACGCTTTCACTCATTACGTGCCAATGAGAGATCATACCAAATGATAAGCTCATAGCTTTGTTGCGTGTTGTGGCCCTTTTTGCACTTTGTCCATTGCATCCTGATGATTTTGCTGAAACCGTACCTCACACTGCATTTTCATTTAGAATTACAGTACCTCGAATTATGATAGAATCCTGATGGTTTTGCACTTTGTCCATTGCATCCTGATGGTATGCTAGAATTTTCATTCAAAATTGCAGTGAGAGTTTTGAAGTTTGGTAATATTTATGCCTCACTCAGAATTCATAATTTTGTTACTGCCCTATCTGGCATACCTCATCAGGCAATAATTAGCAGGCTGTACACTTCCTCATTTAGCATCAGTATTAGTAGAAGAAGCTTTATTTCTGGAAAAATGTTCCATCCGACACCTGAGTTGTTGAATTGACCAGAGATGAGAGGAATCGAAGTAGTTTGAAAGAATCAAAGCATTGCCATTTTTTCATGTTTCCAGTTTGCAAATAATATAGAGGACAACTTATATGTTCCAATGCAGTCTTATTTTTCAGTTAGAGAATGCAGTCTTTTGGTTTTTGTTTATGTGTATTAGTACTTTATTCAATCCGAACGTTCACATGTATTAAAACAGCTTCTGCTGCCGAACAATTCAGGTCTTCGCCTCTACTACAGCCGCCTCGCTAATCTGCTCCGCTCACAACACAAACATGACGGCGCGCAGGCTCTTCGTCCCCGTCTCTCCGTCGTGTACTGTCCGTGAAGAACGGACCAACGGTGTTCCATCTTCATCCCTGTGCTTCATCCATCGTTTCCCAGGTAGCTTCATCCATCCAACTTACATATTGATCTGTTACTTATTTGGATTGGAGACATAGGGAATGGTTTGAAGAAAGGCAATACACGAGGAGTTGATTTATGAATATCCAATTCAATGGTTGCATTGGAGATATGGGGAAGGGTTTGTGGAAAGGTAGCAGATGAGGAGTTGAACTTTTGGTGTTTTTTTAGTTGTGAGATTTTGATTTCCAATAAATAGTAGTACTGTTTTTTGGGACCATGCTTGGACATGGGGTTTATGTTCAAATAATTTGGTTATCGTAAACACTCAAAATTCATATAAACAATATCCCAATATATGAAGCAAATAGATTATACTATTAGGTTAGTAGTGAAATTTGACATTTGACACTATAATATTAGCAGCTTTCAAGTTCTTGATATATGATCATTCCTATAAAAAATGCAGGGATCAGCGAGGTAAGACAGCAAATGGTACATGATAGAAATAACTGGAGTTACACTATCAGATATAACTTGCAACCTTTTTATGTTTTTACCTGTGACAGTTCATTGCAGTTGTATACTAAGTGGCCCAAATGCACACTTATAGACTGCCACTAGATCTACTTGTTGTAACTTACAATCTTTAATGTTTGTGTTTTCATTTACTTGATCCCATTAGCAGCCATATCTTTTCGTAAAAAAATACATTTACAAAAATATTTATGCCTGGATATTTCTTTTCTGCAGTAGTATCAGTGATTCTATATTATATACAAGAGAGCTAAATGATTTTATCACTGCTAGAAAAATAAAACAAAGCTGAAAGTAGAAATACTTTTTTTATAAAAATTAGAACAAAGAGGGCAGATTTTATTGAGCTAAACCAGTTCACTGCTATATGAAAAATTGCATCTCTTTCTATACATTCTTTCTGCACATACTGTTTGATCGACAATAAAATTGTTTTTACCATACTCTTTCTATACATGACTTTGATCGTGTTAGCATACTATTCAGTGGTATATTGGAATGCACATGCTTTTTGCACAACCGTTTTGCAGGTCTTTCTCCCATGGATTACTTGGCTATCAGGGTCAGCAACATATAGCTTTATGTGCTCGACAAAGAGGCTTTAAGTATGACTATACTTGATACCACACCACCTCCGGAATGGATGAAAGATGATATACCATTCAAGAGGTATGTAAAAACAATTATGCAAATGGAACAAGACTATACAAATGGTATGAAGGCTCGAGGCTCTGGATGGAAAGCGAAAGGTATTTTTCATTGGAAAACTATAATTCCAGATGGCATTCCATTTGATATAGATACGTAAGTTCCTTTGAACCACCTCGTAGAATGATATAATAACTATATTATTTTTATTATAATATAATGAATAGCTAACAATTCATTTCTATTACATAAGCTTGTCTGGCTTCCATGTTCTACAACTAATGGCATCCTGGAATAATGGTCAACTTACACGGATCAAACACGGTGAGTGGAAACGCTATTTCTGGTCATATATATACTTTTTGATTTATTATAATTTATTTATATAATGCTATTGATTGTACTTTCTGGTTTTACATTTTGCTATGCACAGGATGGCCAAAAAAATACGAAATGAATTCGTGATCAAACTATTGACATACAAAGGAAATTCAAGACAAACTTCTTATACGGGGCTGTCAAGTATCAGCTATGCCCATTCTCAGCCTGCTAGCTCGGCAATGAGTACAAGAAGTAAAAGAAGGCTCAGCCTATGATATGTCATGTGTATAACACTAGCTTATGTATGTGATAATTAATTTAGATGTCCAGTATGTGTGAACTGAATTTTTCAGAATGTTTAGTATGTGCTAACTAAATTTATTTGAGATGTCAGAAATGTGCGAACTGATATTATAATGTCCAAAAAAGATGCGTGCTTATGCTGTGCCATATGAGTAATTTTCTCAAAATTATGTGTCAAGTGAAAATAATACTAAAAAATAGAACATATCCAATCTATAAACACCTGTAAACCGTACAGTACACAATTTAAATTATAAAATATATAAAAACTAAATCTAAACTATGAAAAACGATGTTTTAGCGTCCAGGGGTAAAATCGACTTTTTGCCTCTCATCTAACACTGTTAAGGGGGTTAAATTGACGGAAAGGCCAGATAAGGAATTGAAAGTTTGATTGAAGACCAAATAGGTAAGTTCGAAATTTTTACGGCCAAGAAAGTAGGGATGAGTTTTTAGAGGGCCATAGGAGTAATTCCCTCATTATCTTTAAGTGATATGGTGCACGTTTCAAATAATGACTTATGCTATTGTACTACCTAAGAACATACTCTATAGCCTAAAATTCTTTTTTAAAATGTGCAAAAATAAGAGTTAATGAAAGATACAATAACCCACAAGAGTTTGAACTTAACTTGAAGAGATAAAAAAATCCATAGCAGTTGATAAGAATAAAATTTGAAAAATCAAAATTTAGATTCATGGCTTCATAAAATACATGATGCAACAAGAGCCATCGTGATTAATGGCCCTGTTCGGGCAGGCTGTTTTTTGACTTATAAGCCGGCTGTGGCTAATTACTGTGAGAGAAAAACACTGTTCCACGGCTGATAAGCCGTGCTGATAAGCTCAGCCGAACAGGGGGAATGATAAGGTTTCAAAATAATTTCATATTAAAATATATAAAGGTGCCATGCAAAGAAAAAATATGAATATGGATAAAAAATATATAGATAGTTCCTTAAAAATAGTAGTTAATAAGTTCATGGTAATAAGTATAGACTATAGAGTATTTATTATGTTAGAAAATAAACAAAGAGAAAAAGTATACAATTCAATATAAGAAATTCTTTATTAGTCAGATGCAACTCCCTCCCTTACAAATTATAATATGTCTT
>CM039614.1:42835936-43197368 GCA_022457205.1 Saccharum spontaneum
ACGCTAGTCTGCCTTGTCAGTGTCACAATGAACCGTCTATCAGACGTAGCATGCCAGTGTGGGCCCTCCCGTAGAGGAAACGAAGCACGCATTTACTGGCGCAGTAACCGGGAAAAAAGGGAAAAACCAAAGGGATCGTGCCACGTTTCTTGCACACGTATCCCTAGAACCTCAGGGAGGTGGAATGGCACAGTCAATGAGATAAATAGCCGTAGTGCAGCCATTCTCCGTTTTCACCCAACAGTCGCATTTGCAAACCATACGCCGTCTTCCTCCAGCCCGCGTGCCTTAGCCCAATTCCGCCGCCGCCATTAGCACACCACGCCACGCATTAGGAGCGACGTGCTCTCTATACACCAACAAAGCCAAGGCAAAGAGGCGAGAGAGGTAGAAGACGACCAAGATGGAGGCGGCAAAAAGGGCGAAAATGATGAGGAAGGAGTGGTGGAAGTCGAAGTCCACCGAATCGACCATCAACAACCTCGTCGGCCTGGGCGTGCTTCAGAACCGGAAGCTTACTGGATGGCAGCCAGCGAGCAGCGACAGCTACCCCAATCCCCAGCCTGGTGAGATAGTTGTCTTTGAAGATTTCATCAAGCGGGGTTTTGGGGTTCCTATCCATCCGTTCCTCCAAGGTCTCTATTTGTATTACGAGATTAGGATTTGCAATTTGCATCCCAACTCGATTTTCCTTGTTTCTGTTTTTAATCCACCTTTCTGAGGCGTATGGGGGAATCCAACCCCATTTCGACCTCTTTCGATATTTGTTTTGATTGAGGAAGAACGGGTCCCAAGGTGGCCCCAAAATTACCGGTGGAGTGTACCTGACGCTCCGAGATGGGATGAAGCAAGAGTACCTGAGCTGTCCTTAGAACACCTCTCTTGGAGATTGGTACAAGAAGTGGTTTTAAATTCGCGAAGAGCCCGACAACACTACATTGTGTGACGTCGGGTATATTCCGGAAAAGAGAGTAGCCTGAAATGAGCGTCCAGAGCTGACCGGGTAGGTGGAGGAGTTGATGGCGCTGCTCCCATGGAACCACCTAGACAGACCGACTGTGGCGGGGAGCTTCATTAGTCGGCATGTGCAACCTTGCCAGAGGAGGGTGCACGCTGGGTACGAGTACCAAGGCTCAGCCAACCAGACGAGGATGCGCTCGGAGGACCTAGACCATGATGAAGTCGTACGCCGGATTGGGGAGTTATTCAATCTAACAGACCAAAGCTACTCTCCCTCGAGCAGGATCCAGCATGCATATAAACTCATCCGACCAGCCCCAAAGGTAAACAAACAAACTCTTTAGCTCCGAGAAGTGTTGCCGACCACCATAGAGTAAAAATTCTAATTTGCCTTGTCTTTGCATGTATACAGGTGCACGACGTGGAGAGACAAAACCTGTTCATGTCATTGGCGCCTGGAGTCGAGCACCCGCAGAGCGTGGAGCCGCCACCACGGAACGTGGAGCGGTGCTATGTGCACATCGAAGACGACCACGACTCCGAGGCTCGGGGAAGAACTGGGAAGAGTCCAGTGGCCACCGACCAATCGAAGAAGAGGGCCAGGAGCTCCTAGGCAAACAAGAGCCCAGAAGACTCGACCAGGAAACGCCGTCGGACCATGCTGGACTGGTCAGAGGACGAAGCGGAGGAGGACGCGAGCGCCTACATGCTCAATCCTCTAAAAAAGAGGAGCGAGCAGACAATGCAGGGGCATCGACCCCACCAGTAAAGGGGCCGCAAGAAAGCCAAACACCGCCGGTGGGGCCGACACCGAGCATGAGGACAGCTGAAGAGGAAACCAAGCTGCCACCACAAGATGGAGGCCAGGGTTCCTCCGCCCGGCGCTCAAGCCAGGGGCAACCGCGGCGTCACGCCTTCACCACCGTGCATCGGAGCTCAAATCTGTAAGTTCCTGAAAACTCATTTAAATAGTGCGTCAATCGTATTAGCGAGCGTATAATTAGTAAAGATAAATGTTCTGTTGTCATGTGTTAGCTCGGCATCAACGGAGAGACCCGAGCAACTGGCCACCGCTAGGGCAACTGAGTCGACCACCACCACGACATCCGCCAAGCAACCGGTGGGTTAGACCACCAGGGTGGAAGAGCCGCCAACGCGCAAGGATGCGGTCAACATGGTGAACACAGAAGTTCCTGAGCAGGAGCCTGGGCAGGTGCTGAAAGGTCTTGATGGCTAGAGGGGGGTGAATAGCCTTTTAAAAATTTTCTACAAAGACAAGCTAAACAAGTTTATCAATACAACAAATGGCGAGATGCGAGTTTTGCTTAGCCTACGGAGTGTTTGCAGGCCACCTATCCAAATCACAATTCTAGTATATTTGCACTCAACCGCACAAGTCAAACCGAGAAGGTAACTATAACTACAACTAGCAAGCTACACAAAAGAGCTACTCTAGCAAAGCTAACTAGTTACCAAAGATAATTAAGAAAGTAATGCGGAGTTGAGTTAGGAGAGTTTCACCGAGGGGCGAAGTATTGAGCCAACCAATATGATCAACAATGAATACCAAGATAACCGAACACCGGGATCAAACAATCACAATATGAAAGAGATGACACGAAGATTTATCCCGAGGTTCACGTGCTTGCCGGCACGCTAGTCCCCGTTGTGTCCCTCTTTACCACGTGGTTCGGTGGCTAATCGGTCTCACACCGAGCCTCTCAAAAGGCGCCACAAGAACCTACCAAATGGCAAAAGGTTGCAATGACACGAGCAATTTACTAATGTTGCCTTTGGCGCTTCGCCGAGGTAGGCACAAACCCCTCACAAACACCGGAGATGGCCAAGAACAATCACCGACTCTTGCCAACGCCTCCAAGCTGCTCCAAGCTGTCTAGGTGGTGGCAACCACCAAGAGAAACAAGAATCCCGCAGCAAATCAACCACCAAGTGCCAACTAGATGCTATCTCACAATGCAAATGCACTTGGATCACTCAATCTCACTTCGAATATGCAAAGAAGCAAGAGAGATGAGTGGGAGGGGAGTTGCTTAGCTCAAAGTGCTCACAAGTATGTCAAATGTCCAAGAGAGAGAGCCTTGAGCCGGCCAACGAGTATTTATAGACGTACCCCTTCGAATATAGCCGTTACGCACTTGAAACAGCCGAAGTCGCGCTGACCGAACGCGCTGGTCAAACTGACCGGACGCGCCGAACACACAACGGCTATTTTCGCGAACCACCGACCGGACGCGCTCGTCGTGCGGACCGGACGCGCGAAGTACGACCGGACGCGCTGGTCCCGTGATGGACCGGACGCGCTGGTCAAGCCTAAGCAGCGCACAATGAAACAGTGACCGGACGCGCTGGAGAACTGACCGGACGCCACAGAGCCAGCGTCCGGTTGGAGTCCAGTAAGCTCCCTGATCGACCGGACGCGTCCGGTCGGTCGTGACCGGACGCGCTGCGCGTCCGATCAAAACGCTGAGACACGCGCAGACGCTGAACACTGACCGGACGCGTCCGGTCAAACAGAGACCGCGTCCGGTCCAGCGTCCGGTCACCACTGTGACCTCCGTTCGCCTCTGTTTGATTTCCGACTTCCGGCGTAGTGGAAAATAGACGTTTTAATTCCTCAAAAACACCTGAATCCTACCTCGTAAGCTCGGCGGGAGGGAGAGAGGACCCCAAACCCTCTCTACCGCTCAAACTCCACCGCCTTCGCAAATGTGCTAACACCACCAAGTGATCATCACCATATGTATGTGTGTTAGCATTTTCACAATCATTTTTTGAGGCGTTAGTAGTTCTATCCAAATGCATATGGTTATGAAATGCACACCTAGAGGCACTTGGGAGTTCAATAGCCGTGTCATTCCCCTCTTTATAGTACAGCTATCTATCCTATAATGTAACCACACCCACTAGGTGTCTTGGTTACTAAAACACAACCCTTAAGCATATACCTTTGCCTTGATCACGTAGGGTTGCGTCCAAATCCAAGTGTGGCCACTCATGATCACCATGTCCATCTTGCCACCAACCTTGGAATGTACTAATCCTCATATGCTACATACAACTTAGGCATAGGATTAGTACTTAGGCATTGTCACTAATTACCAACACCAAACATAGGACTTTCAGGTGCCCGAGCAGGAGGCGCCGGAGCAGGTGGCGCCCGAGCAAAGTCTTCCGGGTCCACTGAGTGAAGGGCAAGTCCCCGAGACCAACTAGAGCATGCCCTAGCAGACCACAGCCACTGCGAGCTCGACGCAAGGTGGTCTGCCTGATTCCACAACGAGAGGAAAAGCAGTGGCGACGTCATCGATCACCGACTGAACCCAGAGCAAAAGCAAGCTGGTGCCGAGCAGGCGGCAGAGTCTGATGATGATGTCATCGAGGAAATCTAGGGGCACCCACAAGACGGGCGCCAACATGTATATGTCTGCCGTGGACGTGGAGACCATTACGTCTGCCACGAGGAGATCTCCATCAACGAGGAGACGCAGATAGTGGAGCAGGCGGCAAAACGACTTATCGGAGAAGTACAGGTAAGAGGACTCCTTGAGAACTGTCGTAGACCAGCCTTAGCATTTGGACACGTAGAAATTATATTATATGTGATTTGCAGGGCCTCGTGAAGACTGTAAAGTACCAAAAACGGTGCTTTGACCAGATTCAAGGCATCTCCGAAGACAACAAGACGCTAACGGCTGAAGTAGATCGTCTGCGCAAGCGGCTCGAGACTGCTCAAAAGGATCAGATGGAGCTCCAGTCGCAAAGGTTCAATGCTGTCCTTCAGCTTGGTCAGAAAGAGCGGGAAAGGGCAGGTAACTTATCTTAGTCGCGCACCTCCAAACACTAAAAAATACTATTGGTACATACTTATGTGTCTCCCGGAGCTTGTTGTAGACCTGGCGGAGGAAGTCACCAGGCTTCAAATAGAGAACACGCACATGGCCGAGGAGTGTGCTCGATTGTCAGCGGAGAAGACCCGGCTGGTAGAGGACCACGCACGGCTCCGAGACCAGTTGATCAAGGTGACCGAGGAGTTGAAGACCAGAAACCAAGAGATAACCAGTAAGTGGCCACTTTCCTGATCGTGTTTTCACAACTCGATGTATGTCCTTTGGCGTTGTATTGACCAAAATACCCTGCTACAGCCTTAAAGACCAATGCCAAGAAGCATGTTGTAGACATCCAGAAGGATCGCGACCTCTGGAAGGATCGCTGCGCGCAGATGGTGCGAGGGATCGGGCCGGTGCTCGACTTGCTCGACCCGGGGGTGCCACCAACTGAATAATGAGCCCAGCAACTAGGAGTAATAGACAAATATCAGCTCACCTGGGGTTGGCTTCAGCAGTTCGTGAAGGAGGCAGGAGAGTTTGAGGGCGCCCATGTGCTAAGTATGGTGCGCGCGTATTATCCCCTGATCGACTTCACGCGCTTCACGAAGGGCTAACCCAAGGAAGTCGATGTGCAGGAAGCGAAAGAGCTGCGGGGCCAGTTATCGGAGCTGGCGATGACGATAATCGGGGAAGCCGACCACCTGGGACTGCGGTCTCGACCAGCCAGTCCCAGGCCAGGCAATCTTCAAGCAAGGAGCAGCCGGAGCCTGGAGTCATGACTAGCCAGACGCCTGCGGCTCAAGCTCGATCAGCGGAGGCAGCGCCGCAGCCATAGATAGGTGGTTACCTGTAGCTGTAGAGCAGACAATAGTTTAGTTTATTGTAAACTTATACCTCATCAGGCAAGCTTCTAATAAAGTACTATTGCAACAATGTAAGCTTGTGTTGTTTTTTGTCTAAAAAACACGTTAAGCTTGTATATTGTGTTTGATCAATAACTAAGTTAGAACGTACAAGTGTTCTAGTTTAGTTGTAATAATTGGTAGACACGCCATCTTATGAATCCGTACAGCCCTGGTCGGACATGTGGTCTGAGAGTGAAGCGCAGAGCTTGTACACTCGTAAGAGCACACAGATCCAATCAGAGAGCACTTGCTGACCACTCGGAGCGTAGAGAGCAGGTCCCGTGCACGCGTAGGGAGAGGCCGGAGACAGGGCTGGCTCCGAGAACTTGAGAAGAAATGGTGTTCTGGCTTATTTGTAAAATAATAGTTAGAGAATAGTTGCCAAACAAACATATTAAAGTGATCGAGAAAAAACATAACTGCTTTATTGAAATAATCAAAGTACAAGAAGGGTACATATCTTTATTTATGCGCTCTACAGGTAGAAACGCCTAAGCTTGTCAATATGTCAGGAATTGGGTACTTCAGTACCATCGAGGTGAGCCAGCCTATATGAAGTAGGCCGGGTGACTTCGATGACCTCAAACGGTCCTTCCCAAGGAGATGTGAGCTTGTGCATGCCTTCTTGATTTGTTTTCCACTTCAAGACCAGGTCCCCGACTACGAAGAGACGTTCTTTGACATTCCAGTTGTAGTATCTGCGTAGTACAGCTAGGTACTTGGCTGTACGTACACAGGAGTCAAGCCGTCATTCTTTAGAGCAGTTGACCTTGAGTTCACGTACTTTATCAGACCTGTCTTCATCAAAGTTCTCAACACACGGTGATCTGAAAGCGATATCTGCAGGGAGTACTGCTTCTGCGCCGTAGACCATGAAGTATGGGGAGGCGCCAGTGTTGCGACTGGGCTAGGTTCGCAGTCCCTAGACCACAGCCGGCAATTCTTTAAGCCATCTTTCAGGAGCTTTGTCATTTTTCCTGTACAACCTCTTCTTCAACGCGTCGAGGATCATGCCATTGGCCCTTTTCGACCTGCCCATTAGCTCTGGGATGCGCTACTAACACATATTTCACAACTATGCTCCTTTTATCGCAGAAGTCCCAGAATGCACTGCCAGTGAATTGAGTCCCCAGGTCTGTAATTATGCTGTTGGGGAGGCCAAAATGGTGTATAATCTGATCAAGGAACTCAACCGCCTTCTCTGATGATGCCTTGGTTAAAGGCATGTACTCTATCCATTTGGAAAACTTATCAATCAATACGAAGACACATTTGAAGTTGCCAGGGGCTGGCTTGAAAGGACCAATCATATCCAGTCCCCAGCATACAAAGGGCCAGGAGGCTGGTATGGTCTGGATCTCATGTGCTGGTACGTGTATACGTTTGGCAAAAAACTGACTTCCGTCGCAGCGGCGGACCAGCTTCTCTGCATCGGCCACGACAGACGGGCAATAGAAACCTGCTCAGAAGGCTTTGTCGGCCAGGGTCCGAGAGGCGGTGTGATTGCCGCAAGTACCACTGTGAATTTCATGGAGCAGTTGAATACCTACTTCTCGAGTGATACACTTCATCAGAACTGCTTCCTTTGCATTTTTGCGCATCAGGACACCGTCATGGCTTGGCCACATGACCGCGCGCGTGGGTTGACTCGGTGACGAGCACCAGGTCTAGGCGGGGCACGGGGCAGTGGCCGGCGGGGGTGGCCACGCGCACAAACCGGCTCGGTGACGAGTGCCAATCCTAGGTGGGGCGTGGGCCAGCGGCAGGCGGGGTGCTTCTCGGGCAGCTCGGCCTCGGTGCTTGGGGCGGCGGTTCGCATTTGAAGTCAGAGGCAGAATCTTGCATCGCAACCTCGAGGGTCACGGGATGAGCGGACAAAGAGTAGAGATATTTTTTTGCTTTTAGAAGATGGAGCCACGTGTGGGGGCCACGTCTAGACGTAGAGTCACAGACAAACGTCTTGATAGGAACATTATTGTTAAAAGAATCCATATCCGCCGGCTGTGGGTTGTTTTTTACACCAACGGTTCTAACACTTGTGCAGGTATCTAAACGTGAGAGACTATAATTTATTAATACTATGACTTTTTTAAATATTTAAAGTTTGTTGTTGTTTACTCCCTTCATCCTAAAATAACTGCACATCTCGCTTCCCAGAGTCGAGCTTTTTAAAATTTGATTTATCAAATATATACAAAAGTATACTAATGTTTATAATGTATAATAAATACTATTAGATTGTACATGGAATATACTTTCATATTATACTTATTTGGAAATAGAAATATTGATAATATTTTCTATATTTATAGTCAAACTTAAAAAAGTTCCGATTTCTCGCAAAGCGAGATGTCGATTTATTTTTGGACGAAGGGAGTATTTCGTAAAACTATAATAATTTCTAAAACTAAAAAATTATTTTGCATCGTCCTTTTAGACCTATATTTGGAAAATACAGTAATTTCATAGCCGAATTCAATTCAGGGTGTGTTTAGTTCCCCATTTCACCTAAAAAATTTTGAGTTTTAGCCTATCATTTTACAGAATGGAACTAAACACCATGCAAAATTTTTGACAAAAAGTATCTATTCTTCATTTTGTATTTTGGTCTCAAGAGGAAAAAAAGCCAAAAAAAACCCTCACCCACCCCATAAAAAAAATTGGCATTTTGGATGGAACTAAACACACCCATAAAAACTTTGGCATTTTGAATTTTATTATTCTAAAATAATTAACATTTTGTATTTTGCATTGGATGATCTAAAACACAGCCTCAGTCTCACGTGAAACACATTGAAAAGGAAAGTCTCACGTTCCGCTTCAACCGGAAAGACAACCTGGCTGTTCGTGAAGCACCAACCCAGAAGAGAAGGAAGAGCCGGACGGAGCGCAACGGAACTGCAACAAGCGACACCAACCAAACGAATTTCCCCTCCAAAAAGGAGCTCCAGAGCCGCAACGCACGAATTCGCCCCTCGCCCTCGCCCTCGCGCGCTGTCTCGCAGGCGCACCTCGTCCCTCCCTCCCTCCTGGCCGTTTGGAGTCCGTTCGGCGGCGGGACGGACCGGATCCCGCTCCATGGCGGAGGGCTTCGGGCGGTGGGAGTCGGATCCGCTCTTCCCCGCCGCCGAGTGCGTGCAGGACTCCGCCGACAGGTACGGCCTCCGCTCGCCCTGCTTTTTCCTTGATCTGCTTGCTGCCTGGCGCCGGAGTCCCACGCTTGGTTGGTAGTCCTTGCCTCGCGAGATTCGTGGCCGTTTAGGAAAATTCATTGCCTGTTCTGGAACTGGACCCACTCTGGAGCCCCGGAATCTGTCTGTGCGGTTTCTTCTGCTTGTCTAAATCATTTGCGAATTAGAATTTTAGACCTCTAGGACTAGAACAGTAGGTGAGTATGAATGGCGAAGATCCTCTGGTTACCTGAAGTTTCATTCTGCTGTTCATGAGACATTGTGAGAACATGAGTTTGACAGTTTGTTTCATATAAAAATTGCCCGAGAGCCATTCAAGCACTGTCACGACTGAGGTGGAGCCCTCCAGGGAGAAGATCGTGGTTGTATATCTGAGGCATGCCTTTCTGGTGGCACGAATCTGTTCTATTCATCTGTCGATGGAAGTCCGAGCAATGGGTTAGCATAATTTTAGTTGGTTACTTGGTTACAAGTATCATGTTCGGCCATAGCTTATGTTTTAACGAAACTAGTTTTTCTACCAGTGGGACATTGACTTGTGTCCCCAAAAACTGCAGAAAATTAATAGTGCTTTCTCAGTGTTAGTGAACAATAATTATTTAGCTCCCATGAGGATGCGCATCCTCATGCACCTTGGATTGTCAAGATTCGTTCTAATGGTGGTTTGGGGCTTAGAGTATGCAATTCTCACCAGACTGCTCCTTGGCCTTAAAGTGGTGGGGGTGGGGGGTGCGGGGAGGGTGCGGCTGGCCAGTGATGATGGTGCGGACATGGCGGCGGCAGTCGGAGCCATAGGAGGCAGAAGACAACCTGACAGGCGGTGCCTGGGTGGCAGCACCATGTGTGGCTCAGCTCGTGTGGAAGCAGGAAGCAGCGGCACATCCAGTAGCAAGAGCAGCCAGAGATAATGAAGGCTGGCAGGGTGGGGGCATCACATCTTGCTGGGTTTGTGTGGAGGTGGGAAGTGGTGGCAGATCCGGCTGCTGGAGCAGGAACCATCATTTTGCGTAGGTTGTTGGAGGTGAGGAAGCCAGTCCTGTTTCCCTCCATCTACTTGGACGGCCAAGATGTCAAGGACACCTGTTCCTGGGCACTGTTTCCGCTTTGGTTAATGATAAGAGGGCATTTCCAATGCTGAAAGCTCCCACGCAAGGTATGGTCTTGGGAAGGGAATTTCTAGGCAGCCGTACCCTTGCTTATTTCAGTGTTAACAGGCTGTGCAGATTTTGTTTTGATTAGAATTTGGTAACTTTCTAATTACAAACCTATGGCTTTTTCGCTTCCTCATGTTAATATGGTGCCTTCTGGGAGATTAGAATGCCTTTTCTAGAAGGAACTAGGAAGAAATGTGCAATTTAATTGTTTTATATTGGTGAGGTACAGTTCATTAAATGGCACCACCGAGTATTTGTGTTCAATCTTGCATGCCACCACCTATGGCTTTGCATTGCTGTGGCTTTTCAAAAGTATTTGTTTTTTTGCTAGATTTGGATGGTGTGGTTTGTCAGAAGCATCTTTTTAAGGACCTGTCACTGCAAACTGTTTCTGGGATCTGTAAAGGTTTCCGCAAAAGCTAGGTTTTGCAGCGTAGCAGCATTACAACCTTAAATTGGCCCTAAGTAGTCTAAGTGTATAAGTGGATGTCAGGCTATAAAGATCTTGCTTACATTTGACAAAGAATAGTTTTTTTTCTTAAACATGCAGTACTGCTGCGTACCTTTATATTAAGAAGATGGAAAAGGGGATAAAGAGCCCCTACAGAAACCAGAACAAAAAAAAAACACCCAAAGCACAGAACACACACCAGTTTCTCTCTCTCCCCTCCCCCCTCCCTCTCTACAACGGAGGGTACACGTCGACAAAGAATAAGTAATGGGCAGCAGCGTGCTGATTGTATTGATATCTTCTTTTCGATTGGTGTACAGAATGGAGGGTGTCTACCGCCTGCTTTTGCATGAAAGGAAAGTTATGCAGGGTGGTACTTCCGATGCAAAGTTTCATGCTCCAATACAATACGAGAGAGATGTGATTACTTCTCTTGGAACTACCAAATGGCAGGTTCAAACAGTCAAGCTTTCCATATATAGCCTCCAACCACTCCGAGTCTTGTATGATTTATCAATATTTTAGAGACTAACATTTGCATTTGTTTCTTCTAAGGCATTTACTTTCTAACTTGCAGCTGGAGCAATTTGAGAGGGAGGTGAATGCAGCTGCATTCTCTGACAAGTCAAAGTCAAGAGAAAATGCAATCTTAAAATTTAGGCAATTCATTAGAGCTATAGCGGACCAGATTTCTCAGGTGGAAGAAAGCTTGGAGAGTCTTAGGCTAGGTTCTAGTAGAACTCCAAAACATTCATACTCAAGCGAATATGATGGAGATGGGCTGGCATCCTTTCTTTCTGGTTCCAGCAAGGATGACCATGCATATCATTCCACTGGTACAGATGAAATTGTGGAGCTTAAGCTCGACAATGTTCCTTTAGTAAATGGCTATCATTCCACCCAAGAATATACAACATACGAACACAGGAATTCAGATAAAGATGTGGAAGGAGCGGGGAGTGCATGTGAAGGAGATCATAACAATAGGAATATGTATGTTTTGGATGCTGATGACTCTATAAGTTGGAGGCTTTTTTGCAAAAACAAACTAAGCAGACAATACCGTAGTTTTATAAGAAACCTATGGTTTGCAAAACGAGGTCGTGAAAGCTTTACAAAGAGGAGGAAGGATGGAGAAGATATGGATAGCTTGAGAAATGGAAACATGCTACCTTCTTTCAATCTACCTCAATCTGGAAGGGTAGTTTACTCTTTTTTAATCACGTGTTTCATTTTCTGATTCTCTGCATGCTGTAATCTATTTTAGGCTAAAAGTTTTCTGGGGCTTCAAGTAATTTTTTCTGTGCACTAATATTTACATATAATAACTTTATATTTATATTGTTGCAGGTTATGTATTTCTGGCCTGAGGTCATTAAGAGGAGATTATGTAGATCTGAGTATTTTACAGATCATAGTCGTCCTCAAATCCGTTTAGTGACAGCAGTACTGATTGCACTTGCTGTTCTCTGTGAGTTTCTTTCTTCCATGGGTCATCTGTTCTTTTTAAGCATTTAAATCTGATGATTGATCACATTGTTTTGGAACAAAAGGGTTAAATTAACAGAAGAAATTAAACCAAATGTTTATTGTTTAGACCTGAAGAAAAATGAAGAACAGAACACCCTTATTTTTGTGCTGTTCTATGTTCCCTCAGACCCTCACAAATATACGTCATCAGTTAGTGGTAACTGATAGCTTTCCTGAAAACTGGATTGCTGGAAATGAAAGGTCCAGGGTTGATTACTCTTTAATACCATTAGTATTCATTTTGCATATGATTCGTAACACAGTGTTAGTTATTTCTTTTGACTAAGGATATGTTTGCATACCAAGGGCTAATTGTTAGCTAACTAAAAATAGCCCTAGCGCATCCAAATAGGAGAGCTAATAGGTGGGTTAATTTTTTAGCCAAGCATTCAACTAGTTATTAGCAACTCCAACAGCTTGGCTTTTCTTGTTTTGGAGGCTATTTTAGAATTTGTATAGCAAAAAGTAGGCTCCAACAGATGTGCTATCTGGTTTTGCAAAATAGGAAGCTGACTATCCCTTGATTTTCGGTTGCCATAAAAAGGCGACCAGGCGCTCGCTATCTAGAGATGAGAGATAGCAAGGCTGTTGTAGACCTTTTCTTTTTTGAGGAGTTTTCTATTTTACAAAATAGCTACAACTATGGAATTTGGCTACTAATTTTAGCCCAGCTGTTGGAGTTGCTCAGGCACCTAGGTAGCCAACCCCAGCTAATTTGGGCTCATTTTTAGCCCCAACTAGTAACTAGCCCTAACCCCTAGCTGATCCAAACAGGCCCTAAGACAACATAGAACTGTAGAAAATTGGTGTGAACTGCCTATGTGATTCTTGAAATGCCATTTTATGTGTTTAATATTCTTTTACTGTCTAACGTTTAGTGAACTCTTTACTTTGATCAGCAAAGTTGTAGATTATCTGTTGGAGATCTAACTGGAATCTGACCAGAATAAATTTTCGTGCAATCTGTTCTGTTCCCATTTATCTGAGATGATTTCCTGCTTGCTGCAGGCTTGCTGGTATCCCATGTGAAATAACTGGATCCCGTGAATCTAGTTTTGGTTCACGTTGTGTTATATATTGCCACAGTCCACGGTGTACTCATACTGATCATGCTTGTGCCCTGTCATGGATTCTGGAGGACCATCATTGTTTCGAAGAACTTCAATGTTGCACTCCAATTTGCCATGCCCTGCAGATGGAGGTTTGGAAACCGCCTTTGCGGTTGATAGCTTTGGTTGCTCTGTCATTGGCATGACCTGTCACCAGCACCTCTCAAAAAAAAATCACTAATCCCTGTATTTGTTCAGAGCCTCCACATGTTGTAACAGTTTTTGCTCACACATCTGATATAACTACCTGATCAGCGAGACTGGATCCGGAGTGTAGAATTTCTGGGTTGCGGTTACCTTGTGTTAATATATTGTTATGAAAGTGAAGGCCGAATTGAATAGAAATGATTCATTGTATTGTACCTATAGTTTGTAACTGACCCTACCTGGGATATTGTATCAAACTAGGTGAGTTCCCAGCGAGTTGCTGCGGGATTTAAGAAAACTTTATCATTGAAAGAAGCAAAAATATTTTAGATGAAGGATTATGGAGAGCATGTAGAGAATTTGGAGTTTGCTGAGAAAGTGACATGGTGCATTATTTTTCAAATGAAGGAAGCTCGTCATGGGGTTAATGACGACTTGGAAACTGACACTCCCAGAAACGAAATGGACAAATATTTTAGAGAAATGGGCTTGGGGAGGGGACTCTCGACCTTCCCAAACTCTTGCTCTCCTAGTCTGACTCTTCTAGTCTCCCTCTAATGGTGTGATCTCCAATAAATATATTACTAACTTAAAAAATAGACTTATTACATGCAGTATTTATAAGATTGGTTTTAATTATTTTAACTACATAAGAAAAGCTTTATTATTTTGTTCTCTATAGATAGCTCAAACGCAAATCTTGGAAATCTTGAGTTGCATAAACTACATCAACGTGAAGATAGCCGATCATAATGGTAAAGAAAAGATATATTATTGTTTCTTCGGAGAAAAGACAACCTGTAGAAATGGTTCCGGAAGGATTCAACTGCATGAGAAAAATATTACAAGAACATAAGTTAGAAAATGACAAACTTAATTGATGGGCAGATATGGACCTTCTGCCTTTCCGATGGCAGCTAATTCATGTTCATTGTTTGAACCAATAAAAAACATTAATAAGAACAGCTAATTGAGAAACACCGCATTAATTTGGGGTGTATCTTTTTTCTCTTTTGATTGAAGCAATCTGGAGGGGGTATTCTAATGGCATAGTGTTATGCATCGCCAACAAAAGTACGCATGTAATAAAATCTTAATAATTAGTCATGTCTCACAACCAGCCGAACCATGATTAAAAAAAATTAAATAGCTAACAGTGTCTGGTATCATTGACTAACCTTATTGACTTAAATTTCCCCTAAAAAAATCTTGACTTAAAAGAGAGAAGTAGAAAATCTCATGTGTACCGGCAGCAGATGGCTTATGCATAAACAATTCGATAATACACCATAAGTTGATTTGTTAAGAGAGAGAGAGAGAGAGAGAGAGAGAGAGAGAGAGAGAGAGAGAGAGATGAATCACTGATGTCTATCAAGGCTTTGCGATTGGGCAAGGGGAGGTGATCATCAGTTCCTTGCTGCTGCAGTGCTTCAGGGTGGAATGACTAGAGAGAGGGGCAGAGACATGACTGTTCATGCTTCACATGACTCACCACCAGCTGTATACGATAAAATCAAACATGACTGTTCAGTTCTGTACGTAGACTACTATGGAACAGGGTTAAAAAATTCGACAAAATTTCGAAATTTTGTGAATTTCGGTGGTGGCAGAAAGAAAAATCCGAAATTTTGTAATACATTAATACATGTGCTATGTAATTCTAGACTCATATTTTCTATGTTTATATTGCATATTTCTTCTATCCAATAGATGTGTAGACATAAATCATACTAATATTTGTTTAGATCTAAAGTTTTTTGGAAAAAAAAACATACTTCATGTGCCAGTCTTTAAAAAAATTGCGAAATTTCGGCTGAATTTCACGAAATTCGGTAATTTTGGTGGTGGCCGAAATTTTGCAACACCGAAATTAAAAACCCTACTCTGGAAACATCCAATACACATGGACAGATAGATATGTTTAGAAACTCATGATCCAATGGCAAAAACTAAAAATGATGAGATGGCTTAACGTGGTTGTAGAGAAATCAGAGTCAATGACTGTGAGTGGGTTCCATCTATATAGGTTATATAGACATGGCTTCTTACATGAACCTGAAAGGATGCCCCTTTTGGTGCTTGTCAGTTCCCAATCATACAGGCATGCAGCAACAGGTACAGGGAGAACAAGTGCAGGTTTTTATGTACCTCGAAATCCAAGATGAACGTTTCTTTGTCAACACTGTATCTGTTTCCTTTTTAAAAAATATATATATATTCTTTTGATCACCTGATTGAGACAAGAATTTCGATCCTAAGAAAGTTAGAACTGACAAAAAGAAGTGCTAAACAGTTTTTTATAACTATCCAAAAATTCCGGTACAAAGTATATGAATTTGAAATCCGACAAAACTAAAAAGCCTTTTTTGTGATGAAAACCATAAAACATGTAACTAAACACGTGTATGGAATGTAGTGTAAAGCAATGTTCCTTCAACTTAAAGTTCAAAACTATTTTCCCCTAGCAACATGTTACCAAAAAAAATGCTACGTTTGGGTGTCTGCTCGACTCTGATCGAAATTGGCACATCTTATACATATTTGAATTGAATCCAAGCAAATCTGAATTCCTACTCGAGTTCAGTTGGGGCCCTGAGGGTTTGTTTTAAAGACTAATGTCCGGACATCCGGACGGTTGCGCGTCCGGACACCCGCACCTGCTTCGCCATGGTTGCTCGGATTCGCATGTTGCCCATGCTAGCTTTGCCGTCTGCACCAGATCCCGGGCCCGTGTTCGGACCGGTCCCTTCCGCTCCGCTGCCCACGCCGTCCGGTTGGCTCGGCCCCGTCTCTTCCACAACGGCGCCTCACCCGCCTCTTCCACATCGCTTCGCGCCCGTCTCTTCAGCGCCGATGACTCCCCCGCCTCTTTCACATCAGCACCGCGCGGCCTACGCCTCCTCCCCACATCGACGCTACCATGGCTCCTGCGCTAGCTCTCTCTTCCTCGCTCAACAACCCTACATCTTGATCTACTTTTGCAACACTCAGTGAAACAATTGCAACATACGTCTGAAATAGATGAAACATTTGAAACATATATTTACAACATAGCCATTGCAACTATGCAACATCCAGATAAAACACCTCAACATGCGTCTGAAACATATGAAACAAACTCTTGCAACATACGTGTATAACCATTGCAACATGTGCAACATCCGAAAACTACCATTGCAACATCCATATGAAACATCTGAAACATTTCTCTGAAACATCTGAAACACTTAGAACATGCGTTTTGCAACATAAGGAAGACTAGGGCCGGTCGATTCCCGGCATCGGGTTGAAGCCAGTGGCAAGCGGCGACACGCGAGCACCACCATCATCAACACCACTAGCATTGGCCTTGGCTCAGCTGGGCAGGTGGCGCGCGTGACGGGTGGGAGCAGGCTGCGTGCAACGGGAGAGAGGGGGCCAGGTGGAGTAGGGCGGCAGCAGCGAGCGCGGAGTGGGGCACGGGGGCACGACGCGGATAGGCGACATGGGCGAAGGCGCGCCGCGCACAGCGCGGGTGGGTCGGTCCGTCCCATGGCATACCATTATCCTTTTTTCATCCCCCACTGTGCGTCCGTGGCTCTGTGCCACACCTCATCGCTGGCACGTGGGACCCTGGTGTCAGTAAGGGTTGGCCGTGCTGATCCCGCCCCTTGATCCCCACCAAGGGGCGGCTCATCCGGACCGGCGAGTCAGACGTCCTCGTGATCGCCGAAACCCCACCACCATCATCACACCGTAAAATAAGCACACGGCTCCTCGTGATCATCGGCTCTCGGCACGGCACCAGCACCACCACGGCCTTTCGCTCAAGGAGCCAGCCGCCGCCGAGCCGGACGGGCAGGCAGACAGGCCAGAGGTCAGAGGACGCCGCTGCCCCTATTAATAAAGCCGCCGTGCGTGTGCCCTGCACTGCACAGCACAGCATCCATCCACCACCTCTTCCCCTCGCGATCCGGCCCCTCCTGCCCCGCTTCGTCTGGGATTACCGGCGTCCCCGACCACCGCTCCGTCTCGTCCAGGAATAGGAGGAGCAGGTACGCATCGCCCCGACCCGTCCGTCACCTTGATCGCACGCAGGTACGCGCGGCAGGATGGATCCCTGTAGTCGTAGATCGCGCTGTCCGATGTGATGCCACCCTTCTGTTTGTGCTCCGCCTTGGCCCCGCGTCGCGGCAGGACGTTGGGCGCGGCGCACTTGCCTGCCTGCCGGATCTGTCCCTGTTGCTGGGTTCATTTTTCACTCGTAGCATAATAGTGTTGCCACATCTTGGTAGTCAAGGCTGCGTTTAGATGCAATTTTTTTTTGCAAAATGGCACTGTAGCTCTTTTCGTTGTTATTTGGCAAATATTGTCCGATCATGGTCTAATTAGGCTTAAAAGATTCGTCTCGTCCATTTCGTTTAAACTGTGTAATTAGTTTTATTTTTTATCTATATTTAATGCTTCATGCATGTGTTCAAAGATTCGATGTGACGGAGAATCCGAAAAATTTTGCGAAATTTTCTGGGAACTAAACAGGACCCAAATACAAGAACCGGTGATAATTGCCAAGATTGTCATACGAATTTCCGTATTCCATCTGCATTTTTTCTGTACCTTCCTACTAGCACTTCGTTTTTTTTTTTTGCGAACATCCTACTAGCACTGACTCTTGACATCATTTCCCTCGTGCTTTCTTGCCAGTAATCCATCAATCGGGATCACCGGTCCAGCAAAGATGTCAACTGCCACCGCCCCACGACTATCCGTCCCCAAATCCGGGGCAAGCTACCAGACCGCCGCTGCTCCGGCGGGCAAGACCGTCTCCTTCGTCGGTTACACGAGGCGGCAGGCGCCGCACACGTCAGGGCTACTACGTCTGTCCAGCAGGTTCGTGGCGTCCGCGGCGGCCGTGCACAAGGTGAAGCTGGTCGGGCCGGACGGGGCGGAGCATGAGTTCGAGGCCCCCGAGGACACCTACATCCTCGAGGCGGCCGAGAACGCCGGGGTGGAGCTGCCCTTCTCCTGCCGCGCCGGGTCCTGCTCCACCTGCGCCGGGAAGATGTCGGCCGGCGAGGTTGACCAGTCCGAGGGGTCGTTCCTCGACGAGGGCCAGATGGCTGAAGGGTACCTCCTCACCTGCATCTCCTACCCCAAGGCAGACTGCGTCATCCACACCCACAAGGAGGAGGAGCTGTACTAGAGCTTTGAGTTGTGCTCTTGCATCAGTGCTTGCTTGCTCCAATGGTGGCGCGTTCATTGAGGTCCACCATGACAGGGGAAGGGGGGTTTCGTTGTTGAGAATTGAGATGGGCTAGTTCTTGTCATCAGATTCGGTCGTCCGATGATATCATGGTATATGAGTTGTGGCAATAATTATGGTTTCGCAATTCAAACTGCAAATGCAAATGTGACCAGCAGTGGCAAAAACTGCACCCTATGGTTACTTGTGAAATTGGCATTGGCAATGTGTTCAATTGGCTAGTTTGGCTCGGGTTTTCAGCTTTCACCTCCATTTGGAAGTCATTTGGGCCCAAAGCTGGTGCTAGTGTTGCTAGATGGAAGCCCACTTATATGGGTGTTGCCAGATGACCGCACTATGTCACTGTCGTCATAACCATTCAGAAACATATTTCCATTTTATTTGAGCCGAGAGCCATTGCGTTGTCTGGATGGACGATAACTCCTTTCCTAAAGCGAAGTCTATACGTGGAACCTCTGAAAGTTCCGAATGCTGAATGTATGCTAGCTATTCTATGTTTAAACTGTTCTTTACTAATGTTTCTTTCACCTTCAGTTTTCAGAAACAAATTCAGACTTTCAGAGGTTCAGAGCTCAGATTCAGGACGTCGATATATATTGTCTGTCCTCTGCGCTATACATGTTATTTAGCTTAGCTACCCTCACCAAGTGCATGTTGATCTGTGATCTGTCGCCTTGATTCAAGTTAAATTAACCTGGCTATATGCGTTCTCCACTTATTCAGTCGGCCCTGCTCTCTGTTCAAGTGTTCATCTGCAGTTCGGCACCGTCTGTGAGTAGTATACCGCAGCAGCAATCGCTTCCGCTCCGCATCATGCTAATAGTAGATCAGCATCAACCCAATAACACACCTCTTTTTTTTTTGTCATTTTCACGGTGCGCTGACGCATCTTGTCTTGAACCACTGTTCAATCCACCGAACATTTGCTCACAACCAGAGAAATAAAAACAATGAGCATGAAAATGTTGGAGATAAATAAATAGGTACATCAAATTTTACAATTGAAATCAATGTCCCACGTGCCCTTTTGGAGGAATGCGGACTTTTAAACCCTGCAACAAATCAAGAATCGTAGCTCGGATCCGGCAAAGTATAGAAACTGGCGGACTTCTTCCTTTCATCGCACCGATCGTTGAATGTTCAGCATTCACAGTCGCATTCAGCAACTATGTTCGCAAATTTACATACCTGATGAAATGATGACTGATGAGCCAGAGAAGAAAAAAATTTCCTGGCAACCGTGCTGGCGTCTACAAAAAGATCAAGAACCTGAGATCACGGACGCAAACTTTCGCCGTCATGGCCACCATCAGGTGTGACGGGCTGACGTGGAGCCTTTAATTCTTGGTCAGCGACCAGTACCTGTCAGTCATCCGCTCCTGCTGCCCGCCGCCGGAGCCGGAACGAAGGAAGCCAACTCAACGACGAAGCTGCGGACGACGATGCCACGAAAGGCGCAGCACCGTGCGCGTGCAGTAGCCGGCGCCCGGCACTCCGGCGTGCACATGTACGGGTACGGCAGGCACCAGCCATTCGCTGTTCCGTCGCCGTGACACGCACACGCACCCCTTCTGCCGATACGTTTGTATTGCAATTCCAAATTATAAGACATACGTAATTTTTATTATGCATTTAGATATACAATTCCAAATGATAAGACGTTTAGGTGGTTTTCAGATACGTAATTTTTATTATGCATTTATATATACAGTATGTCTTGATTACATAATAAAAAATAATATATTTTGTTTTAATAGGATTATTCCTCTCTCTTTCCTAAAAAACAATGGATATTCCCCTCTCCTGTTTACCAACAAGCAGAGCGAAGATCAATCAATCCGTAATAATACTCCATCAGTTATATTATATTGCTTGGGCTTTTTTAAATACATAACTTTTGCTATGTATTTAGACATAATGTATATCTAGATACATAGTAACCTAGGAAAACAAGAAAGATTCTACTACCTGTTTGGAATACATGAATCTTCAATCCATTTGATTGTTTTTGTTGGAATGCCTTCTTGTTTTGCTTATCCACGGAAGGCAGGCCGTGCCTGGGACGAGCAGCCGTCTCCGAAAGCGATGCGTTTCGTCACTTGGAACGTATACATACATAGAAAGTGCATGTATTGACAGACCAGGCAGAGCATGGCGTACTACGCCGCAGCGAGCCCACGACTATAAAGAGCAGGGGGTGTACATGTACTCATGTAGCGCGACCCGGCCCGGCCCAGAGGAGCGAGCCCGCATCGCTGCTCGCTGCCCTGAGGCACGAGGGCGAGCCCCAGACGAGCCATGGTGCGGGCGGAGCTCCGCACCGTGACCATGCGCTCCTCCCCGCTTCCTCGCTGCGTCCTCCTCCTCCTGCTGCTGCCGCTGCGGTTGCTCTCGCTCCTCTCAGGTACGTACGGGTGCTAGCGCGCGGCTGGCTAGCGCCGAGCCCGTGTTCTCTCGCTGTTCATATGTTCATGGCGTTGCTTTTGCAGTTGCAGTAGTAGATGCGTTCCTGGTTTTTGAATTGTCGAGATTTTGGGCCCCTTGTGATTGACGGACAGGCCACATGCATGGAAACAGATTTGATTTTCCTTGTCTATTCGGCTAATGGTTTCTGCGACTGATAAACCGGCTAAAGTTAATTTATTACGAGAGAAAAACATTGTTTCATGACTCATAAGTCCAAGCGAACAAGGTTTAGTGGTTTCTTCTCTGTTTCCTATCAGTTACTAGGAGGAAATTAGCCATTGAGTTCATATTTCTGATCCTTTTTTTAGCATGGTAGACGAGACCATCATCCTTCCTGTATCGAGCAACCAGCATTGCCGGCATGCTGCTGCATCGCGAGGTCGTTTTCGCCGGTTACTTTACTTGAGTTGATTTCCAGCCGGCCGGTCCGACGTGGGTTTGACAGAGAAAAGAATTAAATGTCCACGTCATACGGCGAGCCCCTTGTTGAAATCACGTATGCATGATTTGACATTTCCTTGATTTTTTCCACCGATCGCATGCGATGCTGATGAAATTCCGCTGTGCGCACGGCTTATTGTGAAATCGACGTCCATCCTACCCACAACCACAATGAGCATCACGAGCGAGCCTGTTACGTGTGAAAGGAAACCCTTGATATTTCTGTTCTTCATTCAGATGTATACGTAGTTCTTTCGTCAGCAATGTATGTCGTTGTTAACTTAAATTTTCCTTGCCATTTTAGGCCGATCCTGAATAATTCTGAATATTTAATTTCCCGGCCCTGAATCCTGATTGAGTGATTGCGTCGCATTGCAGCCATCGACGTTGTGTCGGCGGCGACGGCGGCGGCGCCACTAAAGTTTGGCATCAACTACGGGCAGATCGCGAACAACCTGCCGCACCCAGCGCAGGTGTCGGGCCTGCTGCAGTCGCTGAACGTGAACCGCGTGAAGCTCTACGACGCCGACCCGGCCGTGCTGACGGCCTTCGCCGGCACGGGCGTGGAGTTCATCGTCGGCAACGAGGACCTCTTCAACCTGACGGACGCCCGCAAGGCCCGTGCGTGGGTGGCGCAGCACGTGCAGCCGTTCCTGCCCAGCACCCGCATCACCTGCATCACCGTGGGCAACGAGGTGCTCTCCGGCAAGGACACGGCCGCCATGCAGAGCCTGCTCCCGGCCATGCAGGCCGTGTACCAGGCGGTGGTGGCGCTGGGCCTGAGCGGGCAGGTGAACGTGTCGACGGCGCACTCGGTGAACATCCTCGCCAGCAGCTACCCGCCGTCGTCGGGCGCGTTCCGGGAGGAGCTGGCGCAGTACGTCCAGCCGATCCTCAACTTCCACGCCGAGGTCGGCTCGCCGTTCCTCATCAACGCGTACCCGTTCTTCGCCTACATGGCGAGCCCCGGGACGGTGTCGCTGCCGTACGTGCTGTTCGAGCCCAACCCCGGCGTGGTGGACCCCAACACCAACCTCACCTACGACAACATGCTCTACGCCCAGATCGACGCCGTGTACGCGGCCATGAAGGCCATGGGCCACACGGACCTCACCGTCAGGATCTCCGAGACCGGGTGGCCGTCCAAGGGGGACGACGACGAGGTGGGCGCCACCGTGGCCAACGCCGCCGCCTACAACGGGAACCTGATGAAGAGGATCGCCATGGGCCAGGGCACGCCGCTCAAGCCGCACGTCCCCGTCGACGTCTTCGTCTTCGCGCTCTTCAACGAGGACATGAAGCCCGGCCCAACGTCGGAGAGGAACTACGGCTTGTTTTACCCCAACGGCACGCCGGTGTACAACCTCGGGTTCGATGGAGCGTCGTTCAACCCATCGCCGACGTACTCCTCTTCTTCCAAGCTGGCGGCGGTAAGGAAATTCTGATCGAGATTTATCATTGCCTAATTTAACTAGTACGAAATCAAGTTTATTACATCGATCTCTGTCGTCACGAGAAGCTTAATTAATTATCCATTGTGTTCACTGTTGCAGATTACATTTCAGATGGCGGTTGTTGTCCTACTCGCCGGCTTCTTCCTCCTATGACCATCATCCTATACTATACACAGTACCGTGCGTGAAGATTATTGCTATTTTTTTTGACTAACCCCATCTGTGCCTTCATTGGTCGATCATCAGAGACTAGCTACCAGAGCCATATTAGTCTGACTTGAGGTAATAAGCTTATGTGACAGTAGTCCTGTTCAGCTGACTTGATAATGCATATTTCTTTTCTAAAAAATGAAATTCCAAATATTCATTTCTGCTTGGCGTCATGGTAGACTTCTTTTTTTCTCGTTATATTTTTTAATTAAGGAATAAAACGTATTCCGGCCTTCCACATTTATTTACAAGTGAACGGTACAACCGATCAGTACATAAAAAGGTCCGAACACCACTCTCCGCTACGCGCACACACACAATAAAGTCATCACAGAACTTTTTTTGGCGAACGTGCGGTGCACGTATTTCATTAAGCAGAAATGAGTTTTGTTACAGCCAAAACAACGGTAATCCAAGGTTACCGAAGTATGCACCAGAGACCTAGCCGTGATTACATAGAACAATGTTGCGACCTGGAACCGTAAGCACGTTCCGTGGCTAGACCAACGCCATCAGCGACGTCAAACGCATGTATCCCGCCAAACTCCAGGAGTCGACCTCGTCTTGGATCAAAGAGCAGAGCTGCATCGGGGTTGTGGCCTCTCCATTGAACTTAAAAAACAAAGACTCTTAGATCTCCAAATTTCTCTGTTGCTTTCAACCCGCTCTTCCAAAAACCTTTGACAGCAAAACTTCCAATCACCTGCATCCATTCTCTTCAGCACCATCCTCTCTTTCTCTTTAGATAACCGGGATCATTGTCTCCAGTAAAATTACCTGTATGAGTTAGATTTTTCTCATCCAATAGATTTTTCTTATCCAATACTATATCGTTTCTATTCAACCACAACCAGCACGTCACCAGCAAACCCAACATTATCCGGCTTCTCAAACTAGGGATAAAATTCCTAAGCCATGAGCCAAACATGTGAATATTATTTTTGGGTGGTTGAAAGTGATGAACAATGCATTCCACAAGAATCATCATCATACAACACTTGAAAAAGAGAGGTTTCACTGTCTCCTTTAAACCACAAAAGCTACAGCTAGGGTTCGCTTTCCACCCCTTTTTAACAAGTTATCTTTTATAAATATGATCCCTCGTTTTAAATACTCAAGGAAAATCTTTTTTTTCAATGGGAGCTTTGCCTTTCAGAACAAATCTTTCCCACCATTCATCTCTTTCTTCATGAGCTCCCTATATAAAGATTGAGTCGAAAATTCACCATTTTTCCTCAACCGCCACAAAAACCTATCCTTATTCTCATTCAAATTGATGGGCACAAGGAGACCAAATTCAGCCAATCATCCAAACTTTCACCGCCCTTCTAAACGATATGTTCAAAGGGGTCAGTGCTGTTCTTGCCAATCCACAGGTCATTTCGAAAACTAGTTTCATTGCCACTATTAACCTTGAACTTCCCATGTTTTAGCATAAGGTCGACGTTCATAAGACCTGCCCAAAAATTAGAATCACCCGACTTCTTTACCACTTTTTTTCGCGTTATATGGATGTCTGTTACTTGAAAGTAGATATTATAAGCAATGTTTTGAAAATGGATTTCCCTCCCTGCTGGACCATGCACAATCAGTGAGACACCCTTTAACCGCTATGGAAGGTCATCGACCGGCTGAGCATCAATAGTCGATTTTCAAAACCTCAAGTAGCAGTAGCAAGATTATTCTAACCAGGTCATACAGTACGTCAGTACGTATATCATACAGTTATTATCTCCTGACTTTTGTAGAGAAAAGTTTGAGCCGCGAATCGAGTAGTTTGTCAACCTCTGTCAGCCCATTATGTTAGGTGGTCGGTCATCCTGAACCTGGAGGCAACATATATATGTTTGGCCTTTTCCACCTTCGGCGCGCCATACGACGACGGTTGTCTTCAGGTAGCGTATCCCTCAGGGACGACAGGGAGGGGCAGGCCGGTGGTTGATCGGTTCTTGCTTGCGCTGCCAATGCGCTGAGAGCTCCACACCGACCAACCGAAGAGGACCCGCCTTGCTCGCGTCATCTAGAAAAGAATCGAACAGGAATTAGCACGGTAGGGAAGGGAACAAGATTGGGCAAGAGCTGGCATGCTTCTTCCATTTGACAGCTACTTTTCACAAGCAAATGTTGCTTTGGCCAAATTGGGGCCTGCTGCCGTTGAGCGCTCGCTGTCGTTAAACCTTGAGGCCCTGTTTAGTTGGCGATTTTTTTTTGAAAAATAGTACTGTAGCACTTTCGTTGTTATTTGACAATTAGTATCTAATTATGGTTTAATTAGGCTTAAAAGATTCGTCTAAACTGTGTAATTAGTTTTATTTTTTTATCTATATTTAATGCTTCATGCATGCATCAAAGATTCGATGTGACGGGAAATTTTGCAAAATTTTAGGAACTAAACAGAGCCTGAGAACAGGGCATTTTCTGCTGAGAGAGGTCCAGACTAACTTTTCAAAATGAACTTACCAGTAGTTACCAGTCTACAAAACAAAATTAGGTCAAACTAAGATCAATGCTTCCTTGTTTGCTGCTACTGCTCTCTATCTATATGATATATATGGTCTGCTGATTTATTCCTCATTTGGTCTGTTCGACACAACAGAAAAGTTCTAACACTGATCTTACGGCTCTTGTACTTTATGTGCAGGTTTACCAAGATTTGTTGTACCCTTTATCATTTGATTGGATTGTACGGTTGTAATAATACTACTAGGAAGGAAGCAAGCTGATGTGTGGGTGAAGGAATCATAAGCATAGCACTACTTTTTTTTTCAAGGTTTGCACTAGCCGGTCATGATCACTCGTGTCACTGTAAACTTCAATTCTCAATTTTTCCCAAATTTGATTGTCTCACCGTAGACAAGAAAACATGACTTGAACTGAAAAAAGGAATACAACAAGTACATAGGATGCAATC
The DNA here is from genome assembly GCA_022457205.1 of Saccharum spontaneum. Classification (NCBI taxonomy): domain Eukaryota; kingdom Viridiplantae; phylum Streptophyta; class Magnoliopsida; order Poales; family Poaceae; genus Saccharum; species Saccharum spontaneum. Next base: position 42,861,956 of record CM039614.1, read on the forward strand.
ACAAATACTGTAGAACACATGTGAGGTACACTATATACGGCACGAACCCACTCCGAATTGATCTCTAGAAATGGGATTCGAAAACTTAGACTTGGGAATTTGGGAATGGGAGGAAGACATAAGAAACTTATACGCAAACACGACCATTATGCAAGCGCACAGTAAGGCCCAGAGGCCCAAGACTTCTTACACACGCTCCAACATTCATCTGCCCAAAATCTTTTAGCCCTAGCATAGTTAGTCATAATGTTGAGAGCAGTACCTCACATATACTCCTAGATGGAGTATTTGGGTTTCCCTGTAAACATTCGCTTTCGACAGTCTAATGTCCCTCTCTGGTAGGAGTATTTTTTTTGGGTTTCTATATTGGCTCAATAAAAAAGTCATATCAACCATACATACGTGACAACTGCTTGCGAAACCAAACCAATAGCCAAAGCCAAATTTGTCAGAAGCCGTCAAAACAACATTGAGGGTGAAAGTGTTATGGGAATATCTCATATTGAGCGATATCGTTTTCCACATTATTGTTCCGTTTCTGTTTTTATCAAAATACGAAAGTTACTGCTTTGAGATTTTGGCACAACCATTTTTGACGGTTTTTTCATTAGATATTTTATTTGACAAAATTGGGAAATTCGTACTCACTATTTATAGATTCCATATTATAGTACCACGCTTCTCTCTGTTTTCGACATTTTTCATCCCTACAAAAACATAGTTTCTAACTTGTGATGAGCCTGAGGACTTGTTTAGATCCATTAACACTAAAAGTTATTTACTTCCTCAGTCCTAAAATATAGATGATCTAAACTTCAAAATTTATAACAAGTTCAAATTTAGTAACAAATTATAAGGAATTTTAGACGAACAAACACTCTAGAAAGCAATAATCACATGCATATACTTACCACGAATGTTTATCACCTACTTAAATATAGTAATATAAGAGAATGTTATATGCATCCTTTGTCTTACCACATAATATGTCCTAAAATTATTCAGATACCTTATATTTTAGGATAGAGTGAGTAGCTAATAGCCAGCTAATTTTTAGTAAAAGGCTGTTTGAATCCACCTGCTAATAGGTGGTTTTTTAGGGATCTGCTAATAGGTGGTTGAATAGTGAGTTAAATGTGTATATAAACTATTAGCACCTAATGGGTGTCTTTAGTCAGACTTCCTAACTTGCCTTTTGTGCTTCTAAAAAGACAACCAAAGGGATAAAAACAACTTTTGTGTACAAAATTCACAGCACCAAGACCTGCTTTCATCGGCTATGGGGATGAAAGTTCCGTCTAAATTACCCACATGCCATCTTTATGAAGTATAGATTCGTTTTCTTATTCGAGCAAGCGTCTTCTCTCCCGAGCGAGTGATCGGTTTCCCTTCTCCGCCCCCGTCGTCTACCTCCTGTCTGGGATTCCCTCATTGGCGGCCGGAGGCAGCTCCCCTCTCCTCCTCCCCGACCACAAGCAGAGAAGGAGCTCCGCCCTTGCAGTGGGCAAGTGCGAGTTCCTCGCCAAAGTGCCACCATCGTGGCCGAGTGCGAGCTCCTCGCCGGAGCGCCACCCCTCACGGTCTCCTCTGCTTCATGTGGAGCCTAGAAAAAAACACGAACAAATATGCATTGAGTGGTTGACATGTGGGTCACTATGATATACTAATATATGGAATATGCTGACAACAGTTTTTTCAGAAGTCACAGCCTAATGACTTTCAGCCTGTTCGTTTCGCTGGTTTATTATGGCTGAAAGTACTGTTCGCTGGTTTGTTGTGAGAGAAAAACACTGCTGGATGGCTGCTGATTCCGCTGAATAGCTCAAACGAACAAGGTGTTTTAGTTTTCTTACAGTCTATGACCTCCAACAGCTTTTACATAGTCCACATCTAACGAACAATTTTTTTCAGAAACCACTGCTCAATCAAGTACACTCTTAATAGCTATAAACCGCTAATATTTATTAGCTTTCTAGCTAATAATTAGCAGGTCTATTTAAAATCAAATATTATAAATTTTATTCCAGCGTAGATTCAAACAGCTCCTAAGCCGTATCAAACAAAGCCTAAGGGCGTGTTTAGATGGCAACTTTTTTGGGGGAAAATACTATAGTGCTTTCGTTGTTATTTGGTAAGATTTGTCCAACCATGAACTAACTAGACTCAAAAGATTCGTCTCGACATTTACAGACAAACTGTGTAATTAGTTATTTTTTATATATATATTTAATATTCTATGCATGTGTCTAAAGATTCGATGTGACGGAGAATCTTATAAACTTTTGGAAGTTTGAAGAGAACTAAACAGGCCCTAAGCAGGTGTGTTCGTCTTCTGTGTGACGTCACTCTTTCAGTTTCAGCTGTGGGCCGGCCGGCCGGGGGATGGGCAGGAAAACAGTGGGTGTGTGCTATCTTGACGTTGGTGACGTAACTTAAACCCCGAACAAGCGTCCGATTGGGTATGAACGGTCGTGATGAAGAAACGCAGATATCCATCTCCATTCTCCATGTGTAGCCCCAGCGTGTCAGACACTCAGACTGTTGCAGCCGCAAGGCCCGGCCCCGCAACTCCCGAGTCCCGACGACTCGCGCCCCTCGCCTCCTCCGCTGGTCGCCTCGTCCGGCTGGTCTTCCCCGTCGGCATCGCCCACCTCCCAGGCGTGCCTAACTGGAATCTCAGGGTTGTTCCCCCACTGCCTTGGCCATGGCTGTGCGAGCCACGGTCTCCCGCTTCCCGGCCACGCCGGAGGCGCTGGAGTCGTGCGCCGTCCAGTGGGGCGTCGCCGTGACGCCCTTCGCCGCCGCCGACGAGCGCGGCCAGCCCCCGACCACCGGCGCCGGCGGGGACCGCGTCCCACGCTGCGAGCACTGCTGGGCATACCTGAGCAGCCACTGCGATCTGGAGCGCTGGGGCTGGACCTGCGCGCTCTGCGGCACGCTCAACGGATTCGACGACGAGACCGAGCGACGGTTCCAGCGTCCCGGCGCGTGCCCCGAGCTCAACTCCTCTTTCGTCGACCTCGAGATCCCAGGTACTACGGCACGCAGCTGCCTTCCCGCCGCGTGATGTGGGATTAATTTTGACCTGTAGGTTGAATACGTGCAGTGGATGAGGCAGAGGGCGGGGGAGACGGCGTGCAGGCGCTGCCTGTTTATGTCGCCGCAGTGGATCTCGCATGTAAGTCCAATCCATTTGCTCAGTACATTCCGATCATGGATTCTATCCCAGTCCATTTGATGTGGGAAGTTACCTTCATATGTGATAATGTGAATTCTGGGTCATACCCAAAGAGCCCAACTAGATTGAAAAAAAGGTAATATGTTTTCGGAATGAAAAGAACACAAGACAATGAACGGTCCTTGCTAAATTCTCACCTTTGTCTATTTCAAAGCGAAACAAAATGGAAAGAGAGGGAAAATAATTGCCTAGGTTTTGCACATCATTCGAAATGCTAATCATGCACTCAGCAGATTTTTTCTTCTGGATTGCAAGATAGTCTGTTGATCTTGTGTGATGTGCTATGAAGTAATCTGGGACTTTATTGTTGCCAACTCTGAATGCCTTCAGGTTCCGAAGAGTTCCTGGAACTCATCAAGAGTGCACTTCTTGCGGCCCTAGAAGGTGTGGAATTCTGAACTTTCTGAATTTTTTGGTTCGTCGAATAACTGTGGTATTTGTGCATTCAGTTTGATCCTTCTTCATTTGGGTTTTCACCATGCAACAGCTCTTATTCCGGGCTCCCTATTTGGGCTTATGACATTCAGCCACAAGATTGGGTTGTATGATGTCCAAGGTCCGATTCCACTCGTGAAAAATGTTTTTATTCCTCCGGACTTAGAAGAAGATGGCCTGCCTGTTGCCCTTGAAGATGCCATGCCCCTACACTCTTTTTTGGCTCCAGTATGTTACAAAGCTATCAGCTGAATAACAAAGAGATCTAGACATGAACTTATTGCCTAATGGGAAGCTAATTTATGGGCAGGTTGACACATGCAAGGATCGAATTGCTGCTGCCCTGGAGACACTGCGACCTACATCTTCATGGGAGAGAGGGGCTGCTTCTGGGCAGGAAGAGGATACTGTTTTGCTTGGAGGGCGAGGTTTTGGGACAGCCATGTCTGCTTTAATTGAGTACCTAAGTTCAGAATATGGTTCTACTTTTGCTTTAGGTAGGTCAACACACTTTCCAGATCTCATGAAATATCTGGTGTCAATCAGGCAATTACCTTCATAACTTATAAGATGCTGTATGTTTGTAAACAACCTAGTTACCAGTATCTTTATGCCTAATTTACTTTTGTTCCTTGTTGGAGAACAGCTCGGGTATTTGCTTTTCTGTCTGGTGCTCCTGATTATGGAGCTGGTCTGCTAGATACCAGGAGATATGGGGAGCAATATGCTAGTAAAGGGGTAGATGCTGACCTTGCATTACTCCCTGAACAGATACCTTTCTACAGAGACCTAGTAAGCATGAGTTTAAAATTTACAGTTGATTTGACTTTCTCTGCCATGTATTGATCTTATTGAAAAATTGAAACAGGCAGCTGTTGCTGTTCAATCAGGAGTATGCATAGACATATTTGCTGTAACTGATGAATACACTGATTTGGCTTCGCTGAAGTTTTTAAGTATCGAAAGTGGTGGATCTTTATTTCTTTATGCAAGTACAGATGATTCAACACTTCCCCAAGACATGTATGTTTGATTGAATGAATATTTTATATCTGTTCTATTCAGAAAATTCCAACAGCCAAATTTCCTAATAAATGTGAACGGTCTTTTCTTCCTTTCTTGCAACTCCCACCAACAGATACCGCTTGCTAAGTCGACCCTATGCATTTGGTTGTGTTCTAAGGCTGAGAACATCTTCAGATTTTGAACCAGGCAATTCTGTAAGTACTCAAGCTATTTATGTTCACTTTGACCCTACTATATATGTGTAGCCAATTTGTAATACATTCATCCTTCTGACAGTATGGGCATTTCTTCCCTGACCCTCAATATGAAAATGTGCAACACATCATCTGCTGTGATTCATTTGCCACTTATGCATATGACTTTGAGTTTGCCCATAACAACGGTTTCTCCAGGTATATTGTTTTAACTCAACCCTGTAATTGGTTACTTGCTACTAAATATGTAATTGTTAAAGGAGATATTTGATCTCCTCTTAAAAGGAAGATACTACCAGAATCAGAATTTTCTCGTTGCACTTAATCTAGTTTGCGCTAGTGTGCTACTAAATGAAGCTACATTGCCCAAACAGTTTGAAGAAATAATTTCTGTGAGCATGATAGTTAAATGAAATGTGCATTTTTGCTGTTCACCTGTAGAAAATCCTCAAAAGAAATAGCAACTCTTTTAAAAAAGAAACCCTAGTTTTCCTCAAACATATATATATGAAGGCATGGTAACCTTGTTTGCTGGATCCTATTAATTGATGAGCATGTTTCATATTTTCTCCATTCCATATTATAAGATGTTTTGACTTTTCTAGATACGCAGCTTTTGCTATGCAGTTAGATAGTCATTATGTCTAGATACATAGTAAAAACAATGTATCTGGAAAAGCTAAAACATCTTATAATTTGGAATGGAGGGAGTGCATGTTAATGGTGGTTAACTAATGTGATTTATATTTACAGGCACACAGATCCTGCTGTTGTGCAGATCGCTTTTCAGTACAGTGTGATTGAACCTGTCAAGGAGACATCAAGCAATGGATCACAATCACCTGCAAGGTACATAGGAGACAAGAAATTGCTTTGTTATAGTTAACAAGGTTCTTGCATGCCTTACAGTTACTATACCTGTGTTCATGTTCAGTGGAAAAGATAGTTCAAGCAGAAATGTTCTCTAGTTAGCTGGCACTCATCAAGCTTAACACATTAATAAAGCGATAGTATGTATCAGGAACTTTAACAATTTGAATTCTTCAGTCACTGGGCTTGCACATACCCCTATCCTTAATACATCTGCATTTGTTACCTATACATTTTATAAGATGCAGAGAAGTGGCCTCCCATGAAGTTTTCCATAAAAAAGAAATCAATATCTTTTTTGATCCAACTAATATTCAGGCCATTCAACTGATAACTAGCCTGTTACATGCGTTCTCTCTTCAACTATCGATATTTTTTGTCCAGTTATTTTTTTTTGGACTTTGTAACTATTAAATTTCTGGTTTCTTATCAAACTAACTATCATAATAACAGCAACTCAACAAGAGAACAGTACATAAAGTGAATCATATTAACATCCTTTACTTTTCACAATTTCGCCTACTTCAGTTTTATTTTGTTGCTGTCCTTGCTGTTCTTGTAATGTTATACCTTTGCAGTTACAAGTTCTGTCTAAAGAGGCGGTTGAGAATAAGAACATTGCAGTACCGTCCAGCTAGTAATATCAGTGAAATTTATGACAGTGTAGATCCAGAGGTTGTACTGCATATCCTTGTTCATAAGGTAATCTTATTTTAGTTCCAGTAACATAATGTAATGATATTATGTTTGTTTTTGGTTTAAATCAAGTATATTATTTCCTCTACAAGTCATGCAGAATGAATTGAAATAGAAAAAAAAACAGCTTATAGCAATTGATTAGAGGTGATTAATATCAAGATTTGTTGTTAGTATTAGAAATTCTGTGATATCATTGATTAATTTGGAACAAGGACCAGTGAACCTTCTGTCAGGGAGATTCTCCTTTGCTGATCTTTAACTGGTAGTATCAACATGATTTTCTTAATAAAAAATGTTCTCAGATTAGTCAATGATTTTAGATGTTTGCATATTGGCGAGCATTAAACTCTGATAAAAGGCAATAAAACGCTATGATTCCTTTTATTTTTTTTAAAAAAAATGGATCCTTCCACTACTTCATCTTCATATGGTGATATGCACTAAATGTTCCCCCGTACACTGTTTCCAGGTTATTTTAGAATCCTTGGATAAAGGTGTTCGAGAAGGCAGGCATCAAGTGCATGCTTGGCTATCCCTCCTTGCAGCCCGGTATAATCAGGCCCTGAGCTCTGATGTGCGAACTCCGCTATCGAGCATAGACATTGACTTCTCACAGTGCCCACAGCTTCAAACGATACCTCAACTTGTTTTTGCATTGTTGAGAAGTCCTCTTCTTCGCTTGCATGAAGAAGGCGTACACCCAGATTACAGGATATATCTACAATGCCTTTTCAGGTTCATACTGTTTTAAATTCGCTATGTTCTGGTTTGCAGCATATCTTGCATAGAATTTTCCTTACATTAAACTTTGATTAGTTTTACTCCAAAGAAGGCTTGTTTAGTTACAATATTATTCATGATTCTCTGAAACAAATGTAAAATATGTAAAACATTCCATGTTGAGTTGCTCACTCTGAGAACAAAAAATTGTAGATCATTCCTGCTTTGACGATCTCTTATCCCGTACTCAACTAATGCGAACAAATATTCTAACTCCAAATTCACAAGTTTGAGCCTTTTTTTGTGTGCAGTGCACTGGAGCCATCTTCTCTAGCTAAAGCCATATATCCGGTTTTAGTATCGTATTCCTCACCTGACAAGCAAGCATTCCCGCGACACACTCTGAGCCGTGCTGCTCTAATAATGAGCGAGAGCCCAATATTTCTTCTCGACACATTTACCAACCTTATTGTTTACTATTCGTCAACTGCTGATCCTTCAATTCCTTTTCCTCCACCCCGCGACTGTAAGTACATGGTTTTGCATTTTGTTGTTCATGTTTTGAGTAGTACATATATGCTTTCCAAAAGAAAAGAATTGCATAAAGCTCCAAAGAATATTGTTTAGTGTAGTGGTGGCTAATAATATCCTTGAAAGTCTTCCTTTTGTTGTTGAGAGCATAGATAGAAGCACTAGTACTTGCTTGTTTCGGCTGCTGATTCTTTCTACATACCATGTAGGTCTTTTGAGAACAACGATCAATAGACTGAAGCAGGACAGATGTATAACCCCAAAGCTTACATTCATCCATGGAGGGAATGATGATTCAACATTGTTTGAGAGCTATCTGATTGAAGAGCAAGATGTTGATGGATCAGGCTTTACAACTGGTTCAGGTTTTGTAGCCTTCCGTGAGAGCGTGAGGAATGTTGCAGGAGAAATCATCCAGGAAGAAATTGGAAGCTAGTTTCAGCTGGATTAGCCTTTTGGTTCTGCTGCAGACTATCAACTGGGATGCTCTTATCCTTAATTAATGTCGTATTAGTTAACTGAAACTTAGATAGCCAAAATGAAGAAACAATGTCAATGAATAATAAAAGGAGAAGCCTTTCTGGTATATAGTTGCTTCTGTCAATATGCTTTAGGCTTGATTAGTCAGAGAAGCCTTTCTGGTACAGTGGTAGCAGGTCTCTCTCTTACTAAAAGTGACGAGTTTTACTACAACAATACACCGTGGGAACCTGGCTGTCTGAATTTTTTGGAGAATTCAAACTTTGATACCAGTGCTGCTGTCTATACTGAGTAAATTGCATCCACTATACAACTTTTATGGTTGTATCACTTTGATCCAGCATGTTGCAAAACAGGTGAGCAAATGTGTTATGTTTGAACTTGTCAAATATGTGTTATCTATGGTCACATGTACGCAACAGAGTATATTTTGCCACCATGGTTAACATGGCAGCTGATGTGGATGGTTTTATGCACTTAGTCTCCTTGCTTCTCCCTTCTTATAAATGGGTTTTATGAGTGTAGTTCGGGGTTTTTTTTTTTTTGCTATTAGCTTGCCTCTAAAATAGATCGTCGCATGGTGGTAACAAACGTCGCTCGGACCAGATCGGCAAAGGGTTCCTAGTGACCTTCGATTTGATGGAGCCCTGGCGACATATTCAAGATGGACTCCTCCATTACGGTTCGTAACCATTCACCTGGTTTTGTTCGTGCATTTTCTGTTTTGATCTGTCGACATTGACCACGGTGAGCCGAAGGTCTGATAGGTACGAACATTAACCGAGAGGGAATCCATCTTGTACGCGTCGACATGGCTCTACTCAACGATAAAGGTCGCTAAGACTACCCGCAGTGGGTACTCTAAAATGATACTCTAAAGCTTTAGAGTATGAATATAGAGTAAAAACTGCTGCACTGGATACTCTAAAACGATACTCTATCCTTTCTCTTACTCTATATTTAGAGTGGTACTGTGCGTACTTTATACTCTATAGTGGCGGGCCCCACTAGCTAAACGAAGGAAAAAAATACTATAACTCACAAACCAAAAATCCAAATTAAATTTCGATTTCACCATTAAATTCGTCTCAATAAATCCTTCAAAACTAGATCACACATGGATATATTTAGATAAAGTGGCAAGTGAGTCCCACAGTGGATAGAGGATGATATAGAGGATGCATGGGTGCGGAAGAATTAAGTATAGAGGAGAGAATCTTGCTGACTAGGACGTATAGAGGAGGAATATAGAGGGCCATGAGTGCGGGTAGTCTAAGAACTCTGCGCCGATTCGCTTTAGGTGCTGCTTGCTACCTTCAGGCGGCGATCAGTTAAATGGGCAAGCGGATCATCAAGAAAAGAAACCAACCGCCAGTTATTATGTTCATATAAAACCCGTTGAGAAGGAAAAAAACCAAGGGCCATGCAGCCATGCTAGTGTCCGAACGTCCGGACGGATTCGAGCGTCTGAACGCTCGCGCATGATGCTGTGCCTACTCATGTGTTGCTGTTTTTGATGCGCCCAACGCCTCTTCTTGCTTTTTCCGGAACACGTGCCTCCTCTTGCTTTTTTTTTTTGAACACACGCCTCCTCTTGTTGCTGTTGCGTCCTGTGCCTGCTGCTACGTTTGCACGGAAGAGCATGTGCTTGGGGCCTGCCTAGCTGCATGCAAGAGAAAGAGGGAGCACATCACACGTACCCATGTGTTGACCTGGCTAAATGTGCATTGTGGGGGGCACGTCTGGTGGTGCAGGGCATTTGGTTCTGCGTTCGTTGAGTGCTGACCTGCTCTGGCGCTCTGCATGCATTTTGGCTAGGGATGAGTGCTCGGCAGTTTGGGCACTAACCACTCGTTACGTGCACGTCCGACTGTTGGAGCTGGCTCACATGACAAAGATAGGTAGCACTGGCTAGGTGTGCAACGTGTGCGTGCCCGCGAGTCAGAGCACGTGGAGAGCAGCACTTGCTGCAACATACTGAAACAAGGTGAAATGAATTGAAACATACACTTGCAACATATGTATATAACCACTACAATATATGCAACATTTAGATAAAACACTTGCAACATATGTCTGAAATAGTGAAACATTTGGAACATACACTTGCAACATATGTTTGAAACAGTGAAACATTTGGAACATACACTTATAACATCCAGATGAAACAAATGAAACATTTAAACGATACACTTGCAATATACGTGTATAGCCATTGCAACATATGCAACATTTAGATGAAACACATGCAACATGCGGATGCCAGCGGTACCGGTCACGGGAGCAGAAAATGGTGCATGCAGATGCGGGCCCACACTCCTCTCACGTATTCCTAGTGCTCTCACGTATTCTAGCGCCGGTCATTCTCTCTTTGGTCACTGCGCATGCACGGGCTCCACGTGCCGTATGCATCCCACGCAGAGCGAGTGGTCGCACGTGCTCCCATGCGCTAACTGCAGAAAGGATGGGTGCGGGCCCTGTGACTGCAACACGCGCCCCTCTTTTTTTCCTTGGTCTTCACGTCGGGCAAGTCAGTCTGTCCGTCCGGACATTCTCAACCAAGTATTACCAAAAAACAAAGGTACATGATTACGTGTGTAAAAACATCCACAATATTTGCTATATATAGTAGCAAAATGTATTGGGGCATTACGTGCATAAAACCGTCCACAACATTTGCCATGGTGGCAAAATATATCGCAGAATTACGTGCATAAAATTTGCTTTGGTGGCAAAATTTATGGGGTGGCATACATATATAACCATAGATGCACACATTCAACAAATTCATGGATTGCTTTACACGTTATGCAACCTCTTTGACCAAAGTGATATTTTTTTTGATATAAATTGACCCAAGTGATATTAGCACACAAGATATTGTATGCTAGTCGTATTTTACTTTTTATTTATTTTTTATTTTTTGTGAAACATGGAACTGCATCTCACTCTATCATGTTCAAATTTTTTTTATGATATCACAACACACATTGAAAAACGTAGAGAAAAACAGGGAAACCGCACAGAGAAAAATGAATACAAAAATGTACATGCAATGGTCGTCAATCTCACCTCACGTTCTTTCTCCTTATCGTACATCTTCAATTTTTTTGGGAAGAGAAGATCAAGTCAAGTCAAGAATGAAAAATCGGTCCCTAACATTGAATGAAGTGTGAAAGGTTTCTTCATCCTAAACCATCCGATGAGGATCCGTACGAGTTAGAGTACGAGGTATCCTCTATCTATATAGGTTAACTAGAGGGTAATGTTATCAGTTGCCAAACAATCATCTTTCGTGAAACCGTAGGCTGCATTTGCGTTAGCGATTCAAACAATAGCCATACTCAATTTGCTATAACCTAGTTAAAGTTTTTTTTTTTGAGACGGAAGAAGAATTATATTAGATTATAGCTAAGTACGTCATCATGTTATAAGCACTCTGGATTACACTACGTATATTTAGGAACTGATCTTCATCTATATGCTTTGTATAGCTTCAAATCTCAAATCTAACCCTATAAGTTTGGCTACCAACTAAAGGGCTCTATTTTTGTCACAACTTAGATCATGTTTAAGATCACAATCTCCCCACCACGTGTTGGTGGTAGACAAGCAGCGGTAAGGGAGCCGTGATACGTAAAATCGTGTTCGTAGTTCATTTTTCGCGATGATTGAGTCTGACGCGGTGATGAGAATCAAGGAGACCATGGCCCATTTGGCAAGATTTCCGGCTTCCCTTCACGGTCCCAAACAGGCCTTAGTCATGTCACAACCTTGTGGAAATGAATCAAACCGATCCATGAATGTCATAATTTATTCCCTTCAAAAACAAAATGAATGTCATAATTTTTGATTTTGTGTTTTTTTAGAAACAAGGACCTGTCATTGTTTGAATTACCATCTGCAGAATGATGATCAAGCTGACATGGCCAGGCACGCAATGTAGGGGATGGGCACTGCAAAACTCGATCAATCATGACTGGTGTTCCTCTCCGATTTCTGAGTTAGTTTCAGTGTGCTCCTCTTCGGCGAGAAACTCTATTACGTGCACAAAAGATTCTTCCTTATTGCACATACAACGCCAATCAAATTCAACGTAACCGCATGGCATGTCACACACAAGTTGTTCAGATATACTGAGTAGTGATTACATTATGACCAACACTTCACCGCAGTAAAAAAAAACACGAACACCGCAAAGGAAAGCAAGCTTATATTGATAGGCTAGTAGCGCCAACGGAATTACTCCCCCGGACAAATCGATCAATGCCGCATTCGGAGTTTCAGACCATCGTCGCAGCGGCTACGCCGGCGGCGACCAGGAGCACAGTCGACCACGCGAACGGCAAAGCAGCCGCACCGCCGCTGTGGTCAGGCGATGGGGCGGGCGCCTCCGCTCCCTGTGGTGGTGGCGTCGTCGGGCCAGCAGGCGCCGCTGCCGTCCCGTGGGGAGGCGCTACGGCTGGCGCAGCAGCCGAAGGCAGCGCGGGCGCCGGGGCCTTGTGGGAGTGCTCTCCGTGGCGCTCCCTGGGCGCCGCCCACTTCGAGTCGGCCGCCGTCACGGCCGGCGCCGCAGCAACGGCAGCGGCCACGGCCACGAGCAGCAGGGGCATGAGCACCGAGCAACCTCTCAGCAACAGTGCCATGGATCGGAGCTTTGGCGTCCTCTGCGCGCGCAGAAAGGGGGCAGAGACGGCCTTGATGCGAATGACAAGGTGAAGAATGCACGAGGCCGTGACGCACTGAGGCGGCGCATGACTGAGCGTTTTATACACAGGTCGATCGTGGCGCGGAATGGCAAGCATTTGATAACGGAGAGAATATTGAGTAACGCGATTTTTTAGGGGTGCGTTGATGAGGCTCTAATTCCTCGTTTCTGAGCTGCGTCCAGCGTGAATGCGCGTCACCCCCGCCCAAAATTGCTCATCAAACAGGAGAAGCTCTTTATTATTCTTTCGTTTAAATTTTGATTCGGACACGTACTACGTAGAGACTCTTACCTGTTCACAAACACCAGCTATGAAGGTACGCATGTTCATCTTATCTCTATGATAACTTCCGAATGACTGAGATAGAGTCGGTAGATCTCGAGATTGATAAAATGACCATATATATCTCGATATCATCGGATACGTATATAGAGAGACGCATACGCTTCACTTTTATAAAGATTACAAGAATGTTCTGTTACATAAACATAAAATGTACTATGAAGATAAAATAATATTCCCTCCGTTTTAAATTATAAGACGTTTTGACTTTTCTAGATATATTTCTTTTAGTATGTATCTAGACATAGTGTATATCTATGTGCATAGCAAAAACTACGTATCTAGAAAAGCCAAGACGTCTTATAATTTAGGACGGATTAAGTACATGTTAATTATGATATCTAATCATAGGCGGACTCACCACTCGGCTACCCCGACCAGCCGCCCGGGCTACTCGACGAATTGGCAATGAAATACAACCCTTGTTTAGTTCCTAAATTCTACTCCTAAATTTTACTATGCAAAAAGAAGATTCCCATCACATCAAAATGTCGACACATGTATGGAGTACTAAATGTAGATGGAATTAAAAACTAATTACACAGTTTTGTTGTACTTTACGAGACGAACATTTTAAGCCTAATTAGTTAAAGTTTGGATAATTTTTATCAAATACAAACGAAATACTACAGTGCACATTTAATAGTCACTGTTCCAACTTTGGTCGCCTGAATCGGCAACTAAACACGGGCACAATGAAGTTGCTATGCCATCTGAAGGCTTTTTCTATAGCAAATACTTATCATATTAAATTTTGCCTGGACTCTAAAAGTCTTCCTGGGTCTGCTAATGTATCTAATTGTGATCTCTAAGAGCTGATACTATAGCTCGACGAAGCTCGGCTTCAAAAGTTTTATTCATACTCCACAAACCAGAGTGCACAAGGAAAAAAAGTAGATGGTTGAAAATCTCTATTAAAATAAAATTTAAAATAAGCGAAATGGACCATGTGTTTTTACTTTTGAGAGTTTATAGATTCAGATGAAAATCCTAAAAGATTTATTTATGGATCTAGAGGAAAATATACGAAAACATTAGCGACATACGATACATTTTACTCTTTTAATAAAATGAAAAATTAGAAAAAAATATGGTTGAAAATAGTTATTATTAAAATTATTACTCTTTCAATAAAATGAAAGAATAGGAAAAAATATGGTTGAAAATACCTATTATTAAAATTTAAATTAAAAAACTTAACGTGAGAAACTAAAAAACTTAACGTGAGATAAAAATATGACAGCTGTGGGATTTGAACCCACGCCCTTTCGGACCAGAGCCTAAATCTGGCGCCTTAGACCACTCGGCCAAACTGTCTCAATTGTATTTTATCTTGTATTATGTTAGTTTTATATAAATGAGTAACCTTGACGTAAACAGGAACGATACAACGGAATGTATAGTTATTGTGCACTCACTGAACGATTTGTGGATCGAAGATTTATTCAACGACTAACATCTGTTCTAATATGTTTTAAATCGAACTTCATACAATCATTTGACGTGTGTTCGAACCAAACTTCATATTATCACTAAACACGCGTTGTTCTATTGTATAAGCACGAGCCATGAGTCCAGATCACATTTAGAAGGGCATGAGGCTGTCGTGAGAAGTAAAAAAAGACAAACATGAGAATATATTCTTTCTTTAAGATTATAGACATAGATTCAATACACAAGGTTAGGTATTTTAAAATGGAAGGACTAACTTCATATGGCCCTTAGACTGGCCTCGGTGACCCACACGTGTGCTAAGACTATTTGTTTTCCATAACTTAATTCTAGAATCCACGAACTAAACAATATCTGGTTTTTCGTGAAATTGTAAGTAAGTCTTCGATTCATCACAACACTCCTTAGCTGATGCATGACAGGTCTATTGAAGTATTGGTCAAATAATGCATATGGGGACGAGGGCCTATTTGGCCTACACTTCCGCTCGCTAGGCCACAATGCGGACGATGCCAAAACTACGACGCTCAATTTGCTCGCCACACATTTGGCAAGCTGTGGCGCAATAATTGAACTACGGTGTTGTAGTCGTGCCGTGGCACACTGCAAGTGCGACAACTAACCAAAAGGCTGCCTTAAGTTAAGACATAAGAGTTGTGGCGTGGTTTGGCAATATGCGGTAGCTAACCAAAGTTTATCAATTTGAAGAGACCTACTAGCGCAATCTCATGTTTCGTAGGGGTAGAGAGTGCATGTGTGCACATCATGAGAAGAGTATATGCAACTGTCACTAATAAAAACTGGTCTTTAAAGATGCAGCCTTCTTCAGAAGCATCATGTATAGGGCTTTGCCTATGCTATAGGCCACACCAAGGCCCCATGCATGGTTATGATACATCTCTAAATATTGATTTTCAAATATGATTAAATTAAAATAACCACCTACCAGAGTAGGGATGTATTTCTAGAGGCGATTATCTACTACATATAGAAACCTATTTTGAGAGGTGGCATCAGCTCCTCGCCATGGAGTGATGAAGTCACCTCGACCTCCTCATCTCTCCTTGGCGCCACTTTCCCATTCTCGGTCTCCACTCTTGCTATTATTTTCTGCTTCCATGGCGGTGCCCCTCAGCTCATCTTTGTAAGTAGGTATACTAGGCCTTGTTGGGCACTTGGGCTAAGGCGTTACCAATAGGGGAGCCCATGCAGCGGCCAAGGGTGGTTGGGCCTTGGCTCCCCCACTGGTCATTAGACACCATCAAGAGGTAGCATGCATCATGCTCGTGTATGCCTTACATCCGCATTGTCCATCATGGTAAATTGGGTTGCAGCACAATAGTTTGGTACAAGCACCGATTCAGAGATTAGTAACCTCTGAGGGATTTGGATACAAAAGACCAAACAAAATCTTGATTCTTTTTACATAGATAGTAATTAATATTCGAGAATATTCCTTGTGGACGACACGGTCAGATTCAAACTCCTGGAACATAGAAGCGATGAAAGAAAAAATAGACTCTTGTGTAAAACACTAGTGTGCTTGTGTACCATCATTATTGAGATGCATTTATTATGTGATATGTACTCCCTCTATTTCAAACGGTAGGTCGTTCTGACTTTTTTAGATAAATAGTTATTTAGACGTACTCCCTCAGTCCCTTTATATCTGTCGCCGTTGGCACGCATGCCACAAGTTTGACTTGATTTATAAAAAATACGTGCAACATTTATATCTCTAAATAAATTTATTAAAAAACAAGATTCAAAGATCTTTTTAATGATACTAATTATGTACTATAAATATTAATATTTTTAATATATATTTAATTAAAGTTGTTTCTCGGGAAACACAAACGACAAATATTTAGGGATATGGGGGGTAATATATAGTAGCAAAAACTATGTATCTAGAAAAAATCAGAACAACTTATAATTTAAAACGGATGGGGTATATGATATTTTTTTAACAAGTTTAAACTTTAAAGAACCACTGCCCGCCGGTATATATATGTTAATCTGTTATCACTGTGCAGCCTTGGCGAAGCGGCAAACTTAATTAATTTGTTGGAGAGAGGGGCACACAGCTAGTATCTTGCCGGAGAGCTTTCGCTTGAGTATATGTACAACTGTACACCATTGACGGCAACAGTACCAGTCCAGGTACGTCAACAACCTGTCAAGAATAGATCGATATCGATCGGTCATAGCTTGAGGCACTGAGGCACTGCTCGTAGTAGTAGTAGCATTTTTTTTTCCATGTTTCGTCAAGGTCAGCAGCTTGATGCGTCCAACTGCCAGTTGTGTTTATTCCCCGTTGACGCAGCGGCAGTAGCCCGCAGTCGCCGGACAACACGGCAGCGTGCCTAATACCTGCGCGACGAAACGACCATCTCTTCCGTCCAGTCGTTCCTTGTCCCGTCGCATCGATCGATCGATAATCAAATCCAGCTAGCGAGAAGCGAGAGCTGATGGCTGTTGGCTCCGTACCAAAGAGGAAGCCAATAGAGAACAAACCGTAGACTGGGTCACGGTCACACGAACGAAGGCAAACGTATGATGGATCATTAGCATATTATGCTCGACGACGACGACGACGAGGAGGAGGAGACAGCAGCACGGCCGGAGCGGAGAGAGGACACTGGCTGGCGCCCGCGCGGCCCCTACGCGTCCACGGCGACGTACGCACTGGCGGCTCCGCCGAGCCTAGGACAACGGCCGCCGGAGTGGTCGTTGTTGTGCTGCGCCCGATGACGATGACGATGACGCCGTCCAGGGGTGAGCTGTTGCCCGCTACTGCTATCCCTATCTTGATGGGACGACGGACGATGATGCGTGCACCGGCAAAAAGGGCAAAAAGGCTGCGTACTTGTGCCTGCCGAGTGCCGAGTGTGTGGGTGGACTGGATGGATGACTCCGTCGCGCGGTGGCGTCGTACGCGCTCGAGGTCGCTAGCTGTCGCGCCGGATAGAGGAGGGAGCCAGGCCGGCACAGGACGGGAGGCGACAGTGACATACTATACGTACTCTGCTGCGCGCTTACGTGGCAGACCCTGAGCTCCCAGAATTGTCCGCGCTCAACTGGTCAGAATTGTAAAGTAGAGGGACCAAACAAGACTAATAACGAACTAAGACTAGCCGCACCGGCTACGGTAAACGGCTCATGCAGGATGATTTACCGGCCGAAACAGTTGCAGCGGGATACTGTAAATGCTCCTGCATGTGCTCACATATGCTATTTGTAGCGCAATACCGGACGTCCGGTACCAGCCGCGTGCGGCCCTAGCACGCGCGATGAAGCATGAACGAGCGAGAGAGAGCGTGGGTGGGAGGGAATCTTGGGCGGACCCCACGTTTTCAACTGTGAAAAAAATGTTATAACTCTCAAACCAAAAAGCTAAATTAAATTTCGATTGCACCATTAAATTTGTTTCAATAAATACTTCAAAACAAGATGTCACATGGATATATTTAGATAAAGTGATAAGTGGGCCCCACAGTGGATAGATGATGATATAGAGGATGGATGGATGCGAGAAAACTGTATATTTTATGGTGATTAGAATGAAATATTCCTTTTAGAGGATGAATATAGAGGTCCTTGAGTACGGATAGTCTAAGCATAAAGCTTATAAAAAATAGCCACTATTTCTAATGAAAATTGCAGTTAATGTCCTTTTCTTTTCCTTGACCAAATCGAAATATAATCTGAGATAATTTACCTTTTTTTTAATAAAACAAATCATTTACCGTTTCTCATATGTATACAGTCCGACCCTTGTGTTATGGACATAGGAATAGGATGGTACACAATGGATTGAAACTTTTTTTCGGTCACATAGGAGGAATTTTGACTACCAAGATCCTGAAATTCCTTTTTTTTTTGTACGAGTCAATTCCGATTTACGCCGTCAGTTAGTTGTTGTATTTACCCCATGAATTATATTGTTGGGGCCACAATATAATTTGATATCGATCCATATGTCATATGAGTCTGACCGACGCGTAGCAAAAATGATATAGAAAAACCGAAACAACTTATAATTTGGAATGGAGGAAGTAAGGTACACAAGTGATTGAAACTTTTTTTGGTCTCACTGGAGGAATTTTGACTCCACTAGTGCATCCCTAAAATCTGCATTTTTGTAAGAGTTAAGTCTGATATACCTCGTGAATTAGTTGTTGAATTTTGCGACCCCTCAAACTCTATTCTATAGAACATGCAGACCTTAGCTTTTAACATCCCCCAAAATCCCCCCTTAACCATTTCAAAATGGTTTCTTGGGTATTTTTCTTGATGTGGGAGCGGGGTCCACATGTCAGGTAGTATTTCTCTTTAGTATGAAATCAGATGAATACTAACTTTATATTAAAATTACAGAGCTCGACATAATCTACAACTTTTTCATTGACAACTATTTTATTTGAGATCTTTTATAGGCTCAAATATTCACTTTAAGTTATCAGAGTTTCAAAAGACCTTGTATGTTAACAAAATTACCCCTCTTAATGCAATCTAGAACTTTGTAGTTGAAAACATTTTTATTTTTATTTTTATTTGAGATAGTTTAGAGACCTAAATATTCATTTTAAGTTCTAGATTGTAAATTTTAGTTTTTTTTGGATTTTCAAACTACCTCGATTATTGGCATGGTCTCTACCAAAGTGGTATCTCTCAATGTAATATACAACTTTATAGTTGACAATATTTTTGTCAAAGATCATTTAGAGGCCCGAAATTTCATTTTTACGTTCTTGGATTTTGAAATTAAGATTTTGAATTTTTTAAACGACCTTAAACAGTGCTCAACGAGGTCCAAAACTCTCTTGCTAAATTTTTGTAAGGCTCATATGCCATATATGTGTCATATTAGCCAAAACCACTCTGAACTATTTTAGGGATACTTTGTCCGCTTTTGAAAATTAAGGGGATATGGGTTTCGTATTGAGTTCAAGGGTGTCATTTAAATTCAGTCAGCAAACCGAACAAACGCCAAACTACTCTAACCAGAGGCGTAGGCGGGGGGGGGGGGGGGGGGGGGGGGGGGCTACCAGGGGCCAAGGCCCCCCCCTATGGTCTGAAATTTCTTTATATACTCTATAGTAATAGTAGGTATATTTCAAAGAAAATAAGTTCTCGAAGGTACTATCTATGTATTTCCTTCATCTTGACCCCACCTTAGATTTTTCT
Source organism: Saccharum spontaneum (assembly GCA_022457205.1). Lineage (NCBI taxonomy): Eukaryota > Viridiplantae > Streptophyta > Magnoliopsida > Poales > Poaceae > Saccharum > Saccharum spontaneum. The sequence continues at coordinate 42,881,842 of CM039614.1, forward strand.
CTGGCTCTAACGGCAGCCAAAACTTGGGTTGGCCCTAGTGCTTTCGTGTGTTGTTGGGGAACAGCAACAAGTGCGGTTCCTCCACGTACCTTGATTTGGACCATCATTGTCTGACCTATTAAAACACCGTATACCAGAAAGAAGAAACAAAGAAAGAAAGCCCGTGTCGTCGGCTGCTGCCCCGTAGCGCGTGGACCTTTATCAGCCCGGAGTTCCAGTTCCATCGAAAAGTACATACATACATCCAAAGTGCGCGGCTTTGCAGAGACCACATCACACGTTTTGTCGATCCGGTAAACGAGCTGGGCAGCTAGCCACTGAAGGTTTGGGTTAACACAAACAAACCCAAATCTTGGACTAAGACCAATCTCTTCAGAGTCTCATTTACATTTAATGGGCTTTCACATAAGCATTTTTTGATGATGTGACAAAGTTCGTAAGAGAGAAGAAGTGAGTTTCATGGCATAATTACCGATTCTTTATGAGACATGAAATTAAATGTCTATGAAACTATAAAATTATTAAAAAAAAGTAGGCAATTTTCAGATTAAAATCAGAATATAAATCATGAAAATCTCATATAGAGAAGCTCTAACATACTAGTTAGATTGGACAACATGAATACTGACATGCTTGTGAACAACAACGTGATCAACACTGCAGGTATACTGCAATAACAGATTAGATTATGGTGCGTGTACCCTTTGTCTGCAGGAGATGTCGTTGCTGGTAGTCGTACGAAGTCGTCAATGAGCGATGGAGGAAGATCTCGGAGCAGCTGACGACGAATACGACGGGACGTAGCGCCGCCTGACTTGATAGAAGGTGACCCATCGTGGAGGTTGGGAGCAGTCGCACAAAGCGCGTTTCCTAAAAACTTATTTGTTCTCTCCCGGTGTAGGATCGCAAGGACGAGGGTTCGGAGACTTGCTCTCCCGATTGCCGGTGAACGCAAACGCTTGGGATGGAGAAGCGACTACGATGGCGGTGCAGTAGCAAGAAGGGGCAAAAACCTAGCTCGAATAGATAGTTTTTGGCATTGGCCAATAGACTGTTTATATAGGGTTGTCCAACCCAATCTTGTGTCGCCATCACGATCTAAACCGCTTAGGAGTCATATCCACAATTTTAAAGGCAAAGTAACCAAAAACTAAATTTGCAAAAAAAAGTCATGCCCTCGCAAGGCTAGGGACTGAATTTTGGTGAAACATTCACGCAGGTGCCGCGCGCCATGCCCTTTGCCCTGTCCCATTCGGCGATGCATGCAAGCGCATGCGTGGACTTTCTTTTGTCCTCACACTAGACTTGAGGAAGTGGATAGGATTTTCATATCTAAGCATGGTTACCTCCACTTCCACAAGCAATGTGGAACTAAAGAGTTCTCACTTTTTTTGTCTTCCTCACACTAGACTTGAGGAAATAGAGAGAACTTCCATATTTAAGCATGACTACCTCCACTTCCACAAGGTGGAACTAAAGAGTTCTCACTTTCTCGTAAACTTTCTTTGTCCTCCTCACACTAGACTTGAAGAAGTGGAGATGACTTCCATATTTAAGCATAACCATACATCTACTTCCGTAAGCAAGGTGGAACTAAAGAGTTCTTTCACTCTTTGCACAGATGAATGAGCCCTTGAGATTTTTCTAGAAATTTCAAAATTTCTTATTGGGCCTCAAGCCTATATATTCCAACAAGACTTTTCGTTAAGAGTGGATGACAGTCTTAAAAATAATGTCATAAAACTCCACACTGAGACTAACAGAACGGTACTTTAGTACTTTATATACCATCAGTGAAATGGATTCAGTAATTATAATGGTCTCTTGGTCTGTCAAGAGTAATTTTGCTTGCTCAGCGCAACATGAAAAGGTCCAACACCGAACAGTTCAGAATGTTCGTTCAACGTCGAGTTCATAATTTCGTCTTTTCTCCCAGGTAAAGCAGACAAAAAAAATTTCTAACACTGTATAACTGGAATCACCAGCTGACACGAGACCTCGAGTAGCTTACCATTTTGTGCAAGTCAACTTTCACCATTTTCTCTGAAAGAATCTTTCAAGGTTTGAATACTAGTACTGCTCATGGCAAGTTAACACGTGCCTTGTTTACAGATTTTATGATAATAATCTTTCAAGGTTTGAATACTAGTACTGCTCATGGCAAGTTAACACGTGCCCTGTTTACAGATTTTAAGATAATACAAGGATCTGTTTAGATCAGATATGATTAGTTATTAGCTAAGACTTAAAAATAGTCTGAATTATCTTAGTTTGGCCACATAGTTAGCTAACAGCTAGTTTGAGACTAAAAATTAGATAGGTTAAGACTAGAAATTAGCAATTAATCCTGTACATCAAACGGACCCTGAATATAGATTGGTCGTCACGCTGCACGGTTAATTTGGGCATCCACCTCTGTTTCTGCCCCCTCACGTTTGCCAGACATATATTTGGGAGCAAAGGCATGAGACTCCATGTCCCTATTACGGTCAACGGGTTGGATCTTTGGTTGTCGCTTTCAGTGAGATCAACATTTGATTCAGAGATAATCATCGCCCTTATTAGCAAGATCTCGTGACTGGACTGCAGATTGCATATGTACTATGAGTCATTGAACACGTCAAGAAATAAGTGGCTGGATTTTTTTGTTATGTGGCAGATCAACCTTTTTTTTTCTATCGAAGAGGGACAAAAGAGCTTTTTTTTACTAATAAAAGAATAAAAAGCGAAAGAAGCATAATCCCCGACGACGAGCAACACGAGTGCATAGTACCCGTTTATTAACGATAACGAGGGCTCTAGGACCTTTGCGTCGATCCACTTGTAAGCATTACAGAAGTTCTAAAAAGGTACTCCTTTCAATTTAAAATGCATATTATTTTAGAATTGAATGAATTGAAGGGCTACTGATATTTGTCTATATTCGATCCTGTTTCATTTCTAGTTTTTGTCGTGAATACAATCCTTGAATATAATCACTTTTTGTCTTTTTTGATTCACATATACATGGATAAAATAAACTGTATTTTTGCTGAAACACCTTTTGTTAGGGCATAAGCTAATCCTCACGAGAGGATGCCTATGAGCAATATTGCTGAGGTAACTGAACAAGCACACTTTTATTCACATCCTTCCAATATGTTTGGATCTATTATATTCAATCGTCACCATAGCACATAGGGAAATCATACCTAGTCCTTACCTATATATGACCAACATTGCCGAAATAATTCAACAAGTAAATCAATTTAATTCATGTCTTTCACTTCAGTTTGGATTTAATTATATTCGCTCTTCACAAGGGCGCACACGAAATCATACGTCAGAAATCCTTCACAAGAGCTATTTTGCATTAAATAGTCACATATTTTTTTTGCGTAAAAAATAGTCACATAAATTTGGTATGTATTATATCAATACTTGCCATTTACCAATCAATCTTCATTAATCACACTATTGATAGCGTCTGATTAGGAAATTAGGTGTAGGCGCATAGGTTGGAGGGAATACACAACATAAAAAAAAGATTGGAAAAGATATATACCACTTAATTAAAATTTGAAATAACAATATTGTAGTCATATGTGAAAGAACTAGAACTAGCAATCTCTTAACTCTAACCACACAATCAGCATATTTTGGGACATAGTCACCCCAAAAGTAGATTTCAAGTTACTATATCATCCTAGGCCTCAGTAATAGCTAAACTAGAATTCTAAAACCAGCAATCTTACAAAAATTTAATGTTTCTACTAACTCCCACTTTCCAAATGTAGCCCATTTTTGTTGCATTAGTAGCCCATAAAACTCATTTATAAAAAGGAGAAGCACTTAGCTCAGGGCAGCAAAATAGTTAGGATCATTCACAATGTAGTTATAGTAATCAACATTTTTTCTAGATCAAATGATACATAGATATCTAAGAACCAAATAAGCAAATATTTAAGCTACCTAGGTCTATAAAGCCAAGACCACCATAGTCTTGTTTTTGAGCATCAATTGTCAATTTGAAAAAGTGCATATATATGTGGTTATATCTCCTAGTAATTCTAGAAGAAGCGATCCATCTGAGAGTTCATGGCCTCAACAGCCCACTCAAGAAATTAAACTTGTTTATTGACATCAAATAGTAATACTGGCTAAGAAAGATTTTACAGGGTTAATCATCCACCATATGAAAGCAATCTCCTTCTCCAACCAACTACTCTGTTAATATTCTCGTCAATTATAGGTTCGATGCATTCTCTTCTAATTTTTGCATAATGCATAGGCACTGCTAAAGATTTGAAAGGAAATTACCCCTTTCAGAGAGAAAAGGGCTAGCCAAATCATTCACCAGATTGTCATCTAAGCCAATAATCATTAAGTCACTCTTATCATAGTTAATCTTCGTCCAAGGAAGCTGTTCTAAATAGGCTAACGACAACTTTAAATACCTAGCATTCTCTTCATAAGAATTCAGAAGTAAGATGGTATCATCAACATATGGGCTGATGATGCCAAGGGAAAATATCCTGTAACAAACCCATAATTAAACCATTGTTCGTAGCTTTACTTACTATTTTTTTGCTAAAGCATCTGCCCACCAAATTAAAAAACAAAAGAGATAGAGGACCTCCTTGCCTCAAGCTTTCTCCTGTCTTAAAAAAGGGCTATTGTGATCATTGATCTGAATGCAAATGGATCCATCCTTAATTACTTGTTGGATCCAAGAGATCCATTTGGACCCAAAACTTGTAGATATAATAAGAATCTCCAAAAGAAAATGCTAATAAAGCGAGTCTGTGATAAGCCTTCTCGTAATCTAACTTTTAAATAATAGCAAATATGTCTGTGCGTTGCAACATGACCCAATACGTTTTGAAATCGGATTTTGCACCATCACTGGATGTGACTCGTTCTAACTCTTGAATATTAGGTAGAGATAGAGATTTCTTTCTCCTTATTCCTAGCAATCCAATGAATAATCTCGCAAGCTGCAACAACGCTTTCCAAAATATATCTGCATTTAACAAAACAGTTTGATTTTGAGAAACCAACCTATTTCAAATCTTGATCAACATGTAGTTCAGCTCTTTTGAAGGAAAAAATCTTAAAATACGGCTAGTAAGACCGATGGGCTTCAATTTTTAATTTTCAAGTTTTTAGCATCAAATTCCTTTGGAATTAGGGGGTAATAACAACATAATTGAGCCTAGAGAGATTTAAGTTTCATGCTCAAACTCTCGCACTGGGGACACAAGATCATCCTTGACCACTTCGCAAAAACGCTGATAAAAAATGAAGGAAAAACCTGTTATGGACACAAGATCATCCTTGACCTGCGCTAGTAGATGATAGAACAAATAAATAAGCAAGGTCGTTCAGATTCTAACTATATCAACCTGTTAGCAGCCGCAACTAATCTAAAGCGCCGGGTTGCCGGCCGTTAGGCACTAATAAGAAGCTAAGCGGCCATTACAACTAACAGGATGCTGCTGTCCGCAGCTACTGACTGACTTTTGGAAAGTATTTTTCTGCAACAAGATACTTCAAATATGATGTTTGGTTCCCACATACCGAGTTATCCTTCAGATATTAATCCTCACATGCTTTTTCAGATGATCAAAGCAACCGAGTTACTTTCTCGTAGCCTACTAAAGTAATAGGAAAAATGAAGACGGAATAAACACAAGTGGCTAATATAATAGCTGCTAAGCAAAAGGTGAGCGTAAAGAAAGAGGGATAAGAAGACTGACCCGGTCCTCCCTCCCCACCACACAACGCACGTCGCAGTAGTGCAGTACCGCACCATGCAAACCTCCACCTCCCCTTTTCTTTCTTTTTCCACAACACGAGAAAAGAAAATTCTTTGGCAATCAAGCGTAAAACTAAACCATGCAACACCATGTCAACTCTCGACAACAATAACGCGCATCCAGCCTGCTGCCATCCTTATATAACCTGACGTTACCTACCTGTGTTCTCACTCTGTACTGTGTTCTTGGAGCAGAAGACACACCTATTTCGAAAGCCTACAACCTACATACCCTGAAGAGAAGAGAGAGTCACTCACTCCGTCATGGCCGAGTTAGCAGCCCCCGGGTTCCGCTTCTACCCAACGGAGGAGGAGCTGATCTGCTTCTACCTCCGGAACAAGCTCAGCGGCACCCGCCGCGCCGACATCGAGCGGGTCATCCCCGTCGCCGACGTCTGCGCCCTTGACCCATGGGAGCTCTCAGGCATGGCACAAGCGCAGTCGATCGATCGAGTGCATGCATTTCTTTGGTTAGTTAGCTAGCTAGCTAACGATGGTTCGATTATTGCATCCATGCAGCAGAGGCGCACCGTGGCGCGTACTCCGGCAACGAGGAGCCGTGGTTCTACTTCTGCCCGCGGCAGGAGCGCGAGGCGCGGGGCGGGCGCCCGAGCCGGACCACGCCGTCGGGCTACTGGAAGGCGGCGGGCACCCCGGGGTTGGTCTACGCTGCCGACGGCCGCCCCATCGGGACCAAGAAGACCATGGTGTTCTACCGCGGCCGCGCGCCGGCGGGGGCCAAGACCAAGTGGAAGCTTAACGAGTACAAGGCTTTCGAGTACGAGGACGAGGACGACACAGCTCCGGCGCCGCCGCCGAGCCATGCTCTCCAGGTAACTGATGGGAGTGATGGCTCCATCCAGCTGATAAGAGTCCCCAACACGCAACTTGCCTTAATGCCTGCTACCTACTAGACTACTGTAGTCACACGAGTCGTGAGGGTACGCACAAGGTGCGCGACTTGCGTCTTGCGATGCTGAAAGGTGCATGCATTGCTGTTTCTGTTTGTCCCTGCAGACGAGGAGCGAGTACAGCCTGTGCCGGCTCTACACCAAATCCGGGTGCCCGCGGCAGTTCGACCGCCGGCCTAGCACTGCACCAGCCGCGGCGGGTGGCGGCGGCAGCGAGAACCCGGCGCCGTCGTCGGCTGCTGCGTTGCCAACCGGTGAGCAGACGACGGGACAGAAGAGGAAAAGGGCTCCGCCCAGCGACGACGACACATATTTGAGCTACGACGACGGCGACGACGTCTCCACGCAGCAGCAGCTGCGGCTGGCACAGAGAGGGACAGGTGACGGGCTCATCGGGGACGACATGGCCGACTGGTCAGAGTTCTTGGACGACTGGATTTGATACTTTGGGTCGTGCGTGTGCTACGAGTAACAACATGCTCGAGCTCTTATTTAATTTTGCGATATTTCTGTTACGCAAGAACAATATTTTTTTAGAATTCTTTACCCGATCGACTGCCAAAATATAGACTAGTCGGTGGATATTAATTTTAGGAGATACTATAGAGCTACCTTAAAAACTGTGGATCACCTGTTGTAATCTAAACTTACATACAACTTACAAGAACATTTTTTGAACTCAAAATGTGGACTAGACTTCAGATAAGCTAGTCAACTCTTGGGCTTTTTGCTGAACTTTTCCTTTTGATGCAGCGAGAGGCCAAAACGCCATGTGTTTTGGCCATGCATGCACACGAAGAATCTTTTTTCATTATTCCATGTGTCGTCCTTTTGTCTTCGGGTCTTGAGGGCCCGTTGCAGAGATTTTGACATCTTGATTATTATGTTGAGGCGGCTCAAATGTGCACAAATATATGCTATCAGTAACAAGACTTCAATTATCATATTGACTACCCGTTGAACTTTTGGTGATGCAGAAGGAATGTACATATATATTTATGGGTTAAGTCCAATTTACAACATCCAACTCTTGCCAAAGTCCGGATTTCAGCCTCGAACTCCAAAACCGGATAACTTTGGCCCTCCAACTCTTGAAATCATTCAATTTTCAATCTTGGTCTGGTTTCAAAAGCGGTTTTCCATTTTCGGGAGGCCCAGAAATTTTATATTATTTTTTAAGCATATTAACATCCTTAAATGAAAAAACTCAAAACTATAAAGTAGTAGATCTCATTGAGAGTTACAACTTTGGTATAAAAAGTATATTCATTTGACTCTATATAAAAATATATTAATTTTCTAATGCGGCAAGTGCTAGCATGCGATTATTATGGTGTTAAAATTTTATATTATTTTTTTGAACTTCTTAACGTCCTCAAATGGAAAAACTTAAAACTAGAAAGTTGTAGACCTCATCAAGATCTACAATTTTCGTATAAAAACCATCTTCATTTGACGTCTTATTCAAAAGTTATGATTTTTTGAAAGTTGAGTCTTGTCACGCCACTCCCGGAAAGTTGAAGAGTTGAAAAATCAACTTTCGAAAAATCATAACTCTTGAATAAGACGTCGGATGAAAATAATTTTTATATGAAAATTATAGATCTCGATGAGGTCTATAACTTTCTAATTTTAAGTTTTTCCTTTTGAGGGCGTTAAGAAGTTCAAAAAAATAATATAAAATTTCAGCACTATAATAATCGCGTACTAACGCTTGCCGCATTAAAAAATTAATATATTTTTTATATGGAGTCAAATGAATATAATTTTTATACCAAAGTTGTAGCTCTCAATGAGATCTACAACTTTGTAGTTTTGAGTTTTTTTTCATTTGAGGACGTTAAGATGCTTTAAAAAATAATATAAAATTTCAGCGCCTCCCAAAAAAGGAAAAACACTTTTGAAACCATCCTAAGGTTGAAAATTGAACGGTTTCAAGAGTGGGAGGGCCAAAGTTATCCGATTTTGGAGTTTGAGGTTGAAATCCAGACTTTGACGAGGTTGTAAATTGGACTTAACCCTATATTTATTTCCCATCCATTTCATCTGGGCTGGCAAGCAGTCATGCTGACGAGCATCAACTGTTATAAATTCGTTGCCAGATTACTTCATTGCCATGTATTATCAGGACAAATGAATTCAGAGTTCTATCTACTATCTAGGACTGAAACATAAAAATGTTCATGAACGATAACACCATTTTTCAATATCATTTCTTGAATCACGTTATTTTCCGTTCTCATGAACGATCTCGCAAACAATAAAGCGGAAAATTAGAGTAGAATCGAAACGATTCAACTAACAGAGATGGATCAGAAGCTGTCGGAAAAACATACTGGTATCAACCAGTAACCAATAACTCTAGTCAGAAAGGTTGAACATTCGAACCACGAGGTCTACTCCATAACTCGTCCAACCAACTTTTCTTTTCTTAAAACAACGGGCAAGAGAGCTGCCCATTATATTAAAAAAACAAAAAAGGCCTAGAGGGGCACCATACAAAGATGGACCACGGTACCAAAAAACTCGCCAACCTATGACAAACGGTTCAAAACAGACCCCTCAACAGAGCGAGATGCTCATACTCATGAGAGCGTGCAACTATGGACTATTGATTATACACAATATAAGTATATATAGTTTGATTCGTAACTGTGGGAGAATTCGTGCCCCCTGACCTCTCTTAGATATTGTTTACTACTACTGGCCAAGATGACGGTGACGCCTGGTGCATGGACATGCAGTTGCATAAATCCTACGTGGAGGTGTCCTCACTTCCTGACCTAATCAAGGGCATCACAGGTTTCCGTGCTCCCTCATCGTTCTCTCTCTTTCTCCTGCCCATCCTTCACTCCAAGCCAGTTGATGGGTACTAACACCTCATCTTATTATGTTGTTAAAGGCGGACCAAACATGCACAATACGACTTCAATTCTCATATTGACTACCCGTTGAACTTTTGTGCAGAAGGAATGTACATATATATATTTATTTCCCATCCATTTCATCTGGGCTGGCAAGCAGTCATGCTGACGAGCATCAACTGTTACGAATTCGTTGCCAGATTACTTCATTGCCATGTGTTATCAGGATTCAGGACAAATGAATTCGGAGTTATATCTACTACTCTAGGACTGAAACATGAAAATGTTTAGGAACGATAACAATATTTTTCAATATCATTTCTTGAATCACATTATTTATTCTTTTCACATAAACAATCTCAGTAATAATAAAGCAGAAAATCAGAGTGGAATCGAAACGATTCAAATACACTAAGACATATAGAGATGGAACGGAAACTGTCAGAAAAACATACTCTTGTATCAACCAGTAACCAATAACTATAGTTGGAAAGGTTGAATTGTAGAACCATAAAGTCTACTCCGTGCTCGTTCAACCAACTTTTTTATCTTAGAGAATTGGCAAGAGAGATGCCCATTATATTAAAAAACACTTAGAGGGTCACCGTACAAAAAGATGGACTATATGGTACCACAATGATAAAAACTCGCCAACCCATGACAAAAGGTTCAAAAAAGAGCCCTCATCAGAGCGAAATGCTTACACCCATGAGAAACATACAACTGACTATGGGCTATTGATTGCACACAATATGAGTATATATAGTCGGATACCAAACCGTGGGAGAATTTGTGTCCCCAGGCCTCTCAGATACTATTTACTACAGATGGCCAATATGACAGTGACAAATGGCAGACAAAGATGTGGTTTCACCATCCCTATGTGGAGTCGTCCTTACCTCTTGAAGTAATAGATGGCATCGTAGGTTTCTATGTTTCCTCATTGTTCTCTCTTTCTCCCTCCAGCCTGTCCTTCACTCCTCATCCACAAAAATGGCGACAAAACACATCCATATCGTTTCCCTCCCCTCTCCGATTATGACAAATTGTCGTTGTCTCTACTACCACTTCTCCTTCACGCCCTAGCGCATCACTACTCAATCCTTGCCTCCTCTCCTTTGCCTTTTTTTGTAATTATCCAGAATGCATTTCTCTTGCTGAGCATGATCATCAAATGCATTGCATCATAAAAAAAAACTTTTATTAACAAAAGCTAAATGTTAACTATTGTGCAAACTAGAATTTATATGCACTGACGAACTGTGCTCTAAAGGCGTCAGACGGTCTAGATCCAAGCTACGGTGCCGAGATAGTCTTAGTCAACTAGAGTCATGCTCTGGCAGACGGTCCAATAGGAACATTAGGCGGACCACCGGGACACAATGACACCTAGCACATGCAAGTTGTGAGTTGTCCGAGTTTGCCATGCTTTGGCCCCCACATGTCAGTAGCACTACCCCCCTAAGAACCAGCACAACATCCAAACCCTCTCTCTTTCCATTCCCCATTTGAGTTGTCTCTCTACCAAGAAAGCAAGAAGGAGGAGTAAGGAGGAAAAGGAAGGAGGAGGAGGCCAAGAGGCCTCCCACGAGCTGCAGCAACATCCCTATATGACCATCCATTTGCTAGGGTGGAGCAAGGAGTGCTTCCCTCTGTAGCATTGGTGAAAAAGGAGAGGAGCAAGAAGGAGCCCACCTCAGCCCTCTATGGCCCCAAGTTTGGATCTTACCAAGCTTTAGTAAGTTCTTGGCCAATTCAAGAAGTCAACCTTAAGATTCATCCTAAAATCTCCACAACCATGGTAGGTTAGTTGTGGATAGCCAAGAGCTTCACACGTGCAAAAACCCATCAATCACCTCCCTAGATGTACCTTAGGTCCCTAGAACCTCCAACAACAAATCTTGAATGAAGCCTCAACTTGATCCGTTCTTGATAAGCTTGAGATTTGACCTTGGTGACTTCATCATGAATGCCATACATTCCGACAACGCATGCGGATAGCCTACCAGGACAAAATCCCCCACTAGAAACATAAAGGTTTTTGTCTAGAACCCCCGAACAATACGATGAAACTCCAAGACAGTTAGTATGCTCCTAGCCAAGCAACATAGGCTCATGAGTGTCTGCTCTAAGTGCAAGGACGATCCATGGGATCACCCAGATAGTCCTCAAGCAAACACTTCACCAACTAGAACCTTGTGAGTCTCTGTTGTGATCACATGGACAGTTCATGTCACACCTCAAAATTTTCATTTCGGATTTGAACGGTTCACTAAATAAAATAAATAATTTTAATAGTTATTCTATTATTTTTGGATAAATAAAAATGGCTCTATAATTTTTCTATATTATTTATTTTAAAATTTTGTTTAAGTCTCAAATAGGTTTGTTCTATTTTCCAAAAAAGTGCAAAATTATGCTTCAAAAATTCATTTTATAATATTTCAAAAGTAGTATATTTTAGTTCTCAAATTTGGTGTCTAGATAATTTTAAAACCATCATTTAAAATATAGTTAAAAAGAGATTTAAATTAGAGATTTAATGATTTCCAAAAATGTAGTTTTTATGGTTTTTAATATGTGTGAGAAGGTTGGGAAGCTAAATTCTTTAAATCTAGTTCCTTTGAATGTCAATTTGCAAAACTGTAAAAACCTTCAAAATCTGCCTTATGCCAAATCCAACTTTCTTGCCAGGCCAAGCCCAGCTAATTCTTCTGGTTCCTTCTCCTTTTTTTCCTAGGCTATCGGCCTGTTAGCAGCCAGCCCATCTCGGCCCATAGCCGAGAACCTGCAACCATTTCCCGGTTCCCGGTCCTCCAACCGGTGCAGACCACCGACCACCCCCTCCCATGGCTCAAGTGGTTTGCAGTTTTGCACGTTTTGTGGCCTAGCAAACAAACATATGTTCTTCTCCCAGCACAGATTAGCAGATCACGACAGGAGTTATCCAGTCCATCTGGCTTTAGCATGTAAGCAGCTTAGTTAGTCCACCGTATTGGAAAACAAATGTCCAAGGTATTCCTTTATATTTTGTTTTCTTTTTATTAATTATATTTTCCTTTTTATACATACTTCATAGCAACTTTTTTTTATCTATGATCTCGACAGGATATTCATTTGAACCTTTTTTTTCTTTAGTACAATAAGACTATTCCCATAGTATTTATAAGGTGTGTTTTGTATTATCATTAGAGTTACTAACCGTCCCGGAGTAAATACATTGGTGGCCCTTAAACTTGTGGTGCTATGCCACTTACATCCTCGAACTCTCAAAATCTAAATTTGGCTTACTAAACTTGTTAAATTATACACTACATGTCCATGACCCCTCGGGGATGCCTTTCTGTCCTACATGGTAGCGCCAGCGTGGACACTAGGTACACGTTGATCGTGTGGACAATGAACTCATGCGCAATATGCACCAAGGTCCCTCCTTATCCTTGAATCCCAACTCATTTCCTTCTCCTTTTCAAGTTCATCGTTTGGGAGGCAAAGAGGTGGACGTCAATGGAGCGGCGGGTGTGAGAGGGAATGGCCAGTGAGTTTGGAAGATTCCGCTAGAAGTGTTGAGATCCACCTGGCGAGTGTAGGATCCCATGGCAATAACGGTTAATTTGCATGATGGCACCGACTATGCATGAATCAAAGATCCTAAGTGATTGTAGGATGTAGGGTTACACATAATATTCCATGAGTTTTTTTTTGTGGTGCCAAATTGTTCCAGATATTATTGGATTAGTTATATGTGCTTACATTTTGTTTCTTAATATTCCAAGGTGAGCGTGACTTGTGTTGTATGTGCATAAGGGAGATTTAATGATGGTGGTCTTTTTGTAGAAACCATCGTTGTCGTCCAGCGGAATCCTACCGATGGGCTCGGCTGGGTCGATGGCATTAAAAACAAAGAAGGATAGTTTCTTTTTGCTTCCTTGCTAGTTGCTACATGAATCTCAATTACTAGCAATAATACCCTATGTAAAAAATAGGATACATGATAAATCGCGATGTTTAATGCCCTTGCAAACGTGTGTAATACAGATTTGCTAAGTTTGGTTAGTCTTGCGAAATATTAAGATCATATAGTTATATTTCATTTCTGAGTTCATAATAGCACAATAATACCCAAAACACTAACTGCTTACTGCTACGTCAAACAGATTGAACAAGAAGCACAGGGTCTTGCATGGCTCAAATGAACAGGACATCGTTGTTCCAAACTTGTATATACTCCCTCCATCCCAAATTATAAGACATTCCAAGAATCTTGGAGAGTCAAAGGATCTTAAGTTTGACCAAATTTATATGATAAGATAATAATATTTATGACACTAATTAAGTATCATTAGATTCTTTATTAATTATATTTTCATAGTATACCTATTTGATGTTATAAATTTTTATAATTTTTCTTATAATTTTAGTCAAACTTAAGATGTTTTGACTCTCCAAGATTTTTAAAATGTCTTATAATTTGGAATAGAGGGAGTATGAACTGGTCCAACCCAAGAAGAGCGCGGCAAAGCCACGCCTATCTATCTACGACTCACAGTATCAACAAACTGAAGTTTGTTCACCACGGAGAACTTGTTAGCGGATGGTGATGTCCCAACTCCCAAGGACGCAGCGCCACCAAGCCGCCAAAGCATTCCGCGTCGCCTGCCAACATCTCGAGGCTCCGCACGATACGTTGCACTTCATCCCTTTCCCTTCCATGAGCACGCTGCGCCGGCGTTTCGTCGTCGTCGAAGTGGGTATACCTGCGGAGATAGCGGTAGGTGTCGAGCAGGACGGCGCATCCCTGTCCCTTAGCCTCGCTGAGGACGGACGCCCACGTCGCCAGCGCACCCTAGCCTTCCATGTCCCGGTCTAACATCATCTGGACGGCCCAGCCGATCCGACCACCCGCCAGGAGCGGCGAGAGCCTTCGTAGCAGCGCGACCAAGGCCTGGTAGTCCCTGTACTCCGGCGTGTCGGCGATCCACTCTTCCATCGGCCGCCGCCGTGGCGCCACGCCATACACCTCGCTCCTGATCTCGTCCTGGATCGCTTCCTTTATCCTGCCCAGCCGTCTCTCCGGCGCCAGTCGACGTTGTGGAATCTGTTAGGATATAGGATCACAGTGAGTAGATCATAGGTAGACTTTCACATTAATAACAAGTTCTATTACACAACTAGATAGAAGGGAAAAGAGTGAGAAAGAGCAGACCAACGAGGGACGTAGAGGAAGAGGAGCCGGAGGCAGCCATGTCGTTCGTCGGCCTCGGAGAAGAGGGCGAGGCGGCAGTACTTTCCGTCACTACCTGCGCCCCTCAGTGGATCGGGTTTTAGGGTTTGTTCGGTGGGAGTACGGCTCAGGCGAATCTCATGTCAAGAGCCGCCGGCCCCCACCTCTTTATATAGCGTAGGATGACTGGGGTCTACCAGTCATAGATGGGCTAGACGCCTCCGATCAGGGCGCGGATTAAAGGCCCAACAGACCGTTGGGTCTGTTGGTGAAGATCATTCCAACAGAATCATCAGCCGTGCCCGTGTAGCAGGATTTTGTGGCCTCCGTTGCACGTCCTGTGGTAGTAGTAGCAGAGGTGGCAACGGCCTCTTTCTCGTCGCCAGCCAGCTCTGCTTTATTTTAGGCAAGATCTCGAGCTGGAGCAAGCGTATGACCTCCGTGACGTCTGGCGAGAGCTGCTGCAGCGTCTCCATGGCCACGTTCAGCCTCTCCGTGTCCTCGTCGCCGGAGAAGACTGTTTGCACGGTCGCGGATGCCCTGCTCCACGCCGGACAGAGCGTTCCCCGTGAAAAACAGAGCAGCACCAGACGACGCAGCGTCATATAGCTCGCTGGAGCTGCCGGTGGCTCTGGTGTCCATGGCGCGCTGCCTGAAGAAGGCGAGCACCTCGTCGCCCTCTGAGGCGGCTTCCTTCAGCGCGTCGCGGCACTGGACGAGCCAGGTGTTCTCGACGGCGTGCTTCGCGGACACCTCGACCGTGCTGTGGATCTTGACGAGCAGCATCTCCAGCCGCTGCAGCTTCTCGTGCGGTGACTCTTCCTGGCTGTCGCCTCCGGTCACGGCGGCGGAGGCAGAGCGGCCCGGCTGCTCCGCCATGGCTTTAGCAGACACCTTCAGTTTCCACAGGCTAGTAGATGCTCGTCTCTGATACGAGCTACCGTGTGATTCGGCGAGTTGTTTTAAGGATTTACCATTCGTGGCCGAAGGGCAACGGAAATGGAGGGTGGAAGAGAGACAGGTTAGAGGAGGCTGAGAAAGGGTTAGCATTGCCAATCAAGAAGTGCAAACAAGTGTATTGCAGCAATGGACACAGATAGGATTAAGAAGGATTTGGTGTGTCCTTGAAGTGATCAGGTTCAGGTCCTAGGCTTGCAAGATATAATCTAGTAGTATGAATAAAAAAAATTGCAAATACAATGAGAGGATTAATTCTCTTCCAAGTTGCACATCGTTTCTATCGCCCATTTGTCCTCTAGTTATGGATTCACACAATCACTGAATCACAATTCACAAAGCAATATTCTAAAGATAATGCTTATTAACGTATTGGAAATAAAAAAATCTTAATCTTGCTCCTGGCATTGCATGAGTTAGAAATGCCAACTCTGTTTGGAAAAAAAAGAGTAAGCTTCATCAATGGTCCTAGAATTTGTCGTGTATTCGTATCTAGATCCTGGTACTTTCAAGATGTATTTTTGGCACCGTGAACTTGCTAATTATACCACATGTGGTCCAAATCATAGGAACTTCACGCATGGTGATTGTACAACAACAAATTATCACTTACTTACATAAGTCATCTCCTTTACCAAGTTGCCATCTATTTTCAGTTGTTTTTTTCGAATACGTAAAAGATTTGCGTATCATTATAATTAAGAAGGAGAGTTTAAACATATACACGACACGCTTCTAAAGAGCGCCCTAGAAGGCCTTACAGTTGTGACCGGACCTTCCTAGCAGACTGATACAAACTTCGATATTACACAAGAGTATACGACCGAACTATTAGCAGCTCAGAACCTACGGAGCTGGATGGCTCCGCTGCTCACCGCGCGACCCTGTTTCATCATCCGAGAAGAGTCTTCTACTAGTCCTACCATTGGTCACTGGGAACGGCACATCCAGAGCCTCCACTTCAGTCGACGTCAAGTTCCTTGCGAACAAGTTGTCATATGCTCACTTCGACACGGATGAAACTGGAGCTGCCAGCGGTGCGAAGCCCATCCTCTGCATGAGGAGCACCTCGCCCCGCTTGGAGGTCGGAATGTGCGCCAGCGGCTGAGCGGCAATCCGTCTGCTCCGTTTTGGCAGGAGGTTCCTTCTGGTTGCCACCATCTGTCTTGGCGGGCTAGCGATTAACGACGACACTCGCCTGATCTGCACCTCCTTGGTGAACCGTGCGAGGCGTCGGGCAGCTTCACGTGGCGTGGGCGTCGCATCGTCTGCGACACCGGCATGTTCCACCCATGGAGGCGTGAGCTGTGGCGGCCCCTGCACTGGCGACGACGGAGGCTGCGCATCCGGTGCCGGAGAACGGGTGTCCACCACCGGTGCATCATCCTCCTGAGGGGCTCCCGCCTGAGTAGGCAGACACCTAGTTGCTGGAGCTCCCATTGGGCGTATGCCGAGCGAGGCGGCGAGCTCCTCCAACATTGGTTCGTCCCATGCGGGAGGTCCCGCGCTCGCGCACAGCGCCAATGCTAGCGGATCTGGCCTAAGAAAGCGAGTAGTATCAGAAGTGGCGGAGTTGTCGACGTTGTTGGCAAGCACGCCCATGCTGCTGTCCCTTGCCGGCTTACTCCGACATGGTCGGCGTCGCCGTCGTCGTCGGCGGCGGCCGGTGCTTCCCCCCACGGTCCCCTGCGCGGCCCCATCCGAGCTCGGTGGACCGCGCACATGGCGCCTGCTGGGAGGCAGGAGAGGCGCCACTTGCAGAGTGCCGTGGCTGGTTGCCAACCTTCGTTGCTGACGTCACAGACCTGGACCTCTTGCACTCCCTGGCGAGGTGGCCGAGGCTGTGGCAGCGCAGCTAACGTCGTGGCAGCCGGCAAGTCGCAACACGGTGCGAGTAGGAAAGACAGTTGAAGCATCTGTCTCGAAGCTTTGTGGGAATCCTCCGAGCCTGCAGGAGCTACTTTTGGCGATGCTCAACCGAGGCGGTCGTCGGTTGCGTCCCTTGCCGCTAGAGGATCTCCCGCCACCCATCGGTGTTAGGGGCGGAGACCCGTCCGCGGTGACCAAGGTGTTGGCGGGCAGGAATGTGGCCATCCAATGGTCGAGCAAGCAAGCCGTGCACCAGCTGGGGGTGCGGCCAGCGGCATCTCCTCCGCCTGCGCTCAGGTCCATGCTATCCAGCGTCCACCACGCCACTGCCCCGAATCACACGATTCTAGGCACGCGACGGGGACACAGTGACCGGCTTTGCCTGGCGACGAGCGGCGTCCAGGTAGGAGGTAGGGCGGTCATCCTCAGACGCCTTGCCATCGTCGTCCACCCATCATCGTCTGCCCATCGCCGCTGCTTCTTGCGCCCCCTCCCAACTTCGTGTAGAAAGGAGCCGCGTCCGGTGAAAGAGGAGGCGAGGTAGCAGTGCCCGGCGACACCTCGACGGCCAAGCTTGGTTGACAGTTGCCCGCGGACCCAAAAGGCTCGGCCAAAGGCAGGGGGAGGGGGAAGCGTTGGCAGTGGAGGCTCGGCCTTGCTGCGGAGATGCGCGGGCGTCGGTGGCTCACCGGATCTGGCACCCCCGCCAGCAGGCGACGAGCCCGTGGCGACGGCGAAGGGTGAAGGTGCACCGCCGTCGATGGTGTCGTCAGGGGTTCGCAGAGGGGGCGGCCCCCGTGCTGGGCCATCGAGCCGTGCGCTGCCGGGCGGACTTGGGCAGCGTCGATGGCCACGCCTCGTTGGGGCGAGCCCCATGGCAGGGGGGAGGCGAGGGAGGACTCGAGGACGGCCGAGGAGGAGGAAGTGGGGAAGGGCGTGCTCCCACGGTGGCTGATGTCGGCGGCGGCGTGTCGGTGGAGGCCGTGGGCTGCTGGGCCACAGGGGCCCCAGCGCCTACTGCCGAGGGTCGCGGGTTGGCAGATCCAGCGGCCACGGACGGCCAGGCGCCCGTGCAGGCAGCCCCCGACTCCAGCAGCTCAACGTCGGCGATGGGCCCCTCCACGGGCCGCGGCGCCGCGTCCTCGCGCTCCCACGCGAGCAGGTCAGGAGGGGAGAGGGAAGGGGAAATAGGGAGAGGGAGGATGGGGAGGGGTGGGGCGCCGGCGCCAGAGCGGCGGCGGTGGGGAGGGAGCCAGAGGCGGCTCCTATGCATGATTTCTTCGTGGAGTCTAGTACTCCTCAAGCATCTTGTCCTATTTTCAGTTGTTAGTCTATCATTCCCTTACAAGCCAAAAAGACAACCATCTTTGGTGCATTGGCAAAGTTTCACAATACCAAAGTATTTCATAGAAATCAAGAATATTCGTTGGCTCTTATAACACTGCCTTTACAAAATTGTTTTGTACAGAGTTTCTTCAAAATTGTTTTGTAGGGAGTTTCTTGTCCATAGCACTTTCAGCCACTACCTGAAACTACTAGTTCAGCCTTAGTGGAGTACAATATAAACATCAGTAGAAAAAAATCATTTCAGCTAGTGTGAGCTATGTAAAAGATCAATTGGAATAAAACATATCGATAAATAAACTGGTTAGATAATACGAAAAGCTAATTAGAATTTGACAGTATTAGCTTAATAAGTTTCTACAACGAAGACCTATTCAAAGAGAAAAACATAGTTAAGGTTAATCTTCAGCCATGTGCTAGGCAGAAGAAGAAACTAATAAACATAGCGCATTAAGGCCACAAGTAAAAACCTAGCTCCTCCATACATAATAAGCTAACTTATTAAATTTAGATTTTGAGCACTCAGAACTCACTTAAGTTGCAGTCCCACTGTTTGCCTAGTACCTACAAGGCTACAACACAAAATGAGATGCTAAAATTAAACTCTAGAGGGCACAATATACCAGCACCATCTACAGCATAAGCATCTGCGAGGCCAGGAACAGAGTCCTTATGACAGTCGATGAACTTTCAATTTGAAAGCATTCTTTGCAGTATTCATATTGCCTGCATACCCTTTGCAGGGTAATTTCTTCATGGGTGGCTATTCAGTATTGTCATATTGCCTACAGAGATTAAAGTGGATTACCTGATTATTGATTTTTCAATCGATCATGCAATCATCAACAAAGGAGTTATCCAGACTCCAGAGATCTGGAAACTCAGAAGCTGCTCAAAACAGAGGGTGCCAGTACTGATAATCCATAACACACGGTATTAACATATAGGAGGAAAAACCTTATAAATACCATGCACATTATATAAAGAAATATTTAGAGAATTACTTCTTAAAATCACAAAACTGAATAAAACGGTAACAAAAAAGTGACTTTGATTGAAGAACAATTGCCTCCCTTATTTGATGGGCTTATTTACAGAAGAGGCATGTCTTGTATATGAGAGATCAATTCACAACTTAATCTTAGGCAGCAAGTCATTTCCTTACAAGCCAAACAGACACCATCTCTGATCTCTGGTACATCGGCGGAGGTCCGCGGCACCCAAAACAATTATTAAGTACAAATCAAGAGTATATTTGGCCCTTACAACATTGGCATTACCAAAATTGTTTCATAGAGAGTTTCTTCACAGTAGTGATTTTGGCCGCTACCAGAAACTACCTGTTCAGTCTCATACAATGTTAGTATGCATTGCATCAGTAGAAACCAAAAAAAATAAACATTCAGCTCCTAGTAGACCTTTTATTCGAGTCTCATGTCAGGCCACGGGTTGGCCCACGAGCTAAAAATTAGGCCCGTGTTTTGACTCAATTCTTGCACCAGGCTAAAAATGACGGCCCACACTGTATGAGACTGAATGGGTCGACTGGAGTTGCGTTTTTTCGATTCTAGCATTAGGGGTGTGTTCACTTCCCATGCAAACCCAAAATATTTCCTCTTTCACTCATCACATCAAATATTTGGACGTATGCATAGAGTATTAAATATAGGAAAAAAATAACTAAGTGCTAAGTTTGTCAGGTTTTTGCGAGACGAATCTTTTAAGCCTAGTTACTTTATGGTTGGATAATATTTGTCAAATAAAAACGAAAGGTGCTATAGTAACTTTTCACCCACTTTTCACCCACTAAACACACCCTACATCTATGTAAGCCCAACTCAGCCCAAGCAAAAGATAACCGCGTCGCAAGTCGCAACACGCGGCTCAGTCCAAACGTGGAGCAGTGTCACCGGATTCTGAATTTCTAATCTCTCAGGAGATTCAGGAATCAGAACAATATCTGAAGCCCTATATATATCTAACCAAGGAATCAGATTCCAACCGACCAAGCCCAGATTTAGCTCGAGCTCACGTACGCGGTACGGCGGCGAACAGAATCTGCGCGACGCGCGCGAACCTTCACCTCACCTGCGATCCGCGTTCGGTACGTGTAGTGGATCGAGTGGATCTCGACGCCCATAAGCGAGAGCTTCACACTGGCCTGGACTAGTGAAGGATAAGCTGGGCTGGGGGCTGTCAAGGTCAAGGCATCAGAAAAAGACGGACGGTGATGGAAAAAGCTTGGTACGTCTAGTCATCCGGATTCAAAGCAAGCAGGAACGGGCGGTGGGAACTCGGAGCACGAGTAGTTTTGTTCCTTATTCGGTGAGAGCCTGAGAGGGGAATCAGGAAACCCGGGGACGAACGTGTCCATGATCGGTGAAGGAAGCTGCCGAGGGAGGAGATGTGCAGTAGGCATCCTGATTCAGCTTATTCCTGCGTTCTGTCAGCACAGTACAAGGTCAGGATCGAACGTACCTATCGCCTCGATTTGCAGGTTGCTTTTCGCGAGAAACAGATCTTCGCTACGGAAGGATGTCGAGCCTGTTCGCTTCAGATTATCAGCCAAATCAGCCAGCCAGCCAGCAGTGTTTTTCTTTTAAAAAAATCAGCCAGCAGTATTTTCAGTCAGCCAAATCAGCCCAAGCGAACAGGCTGGTCATTGATCTCTTATTTATTAGTATATTATATTTTATATTGGATTCAGAGTAAGATATGGATATCAGTCTTTCCCGTGACTCCTGTTCGGATGCGCTCTAAAAAGAATACCCGTGGCACCTCCATCCCTGCACCATCACTCGCGGCGCCACCGCCAGTCCACGCCCGCCGCTGCGCTCACCGCCGGCCCTTTCTTTCCGTCCCCTGTCGGGGCAGAGCTCCCTGCTGGCCCCTTCTTCCCGCCCCCACCCAGCCAGACCTCATCGACAGCCGCTTGCGCCTGTGGCTGGTCCCTTCCTCCCGACCAGAGCCCGCCGGCGGTTTGTGCCTGTTGCTGGCCTGTCTCCGCTTCCCTCTCCGTCCACCTGTGACAGCGGCAGCCCGCAGCGCGCCCAAAGCTCACCGACAGCCTGTCCCCACTGCCCCCTCTGCTCGCCTCCAGAAAGGGCCGCGACGGCGCTGCCCTCCGCCTTCCTATCCCTCGCTCTGTGCTGCGTCGTAGGGAAGAAGGATAAAAAACACATGTTGTAAGTGTATGTTTCAAGTGTTTCAGATGTTTCTGAGGTACGTTGGAAGTGTTTCCTGCAGATGTTGCAAAAGTATATCAAGATGTTGCATTTGTTGCAGTGGTTGTACACGTATGTTGCAAGCTTCTGTTCTCAGTATTTCATCTGTTTTTTCGGACGTATGTTGCAGTGTGTTTATTTGGATGTTGCATATGCTTGATATATATGTTGCAAGTGTTTTTATCTTGATGTTGCGTATGTTTCACAATGGTTTTCAAGTGATTTCAGGTGTTTTTGCAAGTGTTTCAAATGGCATGTTTCAAGTGTTTCATCTACCTTCAGATTATGTTGCAATTGTTGCATCTGGATGTTTCAGAACTAGATCGGATGTTGCATCTCCCTCCTCGCTTTCTGTTGCCACTTCTCGTTGTCTCCTCCCGGCGCCGGCTGGTCATCCACTGCCCCCTCCCCCTCTTCTCGATGTTGGTAATGTTCAGGGCAGCATGAGTCTCGTGTGGGCACGTAAAACGGCACGAAAAACAGACTGCAAGCACAGACGTCCAAACATCCGGGCGCTAACAAGTCTGATTAGACATATAAAAAATACGGATTGTCTCGATTACAAGTGCGGATAATTTTAAATCAAATACGAGATGAGTGGGAAACAAATCACGAATATTTGTTTATATATTGAATATAGAAACAACGTCCATAGATAGCATGTGTTGCACTTATTGAAGCCTAGCATTTTAAGTCCCCAAGCGGCCTGCAACATGCGCGTATGACGTGTTTGGTTCCGTACCTCGCCCGGACATTATTGGCCACATTATTCATTGCTCGTAATTTCAGGCTTTGTTGTTTCCGAAACTAAAGTTTAGTTTGTATCGTATCGAATGTTTGACATATGTATAGAGTATTAAATATAGATTAAAAATAATTAATGGTATAGATTACGACTAATTTGTGAGATGAATTTTTTAAGCTTAATTAGTCCATGATTTGACATTGTGGTGCTATAGTAAACATATACTAATGATGGATTAAGTAGGCTTTATAAATTCGTCTCGCGGTTTACTGGCAGAATCTGTAATTTGTTTTTTATTAGTATCCGAACACCTCATATAAGGTCCGATATAACACCAACTAAACTTTAGTCCCTGCAACCAAACACCCCTTGGATGTCTGGGAATGCTGCCTAGGCCAGACGACGCCCGACGGGCACAAACCAAACAGGTCCGTAGTGTCATAACTCGTAACTATACAACAACTACTTTTTTTTAGCCTAGACTCTCAGTGTACAAGTTGTAGTATATGAACTCTACATAACTCACTCACACTACACACACGCACACCCCTAAATTTACAACCTATATACCACCGGCGTCCTTTTGAAGATCACCGAAGCCGTACCGAACCTCGTAGACGACAGACACATCGTAGTCCCATTATAGCGTCACGCTAGTTGTCAAGAACCTAAAATAAAACTGAGAAAAAACCCATGCGAAACCCGCTGGAACTGAGAAAAAACCCATGGGAAACCCGCGCCCAGCGGAGCTCAAACGCGAGCGGTGGGGCTCAACCACCGAGCTAACAGCTGGTTCGCTATACAACAACTACTAGCCAGACTTTAGTACCTTGCTGGCACAAACAATAGTCGCAAACAATATATGAGAGCATACTAAAGGGCGCCTCGGGATCGTGTGTGCAGACATATGCCATCAGATGATGAGAGCATCTCCAAGAGTATTTCTTAAATTTTCTAAAACATTATTTAAAAGTTATTTGAATAACAATTATTTTCTATATCTTTACTCCTCCAACATATAATCTATATTTTATATGCACTCTAGAGAATTAATCATGCTCTTTATCTTTGGCTAGCGAGAAATCTAAAAATAAAGGTGATAATATTTATAGATATAATTAAAGAAAATTATTGAAGTATATGTTTGCACTATCTATTTCTAGCAACGAGAAATGATATAAAGGAGAGGCTATTGGAGTTGCTATAAGACTGAGTAGAGATGGCTCCGGCTACCGGAAAATTTGTTCCGCCCTTTACTTAATAATAATAATAATAATAATAATAATAATAATAATAATAATAATAATAATAATAATAATAATAATAATAATAATAATAATATACACACGATTTTAAAAATATAAAATTGTTAGTCAAAAATATATTCGGATATATTCAAATGAAATGATGGATATGTATTTGTATTTGACATGTAGTAAAACTATCTAGATTCGAATCCGAAATCTAAAAATAACCTTGAATATCTGAAAATGAAATCATAATTTTTATCTAATCACTGTTTATCTGACGATCAGATCAAAAATATTCATACCACTTAGGGCATGCTCGGTTGTTTCGGACTCATGGCATGGAATTGTTTTAAGCTGAAATGATTGTGTAATTTGTATAAGAATCCATCACATGGAATGGTTCCTGCACCATTGGCCCAATACTGTATCGCAAATACTCGTACCTGAATGGAAGAGAAAAAGAATGACACTTCTTCCTTCGCGAAACAACTGGCCGCAGCAGCTTCGCCAATCGCCAGTCTCTCTCAGGATCGTCCGTCAGGCTAAAGTGCAAGTGCAAGCCTCCTGGAGAGGAGAAAAGGGCTAGCGCAAGGTTCGCCGAATTAACTAGAAACTAACAAAAGCGGCCGCCTTTGCTAATCCGGCCGATGACTGGCTTTCTGAGATTCTGTGTGGCTGGCTGGCTGCTGATGAGTGACGAGCGTGACGTGACATGTCGTAGGCTGCGATCTTATCCGCGCGGTACGGTGCATTGGCTCGTCAGGCCCACGGCCGCCGACTGGGATCCGATGGAGCTATGGGGGCGGGCGAGGCGGGCCATGGGCGAGCGTCAGGCGGCGTGTGTGCTGCCCTTCTGGCCTCCGCTAATCCGCTCGCTCTGCCTTTCTGGCTTTCCCCTTCGCGCGAGCACGTGTGGGCCTTCGACTTCGTTTTTGGCGTCAGCATATATGTTCCAAAGACAGCACCATGACTGTTACAGCCGGCTTAGGCTGTATTTAGTTCGCGAAAAGAAAATATTTAGATGTCACATCGGATGTTTTATGGAATGTCGAAAGAGGTTTTTGGATACAAATAAAAAACTAATTACATAGCTCGCCTAGAAAATGCGAGACAAATTTATTAAGCCTAATTAATCCATAATTAGCACTTAAGGCTAATCATGAACTAATTAGGCTTAAAAGATTCATCTCGCGATTTCCAACTAAACTGTGCAATTAGTTTTTTTTTCTTTCGTCTATATTTAGTACTCCATGCATGTGTCTAAACATTCAATGTGATGAATGAACCTAAAATTTTTTGGAACTAAACCAGACCTTAAACATGAGAATAGAAACTTTGTGAAGTGAACC
The DNA here is from genome assembly GCA_022457205.1 of Saccharum spontaneum. Lineage (NCBI taxonomy): Eukaryota > Viridiplantae > Streptophyta > Magnoliopsida > Poales > Poaceae > Saccharum > Saccharum spontaneum. The sequence goes on from CM039614.1 coordinate 42,907,376, forward strand.
ATATATTAATAAATAATGAAGATGTAACTATTATATGGTACTCCCTCCGTCTCTAAGAAAGTGGAATTCGTGATGGTCAAACTTTCTCAACTTTTGACTATGTTTGTAGAAAATATGTGCAACATTTATATCTCCAAATAAGTTTATTATGAAAGTATTTTCAACGATCTACCTAATGACATACCATAAATATTAATATTTTGTTAAATATATATCAAAGTTAAAAGTTGTTGACTTTTGGGAAGCAAGAATGACTCTTTTTAGGGACGGAGGGAGTAGTCTGTAAGGATTTATACAACCATCAATCAGTTGTATTATTAGTTTTGCTCTTAGCGAAAACACATGTATAGATTAGTACCACTATACGAACCATTGGCCCACTGGTTTGTTAAACAAAAAACCCTTTCTAAAAAACAGAGGATCGAGAGCCCTATAAATAAAAACTAATAAAACGCATCAAACTATTGTATGTCTTTATTCTTTTGGAAAAAAATGAATATATCTTTCTCACCACCATGTTTTTGTTATGTATATCTATCTTGTCATGACTATTCAATCTTCTAGCTTTTACATGTCACTTGTTTGTACATCCGTCGATGATGATCAAGGGGGCAAAATAGGGGGTGTTTCGTTTGCAGTCTTGCTAGAGAGAGCCACGGCCAGACAAGCACATCCGATCCCAGAATTTCGAAATCGAACGTCTAACGTCGATATCTAGGCCAGACCTGATTTTCAGGTCAGAAGCAAATAAACCCATAGTGTGAGTCCGAAGTCGAATGGGTGTGATATATTTGGGCATGCGTGCCCAATTAGGATAGATATAACTCACCTGTCTTTTTTATTTTTTGAACGAATGGGCATAGATCATGGGCTATTTCTTTTAGTATCCTGGAACAGTAAACAAGTGAGTTACACCTGTTGCTAATATGTTCTCACTATATTATTATTGACGATGCTAAAGCGTTAGAGAGGGGTGTACTTGCCTCATGAATACATAGACTTACTCCCTCCATTCTAAATTATAAGTCACTTAAACTTTTTTGGTATGTTGATTTTGCTACATATCTAGACATACGTTATATCTAGATTCGTAGCAAAACTGATGTACCAAAAAGTTAAAAACACTTATAATTTGGAATTGAGGGAGTATGTCATAAGGGGTGTATGAATGATGAAATTTTAGTTACAATCATTGCTTTTAAATTTTTTTAAGAGCACATTTGCATTCCCTAATTACTGAGTAGCTTGGCCCTTGCTATTTGTGCCCAAGAAGCTACAAATTATATTATGGAGGTATAGCTGGGTGGTGCTCCTATGGGGGAGTGCCAACAGGATGGTGTTGTCTGTGTTATCTAAGGTCCTATTTGGCACGACTTCTCCACTATAGCTCCTAAAGTCGTTGGAGCTGTTTTGTGCCAAACGAGGTAAAATCAAATTACTTCAGCTACGGAACCCTTAATCGTGCTCTCACAAAGGATATGTGGAGAGTAGAGCTAAAAATAGTGGATTCACCCAGCTTCACCTCGTTTGGTGGGTCCTGCATGAGGTTTATGTGAGAGCATGTTTTAAGAAGCTCTGCACGTAAAATTATTTTGTCAAAGCAGCTCTAGCTCCATTGATGAAGTTGTTCATTGAGGTGAAGCCATAAAAATGGTTTCACCGGTGAAATGGAGCCGTACACCTAAGACCTTGTTTGAAAATTTTCTTTCCTACAAGGATGGGAGAGATTAGGGGAAAAAATCACGAATCAATTATCCCTTCTTTTTCATCCCCTCCGATCCCTAAACAATCCGGTCGTGAAGTTCACGGTCCAGTTGCAAGCAACGTGAAACATTTGCTGGCTAACGCTGAGATACAGTACCAAATTGGCCCGCACATGAAAGAAAAAAATATACTCCTCTCCTTTCATCCAAGAAATCGCGAATCCACGACGGACCTTGTGCTTTTCTTGGCGGACAGGGCAGATCGTGGTCTCACCCGTCAGCAAAGCGGAACGTGCGGTGCAGGCCGCGGGTCCTCGTCGTCATCCATCCATCCGGGGAATCCAATCCACGGAGCACTGTTGGTTTGGCTGCGGCCCAGCGGGCGTGGAGGCCGGCGCCACCCGAATCAGGAATCGGTCCATCCGGAAGGCCCGCGTCTGCTCCAGCTCGGTGCGCACCGTGACAAAGCGTCTTTTCGGGCGTCCTTGCCTCGCTTTTCCACATCCACTGGCGGCGCGAGGTTGCGAATCATTGGCACACGGCCGCGGACAAGCAAAGCGCCCTCTCTTCGCCGACATGGCAGCCTCTTCTACTCTACTCTAGTACGCACGCCCTAGAGAAAACTTGTGGTCGGCTGCAGCATCTATGCCAAAGCACGCCGCAGACGCTGCGGCAGTATCCCAAAACGTGCTGAAATTCGAGGGAGCGGCCGGCCGGTGGGTGTCTTTCCTGGAATAGGAAAACTATGGCGGCTAGCACTGGCAGAAAATGGTTCACCGTATGTCCGTCCGTCTATACCAGATTTCGTTATCAAAAAGAATTTCGGCCAACAAATTTCATGAAATTCGGCTGAAATTTCATCAGCCTTTTTTAAAGGGTTAAACGTAAAGTATGATTGATTTTTCTAAAACTTTTAGATCTAAACAAAATGTTATCATAACTTATGACTACACATCTATTGAGCAGAAGAATATACAATCTAAACAGAGTTTACAACTATATAGCACGTGTATTAGTGTGATACGAAATTTCATATTTTTCTTTTAGCCACCACCAAAATAACTGAAATTCATGAGATTTTGACAAAATAATCACCGAAAATTTGAACCCTACGTACTACTCTCCGGGCCCAATATTCAAACAGAATGTTTCCAAACAATTTTAGAACTGAATAAAAAATCTAATAAAAGACTAACTTGACATTCACTAATTAGTTGGTTCGATTGTTAACTTGTTTAATTTCCTATTAAACCATAGTTTACAAAGACAAGTACATATATCATTGAATGTTTAAAAGACATGCATAGATAGGGTTCAAAAGGCAGGTACATATGCATGGAGTTGAGTAATCCAGAATAAGTTATAATTTGAGATAAATTTTTATTTTTTTGGTATTTATATTTTAGGATAGGACGGGGGAGTGTATATGCTAAACGGCAATGCTCTAAACTGGGCGTCCGTCAGCCCGGACACTTTTTTGCTGGGCCGGGACACCAGCCCAACCACCTACGCTCCTTCGTTTCTAAAAAAACTGCTCATCAACTCATTTCTATTCATTCGATTCTCTTCCTATGGCTCTTATTCGCTCGCTTGCCACCACCGAGCGCACGACCGCTGACCTAGGCAGGCGTTGCGCACGGCCGCCTCTGAGGTGCAGCGCTCGCCCGCTGGCCTTGCTAGGCACAGCACGCGGCCGCTTCTGAGTCGCGGCGCTCGGCTACCGACCTTGCCAAGCGTGGCACGTGGTTGCTCTCTCCAAGTCGCGTGGTCGCAGCCTCCACGGTCGCTCGTGCGGTCGATGCCTCCCTTCCATGACATGCTTCCACTGCCGCCAGCCCGCCGCCTACAAGCGCCATCGGGCTGCTGCCTCCGGTGAACACTACACACTGATGAGCCTCCATTCTGCCTAACAGCAAGGGGATGTTGCGTTGAAAGCACATGTTGCAATAGTATGTTTCAGTTGTTTCAGAGGTATGTTGCAAATGTTTCATACGGATGTTGTCAAAATAGATCGGGACGTTGCATATGGTGCAATGGTTGTACACGTATGTTGCAAGCGTCCATCCAAATGTTTTATCTGCTTTTTTCAGACGTATGTTGCAAGGGTGCTTATTTGGATGTTGCATATGTTTCACGCATATGTTGCAAGTTTTATTTAGATGTGTTTATATGTTTTGCAATAGCTTTTTAAAGTGCATTCAAGTGTTTTTTTGCAAATGTTTTAGACACATGTTTCAAGTGTTTTATATGTCTTCATAAGCATGTTGCAAATATTTTATCTCGGTGTTTCAAAAGTAGGTCGAGAGTTGCCACTGGGGAGCCACCTGCCGTAGCTTCTTGGGTGCCGCCGAACAGTCGCAGACGTTCAGGCGGGGGAAGCGGAGGTTTGCGCGAGCGGGGGTCGGGCAGTGTGGGCGACGTTTGGACAGCGCAGGCCCCATGTGGACATGCAAACGGTGTGCAGGCGCGGACGTCCGTACACGTGCATGCGTCTGTCCGGACGTCCGAACACTAGCACTGCCGTATCCTAAATTAAAGTATCTACCATACCATGCAGCTACGCTCACTACTGGGGCCCATATAAGTGGTCACAAAGACACAAACGCGCTAAGTTAAACTAATGTTGTTGCTTAGTCGATACGATCTTTCCAGCGAGGACTATCCAGTTATATATTTGTCCTGTTGACGTAATGTTTGATTGTTAATCTTAGCCGCTGCTGCTGCTTTTCAATCAAGAACCTTAATGCTTCTACGTATATAGTAGAAATAATTTATTAAAGGGTATCAATCGAAGGACCCATTCCTCTCTGAAAGTATTCGTCGTTTGTGAATCGCCGATGCAGGTGACGCCACGCCGGCCCTGGTCTGTCCCTGATCTCTTTCTCCGGCTGGTTTGTTGGAATCTCGGGTGGTGGCTGTAAGCGCTCGTTTAGCATGATAGTGCATGGTAATATGCCACTATTATCCACAACTAGGCCAGCACTATGCAAGCAGATTAGATCATATATACGTATGTCGAAAGCTACTCCATCCATCCTAAATTATAAGGTATTTCAAAAATCTTAGAGAGTCAAATGAGCTCAAGTTTGAACAAATTTATATGATAAGATAATAATATTTATGACACTAATTAAGTATCATTAGAATATTCATTAATTATATTTTTATAGTATACCTATTTAATGTTATACATTTTTATAATTTTTTCTATAACTTTAGTCAAACTTAATATGCTTTAACTCTTTAAGATTTTTAGAATGTCTTATAATTTGAAATGAAGGGAATAGCTAACAAACTTTACGTTATCCCGGGCCTGTCCCCTGGACCCCGAGTCCCGACTTGATCTTACAGCAGCGAATTCACGTCCTCCACGAAAGCGACAAGGTGACTCCTATGCTGCACTACACGTCTACACTAGCTTGATTGCTCATCATCAATCTGGATAAACATAAGCACAGCGAGACCCGTGCCAAAGCCATCGATCTCCCACAGTCCCACTCTGCTGGGAGGAGGGCTCGTGGGCCCACCAGGTGGAGCCCAAAAATCATGTGGACCACTTTTGGAGCGTAGCGTATGGTGGACTGGTGGTCAAACCATTTCGTGCCACCGGGCCAGCGCGCGCCGCCACTGCCGCCCGGCGACCTCGGCTTGGAGATCTGGGTAGTATAGAGCATAGAGAGCACAAAAACGACTATCAGCAGATGGATGGCGCTTTCGTGGTGTAAAAAGCATCCGAACAACGGCTCTCCGTTAGAGTTTTTTTTTTAATCTCTTTTATTCAATATTTTAATAATAATCGTTCTTAATTTTTTTTTGCAGATTTGACCTTTTGCGCGACCAAATAACGTTGTCGCGTCACATGCATTGGCGCGACAACAACCGCCATGTTAGACGGCGTTTCCGACATGGAAAACGCTGTTATGCCACTCCCGCTGGCGTGACAGTATTGTTCTGTCGCGCCACCCAGAGTGGCGTCACAAGACAAAATCTTTAAAAAAATGATAACTCTTTAATAAGACATCGGATGAAGATGAAATTTATAAGAAAATTATAGCTCTCGATGAGATCTACAACTTTGTAGTTTTGAGTTTTTCCATTTGAGGACGTTAAGATGCTCAAAAAAATAATATATAATTTTACAAATATAATAACCGCGTACAAGTGTTTGTCACATTAGAAAAATAATATTGTTTTTGTATGGTGTCAAATGAAGATACTTTTACATGAAAGTTGTAACTCTCAATGATATCTACAACTTTTTAGTTTTGAGTTTTTACATTTGAGATCGTTAAAATGCATGAAAAAATAATATAAAATTTCAGCAGCATAATAATCACGTACTAGCGCTTGTCGCGTTAGAAAAATAATATCGTTTTCGTATGGTGTCAAATGAAGATACATTTTATATCAAAGCTGTATCCTTTAGTGAGATCTATAAGTTTATAGTTTTAAGTTGTCATATTTGAGGTCGTTAACATACTCTAAAGATTAATATAAAGTTTTAGCAGCATATTAACGATTGAAATTTTATATTATTTTTTGAGCATCTTAACGACTTCAAATGTGAAAACTCAAAACTATAAACTTGTAGATCTCACTAAGGACTATAACTTTGATAGAAAATATATCTTCATTTGACGCCATACAAAAACGATATTATTTTTATAATGCGACAAGCGCTAGTACACGATTATTATGCTGCTGAAATTTTATATTATTTTTTTGTGCATTTTAACAATCTCAAATGTAAAAACTTAAAACTAAAAAGTTGTAGATCTCATTGAGAGCTACAACTTTTGTATAAAAAGTATCTTCATTTGACAGCATATAAAAACGATATTATTTTTCTAATGCGACGAGCACTTGTACGCGGTTATTATGCTTCCGAAATTTTATATTAATTTTTTGAGCATCTTAATGTTCTTAAATGAAAAAACTTAAAATTACAAAGTTGTAGATCTCATCGAGGGCTACAATTTTCATATAAATTTCATCTTCATCCGACGTCATATTAAAGAGTTATGATGTTTCAAAGGTTTTGTCTTGTCACGCCACTCCTGTTGGCGCGACAGAACAATACTGTCATGCTAGCGGGACTGGCGTGACAACGTTTTTCACGTCGGAAACGTCATCTAACGTGACGGATGTTGCCGCGCCAATTCATGTGGCGTGACAACGTTATTTGGCGACCAAAAGGTTAAATCCGTAATTTTTTTAAGAGTAATTATTATTAAAATATTAAATAAAAAAGGATTAAAAAATAAAAATTCTCCTCTCCGTTACCCGGTCCTGGATCCATCCAGAGCAAGCTTGAAAAGCTCACTGACTGGGAACGGTGGTGCGCGTCAAATCTTTGCTTAAATCCATATCATATCTACCGACTGCTGTTTTAGGGAATGTGCGGCTTTGTTGTGTACCCCTACAAAGAGCGGCACGCAATTTGGATGCATATCTCAAATTTGTACAAACTTCGTTATCTCCAGAAACGTCACTTACGGTTCAAAATAGCAATGCATAATTAGAAACATTGAAACGGTTATTTGTCGACACTAGAAAATTTTTGCACCAACGGTTCATAAAGAATATGCACCACTACAAATAGAATTGTGAGCCCATGGCGAGTCAGATGATGAATTTCCTAATGTTACCGTCAGCACAAGTCCTCTATTTACACTAGCGGTGGCTTAAGACAACCACTAGTGCTGATTAGATTTACACTATCAGTTGTCTTAAGTCTACGATCAATGTAAATCTATGATTTGAACTAGTGGCAACCTTAAGAAATCGTTAGTATAGATATGTATATCCTGGAGGTTTTCTTAAGCTCCTACCAATACAAATAATTTGAAGTCATTTTTGAACTTTTTAAATAACCTCGGATGGAGAACGACATAAACTAAAGCTTTAGTACTAATGATCTACAACTTTGTAGTTGAGTGCTTTATCATTTAAAACCATTTAGGGCCTAGAAATTCTGTTATAAGATTAATGACTTTGAAATTAAGTTTTTTATGATTTTTTAAATGACTCGGATGGAGAAATAACCTAACCAAAGTTATAGTACTCGAAAAGATTGACAAATTTGTATTTGAATAATTTTTCATTTGAAAAAATTATGGCCAAGAAATTCTGCTTTGATATTAATGAATTTGAAATTAATATTTTTATGAATTTTTCAAAATGGCCTCGGATGGAGAAATGGCCTAAACCAAAATTGTAGTACTATCCAAAACTTTTTAGTTCAATCTTTTTTCATTTGAATTCATTTAGAGTCTCGAATATGCATTGTAATATTTATTAGAGTAAATATAACAGGAATGTATTAGCCACTTAATCACAAGTGACTCTGAGAGTATTGTGGCAAATAAAAAAGACAGACAAAAGAATTTCTTTTCTCTTCAATATTAAGTATATATAGATCAGGGTCGTGTGGTATATATGGTAGGGGGATGATGTGCGTGACATGATCCAAGGAGAGCATCAATTCTTGTTAAAGGAGTAGTTTCGTTGCTATGGGGAGATCAATTTCAAAAAAAAATGGCCATGTATCCGATTTGTAAGAAATGTGTAGCACATAGTACGTAAATAAATAATGTGTGCCATAAAGACTACTTGTGCAGGATGTACTCACGTAGATGTAGTCATGCGCGTAGAGGCTAGGATATTTTAAGTGTTTTCCTTTTGCTAAAGAAGAAATTATATTAAGAAACCATAGCACAGTACATCCAGAGTCTTACAGAAAATACCCTGATAAAAATGGAAATTGCAACGTGCAACACTCAAGGCAAAATCGACCGCCGAGATCACAGATCAGGCCAACCCACCTCCTAACCACACAAGGCGCACTAAACCTTGGATCTGCCGCAAGAGCGAGCGCCTAGAAGCTCCACCAGAACGCCTCGTTGACTCTAAAGGAACATCGGCCGCTGACAAGTGAAGGAAAGGAGAGGAAGTGGGATCCACCACCACCGACCATGGGACTAATGGCTAGAAGATTATTTTGCCGTTTCATTCCAACACCGTTAGCAAGATGAACGAGGAACCCACCAAAAGGGATGCCGAAAGTGCCCACCCTTTCGCAAAAAACGAGGGAAGCTAGCAGGAGCACCGCGTGCCAGGAGGACGCCCTGCAACTAGGCGCACTAAAGTCCTCAATGCGACTGCCGATGATAAAGCGGAGGTAGAAAATACACCCGTGCAACATCATTGCCCCGGGTAACGAAACCCTAACCTACCTATTACAAACCTAGTAACATAAAGTATGTACACCGACTATCGAAATCGAGGTTTCCTCTTCGGTACCAGGCCACCGGGGGCAAGAAGAAGCCTCAAGATAGATGGCGGAAAGTGAGTCACCCTCGGTTCGCCCTGATTTATTATAGCAAGGGGAAAATGAGTCGAGGCCCCAAGATGCAGGAGATATTATTTCTTTTAGGATATTTAAAGTGTTGGGCACACTATAAGCCATTTGTCGCAAATAAATGTGTAGCACATATATAGTATGTGGATAATGTATGCCTGAACGTTGCTCGGATGTAGGAGCATCTTCGAGAGTTCCCAAAATTTGGTTCCCAAAATCCTTGAGTTTTCCAAGTTGCCAAAAGGAATTAGGAGCATCGAAGAAAGGTTTCTCCAACAGTTTCCAAAAAGCAACTCCTAAAATATAAGAAAATTGGACACATGAAAAAAAAATTATGGCGGCGCGTGGGTGTTTTTGCAAGAGATTACATCAGCATTGTATATCCTCATCGTGGTCGTCCCCAGCGCGCCACGACCACATGCGTTCATGGAAAAAGAATCAACGAATAGCACAAACAGTTAAAACAAAACATCTGCATCGATGGTCAATTCCCATTAGTTTGGTAGATGAACCAAAACAAGTCTCTCAGGATTAATCCGTGGCCAAACAACATGTCACACCCGGCCCAATTTGGAATTTAGCCCACAGTGGCCCATGTGAATGTTATGAGATATTGTGAAGAGTTTAGTCCCACCTTGGTTGTTTAGAGTGGGATAGACCAACATATAAGGCTTCTAGAGTCCATCTCACCATCCCCGGGTTAATCCTTTTACGCGAAGCGAGGACGAAAGCGTAAGTGGGATGGTGGTAGGTGTGGTTCATTCAGCGTGCAGAGTGGATCTGAGCCGTTTGGACTCTGGGGCGTTAAACAACAGTACAAAACAGCAAAATAGTAGTACCAAATCCTCTCTACGACAATAGAGTATATCGAAGAAACGAATCAATGGTAATGGTTTCTTCTTCCTCCTATCTATTGCTACTCCAAGATGCCAGTTCGCATGGATTGTCAATGGAATCAGCGAACCTCCACATCTGCACTCACGATGACCGCCCGGTGAAGGTCTTTGCCGGCCTAAACGACCGGACCTGCAACATGGCCCCAACAAGATGGAGGTGGGTGCGGAGGTTGGGACCAGGCTACGCGACGATGACGCAATCATCAGGGACTGGTTCAACGCCTCCACTACCTCCAGCTGGAGCGCTTGTGATCGGTGGTGCATGTCGACCCCGGATGGCTTCTGGTAGGTGTGGACGAGGCTCGTGAGCTCGACTTGGCGCAAAGGAGAAGAAGGCACAGCTGCCGCGAGCAGATCTGCGTGGCCTCAGGTAACCTGAACCCCAACCTACCTAATACAAACCTAATAGCATAGAGTATGTACACCGACCATCGAAATCGAGGTTTCACCTCCGGTGCCAGGCCACCGGGGGCGAGGAGAACTGTAAGATCGATGTCAGAAAGCGAGTCACCCTTGGTTCACCATGATTTATTGTAGCAAGGGGAAAACGAGTCGAGTCCCCCATGATGCAGGAGATATTTTTTCTTTTAGAATATTTGAAGTGTTGGGCACACTGTAAGCCATTTGTCACAAGTAAATGTGTAGCACATATATAGTAGTTTGTGGATAATGTATGCCCGAACGCTGCTCGGATGTTATTAATTAGCAAAATGCTAGGATTTTTCAGTCACGAACTCGTGATTCCTATATTTTTCCTCTCTGCTTGTTCCATCTTTATCTCTATCTATCTCTATCTCTTCTAAGTTCTTCCCCAAATATATAATATATCCCTTTTGCATCCCTAGATTGAGAGGGACATGAGAATTGGTATTAGATCCAGGTTCTTTGTGCAACGATTCATTCGTTACCTTCTCATCCTTAAGTGGCGATCGTTGTTAGTTGGTGTTGTCGGGGCTAGGTTGCACGACGACACGATTGTCGGGGACCGGTTCAGCGCCTCCGCTACCTCCGGCTAGAGCCCCTATGACCGGTGGAGCATGTCAACCATGGACGATGTCTGGTAGGTGTGAACGAGGCTCGTGAGCTTGACTTGGCGAAAAGGAGAAGAAGGCACGACTGCCGCGAGCAGATCCATGTGGCCAAGTTAGGAGGACTGGTATGTCATGTCACGTGGCTAGACGCTACATAGGAGTAAGCCAGCGCTATCAAGAAGATAAAAGGGGAAATGTAGCAATGGGAATACTAGTCTGGTACTCGTACATGTGATCCCGAATGAGACATCAGTGCGTTGGCCTAGAATTGGATTTTGTTCATATGGGGGGCATGATGAGTAATAACTTAAACCGCTTTCCCAATTTTGTTTAAGCACACCCTACCCAGCCCAAGTTGCTGGGGTTTGTGTGCAGCACACACACTCTACAAAAAGAAAAAAAAGGGGAAATGTAGCAATGGGAATACTAGTCTGGTACTTGTACATGTGACCCCGAATGAGACATCAGTGCGTTGGCCTAGAATTGGACTTTGTTTATATGGCGGGCATGATGAGTAATAACCGAAACCGCTTTCCCAATTCTGTTTCTCCTATTTTTCCTCTTTGCTTGTTCCATCTTTATCTCTATCGATCTCTATCTCTCCCTTCTAAGTTCTTCCCCAAATATAGATATATCCCCGTTGCATCCTTGGATCAAGAGGGAGAAGAGAATTGGTATCAGATCCAGGTTCTTCATGCAAGTGATTCCTTCGTTACCCTCTCATCCTTGAGTGGCGATCGTTCTTAGTTGGTGTTGTCGGGGCCAGGCTGCACGACGTCACGATTGTCGAGGACCGGTTCAGTGCCTCCGCTACCTCCAGCTGGAGGCCCTGAGAGACCGGTGGAGCATGTTGACCATGGACGATGTCTGGTAGGTGTGGGCGAGGCTCGTGAGCTCAACTTGGCACGAAGGAGAAGAAGGTGCGGCTGCCGCGATCATATCTGCGTGGCCATGTTAGGAGGACTGGTATGTCATGTCATGTGGCTAGACGCTACATAGGAGACAACCAACACTATTAAGAAGAAAAAAGGAGAAATGTAGTAATGGGAATATTAGACTGGTACTTACATGTGATCCACATCAGTACGTTGGCATGGAATTGGAATTTGTTCATATGGGGGGCATGATGAGTAATAACTGAAACCGCTTTCCCAATTCTGTTTAAGAACACCCTACCCAGCCCAAGTTGCTATGGTTTGTGTGCGGCACGCACACTCTGCAAAAATAAGGAAAAAGGGGAAATGTAGCAATGGGAATATTAGCCAGGTACTTGTACATGTTATCCCGAATGAGACATCAGTGCATTGGCCTAGAATTTCACTTTCTTCATATGGGGCATGATGAGTAATAACTGAAACCGCTTCCCCAATTCTGTTTCTCCTATTTTTTCTCTTTGCTTCTTCCATCTTTATCTCTATCTCTCTCTTCTAAGTTCTTCCCCAAATATATAGATATATCCCCGTTGCATCCCTGGATCGAGAGGGACATGAGAATTGGTATCAGATCCAGGTTCTTCGTGCAAGCGATTCCTTCGTTACCCTCTCATCGTTGAGTGGCGATCGTTGTTAGTTGGTGTTGTCAAGGCTAGGCTACACGATGACACAATTGTCAGGGACCGGTTCAACGCCTCCGCTACCTCCGGCTGGAGCCCCAGCGACCGGTGGAGCATGTCGACGATGCATGACATCTAGTAGGTGTGGATGAGGCTCGTGAGCTCAACTTGGCACGAAGGAGAAGAAGGCACGGCTACCACGAGCAGATCCGCGCGGTCTCAGGTAATCTGAACGCTAACCTACCTAATACAAACCTAGTAGCACAGAGTATGTACACCGACCATCGAAATCGAGGTTTCCCCTTTGGTGCCAGGCCACCGGGGGCAAGGAAAACCGTCGAGATCGATGTCGGAAAGCGAGTCACCCTTAGTTCGCCCTCATTTATTGTAGCAATGGGAAACGAGATTTGGCCCCATGATGCAGGAAATATTTTTTCTTTTAGGATATTTAAAGTGTTTGGCATAAGACATTTGTCACAAATAAATGTGTAGCACATATATGGTAGTACGTGGATAATGTATGCCCGAATGGTGCTCGGATGTTATTAATTAGCAAAATGCTAGGATTTTCCAGTCATGAACTCGCGATTCCTATGCTATATCTATTTCTTCCTATAGATAACTCTCTAGTCTCACCAACCGAGAAGTAAATGTATCACACACATATTAACTGTTGTGAAATCGGTGCTCCGATATAGTAGCAACTTTTTTAGAAATAACACCAAACTTATGTGATATCACTTGTTATATGGACTCTCCACCTATATCTCACATGCCATTATTACGAAAAGAGAAAGTAATAACTTAAAACCAATCCAACTAGCTTATCGGGAGTACATCTGTTCTTCCAACAATGACGTGGAACAATGATCGCTCGTAAAAGTCAGAGGTTGGTACATGATCACAGCAGAGTGACATGCCTTTCTCTACACTTGCTAGATATGGCTCCGAGTAATGGGCCCCGATCCCCTACTAGGAATTAATCCATTAGGGGATCAAAACGGGGTAAATTTTATCCCCGCAGGGAGCTTAATGGGCCAAAAGGCCGCCCCCATTGGGTGAAGTGGGGGTCGGATCATTCTCCACCACCGTGTCCCAATATCCGTCAGGGCCTTGACATCCTTCCTTCACCTTCTCTTCGCCCTCACGGCCTTAATCTTCCCTCCTTTGTTGTAGCTTTCTCGTGGACACATAGACGTGGAGTCGTGATCTTGCTGCCGCGATCCCATCGGCTCCACCGACCCTATGATACTCCACTTAACACTACAGCTCTCTTCGCCGGTCCACTCGAAGCGAAGACCCGCTAGTGCGTCTCCTCGTACTTCTTCCCCATGATAATGTGATTCTGCCCCGTGCTCGATGCCAACCTTCTCGTGATGCTGCCGATACCGATCCAATCTACATGCTCTTGGGTGTGTTCCACCCGTCGGGGACCTGTGACCCCAGTCGGGGACAGGGACGGGAGAAAATAATCCACGATACAGGGAATGGGGATGGGTAGTAAGGAAAAGTCAGGCAATCGGGGATGGGGACAGGATACTGATCCCCGACAAGGATGTCCCCGTTGTCATCCCTAGCTCCGAGAACTTTGTATCCTCACTTTATTAAGAAACAGTTAGTTAACATCGCTAACAACACCTCCCTACTTCTCTCATACCCAACTTTTCAACTTTATTTCTCCATGGCTAGAAAATTGTACCTTTTGGCTAAGTCGACACCCTCTCTTCCTCTTGCTCATGTGATCACTGTAGCATTCCCCTCCAACGCACATATCCCATACACCATGTTTATCTAAAAGAAAAGAACTTTAAGATGTGTAACATTGTACGCTTTCTCTTTTCATAATGACCTGGAACAGAAATATTTGTACCGCCACTAGATGTTGATCGATTATCATAGTAGGAATTTTCTATAACAGTTCGAAACTATAGCTCGTCTATTTAAGGAGATCTAATCTGGACAGTTCATTATCCACTGTGATGTCTAGGCTTTGCTTGTTACCCCTAGAAGAGATATACCAACTCTGTGTGTGTGTGTGTGTGTGTGTGTGTCGATGTAATTATAACAAGCTCAAAGCAAAAGCACCATAACGAGTGGTCCATCCACAAGTCAAACCATATGGCAGTCTACCCCACTTCCACCTTTCGTGCTCAACCTCCAGTCCATAGTGCGTGTACTTCCACAGTGCGTGTACTCCTGTAGTATCAAAATGCAGTAATAATCGCGACCCCTTCTACAATGATGATGTATTTGGAAATCCTTACTTGTGTATGCAAATATGGTCGCTAACCATTACAAAGAAAGTGATAACGACAACTTCATAGCCGTCGATGAGGACGACATAAGTTAAGAAACCTTGGTTAGTGTTTCCACATCTAGCTTTAGCAAACAATCTTGAAGACTTCTCGGCATTAAATAAACGCTATACGGTTACAAAGTCCTAAAGATTTCTTGGTATTAGATAAATGTCATACGGTTATAGAGTTCTAAAGATTTCTAAGTATTAAATAAACCTTATACGGTTACGAAGTCCTAATGATTTCTAGACATTAAATAAACATCATACGGTTATGGAGTCCTAAAGATTTCTGGGCATTAGATAAATGTCATGGTTACGGAGTCTTAAAGATTTATAGATATTAGATTAGCGCCACACAACAATGTTTTGAAGATTTATAAGCATTAAACAAATAGTCTCTTCATTCCCTCCCAGTAACTTCTCTCCCGAACAGAAAAAAGAAAAAAAAATCCCCTCGGTTCATCTCCCCAAGGCGACTTGGGGGGCAATACCCGCCGCCACCGAACTTGGCCACCGCCGGCCAGCTCCCCCGGCCGTTGTTGCTGGTCGCCGATGAGTGGCTGCGGCGGCGCTCAACAAGGCAGCCTCCGCAGCACCTCCCTTCCCCACCATCCCTCATCTTGCTCAAGTTCTTCTCTGCTCCCATGGCAGTTAGGCTGACCGAACAACGAGTCGAATCCTCACACTCCGGGGGTAGATTCGGTGCCCACACTCATGGATCTACCGTCCCTCGTCCACGGGAGGGCAGCGATCTGGCGGGCTTCTGGCGGGACCTCACTAGCCGGCGGTGAGCAAGGTGGCCGGTGAGGAGCCAGATCCGTGCCTCCTGGGCCCGGATCCGGCGATCCTAGCCCCGGATATGGTTGCTCGTTGACCGGACGCGCGACAGGCAATTTTGGCTTTTCTAGATACATTATTTTTACTATGTTTCTAGATATAGTATATATCTAAATGTATATCAAAAGTTATGTATTTAGAAAAAACAAAATGTCTTATAATTTAGAATGGAAGGGGTAAGAATGGAAGGGGTAATATAAGAAGAAATCACTTCAAACGTGTGATGTTTCTTACAAGCCTTTTGGAAATTCACTCGGTAGACGTGCAATTATAGGTTCTGTGGACTGTGGGTATCAATGAAAAGGGATGGTTGATCTATTTCTCCTAGATAACTCTCTAGTCTCACCAACCGAGAAGTAAATGTATCACACACATTTGCAACTGTTGTGAAATCGGTGCTCCGATATAGTTGCAACTTTTTTAGGAATAACACCAAACTTATGTGATATCACTTGTTATATGGACTCTACCCCTATATCTCACATGCTAGGATTACGAAAAGAGAGTAATAACTTAAAATCAATCCAAATAGTTTATCGGGTGTACATTCTTTTCTTTCAACAATGACTCCTAAAGTTAGAGGTTGGTACATGATCACAACAAAAGGACGTGCCTTTCTCTACACATGTTATATATGGCTCCGAGTAGAGATGGAAACGGACCCCAATCCGGGCAACCGGGAATTCATCCATTAGGATCAAATCGGGGTAAATTTCATCCCTGTAGGGAGCTTAACGGGCCAAAAGGCTGCCACGTCGGGTGAAGCGGGGGTCGGAGCGTTCTCCACCTCTCCGTCCCTGATATCCGTCAAGGCCCCGATATCTGTTGTCTTCGCCATCTCTATCGCCCTGATGGCCTCAACATTCCCTCCTCTGTAGCTTTCTCACGGACACGTAGACGCAGAGTCGTGGTCCCATCGGCTCCGCCGACCCTGCGATGCTCGGCTTAACGCTACGGCTCTCTTCGTCAGTCCGCCCGAAGCGAAGCCCTGCTACTTCGTCTCCTCGTGCTTCTTCCCTATGCCGATGTGATTCTTCCCCATGGCTGATGTCAGCCTTCTCGCGATGCTGCCGATACGGATCCAATATCCATGCTCTCATGTGTGTTCCACCCGTCGAGGCCCGAGACCTCAATTGGGACGGGAACGGGGACGAGAGAAAATAATCCCTGAGACGAAGGGTACTGATCCACGGCAGGAATGTCCCTGTTGCCATCCCTAGCTCCGAGATCTTTGTATCCTCACTTTATTAAGAAACAGTCAGTTAACATCTCTAGCGACACCTCCCGCTTACTTGTCTCTCTGACCCAACTTTTCAACTTTAATTCTGCATGGCTAGAAAACCGTACCTTTTGGCTATGTTGACACCATCTCTTCCTGTTGCTCACGTGATCACTATAGCATTCCCCTCCCACACACATATCCCATGCGCCATGTCTCTCCAAAAGAAAAGAACTTTAAGACATTTAACATTGTACGTTTTCTCTTTTCATAGTGACGTAGAACAGAATTGTTTGTACCGCCACCAGATGTTGATTGATTATCATATGAATTTTCTATAGTAGTGCGAAACTATAGATAGTCTATTTAAGGAGATCTGATCCGGATAGTTCATTATCCACTGTGATGTGTAGGCTTGCTTGTTACCCCCCTTGAAGAGCTACCCCAACTGTGTGTGTGTGTGTGTGTCGATGTAATTATAATAATAACAAGCTCCAGTCCACAGGGCGTGTATTACCCAGAGGAAAACCAACAACCCAACAACCACTGACACAAACTCCAGCCAGATTCCTCCCTCCTAGCTAGCTGCCTGCTTTAGCTTTACACGCTGCCATTCCGTCAAGGCATCAGCGAGACAGTGACTCATTTGCCTCCTTAAACCATCACTAGCTACTAGCAAAGCATGAATGATTCCTTTCCCCTGCACCTCTATTCTAATCCACGGGTTAATGAGTGCACTTAACCACTACTCTAGGGTGGCAGGGGTACCGCCGGCGACACGTACGCTTAGGCTTATCCGGTGCCACGCCGCGGCCCTCTCACGCCCAAAACGTGTGCGCGCGCGCAGAATGGCATCGCCCTCCACTCGGCCTGGCCCCGCTCCAAATCTATAAAAGGCGGCCATCGGGCTCCAGTTCCGTGCCAAGATCCAGCATCCAGAGTTCTCGATCAAAAGCGCCAGCCCAAGCAGCCGACTGCCTGCCTTCTTGTTAAGGACGGTGACAGCAATGGCCTTTTACTACGGTGTGAGCGGAGGACAGTCGTCGTCGGGGGCGGCGTGGGCGGCGGCGCCGGGCAGCAGGCCGTGGACCAAGGCGGAGGACAAGGTGTTCGAGGGCGCGCTGGTGATGTTCCCGGAGCACTTGCCGAACCGGTGGGTGCTGGTGGCGTCGCGGCTGCACGACCGCACGCCGCAGGAGGCCTGGGACCACTACCAGGCGCTGATCACCGACGTCGACCTCATCGAGCGCGGCATGGTCGACACCCCTGGCTCCTGGGACGACGACGCGGCCGCCGGTGGGGGCCGCGCTTGCTACGGACGCGGGGGCGGAGAGGAGCGCCGCCGCGGGGTGCCGTGGACCGAGGAGGAGCACAGGTACGCGCCACGCGCGCCGCAATCCTCTCCCTCCGTCGAAATCGTACTAGTAACACTGTCGCGCCGCAATCCTGTTTTTGTCCTTTTCCACACCCTGTCATTCGACGTGCGTTCTCCGAGGTCCCAGATACTACCAAGGATTTTTCTTTCCACGCCATATGCACTCCTGGCCCACCAGATCTTTCTCTCTTCACTGCTAGTATCACCGACATGTGGGCCTAATTTCGTGTTCTGACACGCAGGCTGTTTCTGGAGGGGCTGGAGAAGTACGGGCGCGGCGACTGGCGGAACATCTCGCGGTGGTCGGTGAAGACGCGGACGCCGACGCAGGTGGCCAGCCACGCGCAGAAGTACTTCATCCGCCAGGCCAGCGCCGCCACCCGCGGCGACACCAAGCGCAAGAGCATCCACGACATCACCGGCCCGTGATGGCTCGTGGTCGTGGAGGACAAGAGAAGCGGCGAGATCCAGCCCAGGCTGCTGCAGTGCTGCCTGCATTTATCCTGTTTGCTGCATTTTACCTTTGCGAGACGGACAAAAACAGCCGTCCCTGTGGTTGTAAAAATGTTGGCGAAGGGTGTGTTCACTTCACATACAAACTTAAAATATTTCCTCTTCTATCCATCACATCGAATCTTTGACACATACATGGAGCATTAAATGTAGGTAAAAAAGATAACTAATTGTACAGTTTGTCTGTAAATGTCGAGACGAATCTTTTGAGCCTAGTTAGTCTATGATTGGACAAATTTTACCAAATAACAACGAAAGATGCTACAGTAACTTTTCACCCACTTTTCACCAACTGAACACACCCGAAGTTAAAGCTGGCTTGGCTGGAATATGGCGTCGCCGGAACTTGTATTAAGCGGCACTAGCACGATAGCACTCACAACTAAACAAACTATCAGTAGTTTCTGTGTCATGAGACATTGTACTAAAAAAACTATCATTTTCATTGCAAGATTTTCACATCGTACTAAAAAAACTATCATTTTCATTGAAAGATTTTCTATAGCATACGACATAATAAGTAGTGATAAAAACCATGTTGCTCTCCCAACGTAGTTAGAATAGTTTCTTGTCCATCGATATCTGTGCAATCCCAATTTCTTTGTTAGACTTGATTTCTTGGATTTTTCCTCTCTCTCCTCATTAAATTACTTGCCATTGCTACAACAGTAAATTATCTATGTGGTAGTGCAATTAATATCAATAGAAACTACAATAATTTCTACATTGTGAGTGTCCGGAGAGAGCGATTAGTATAGTCATCAACGTTGCTGCTATGTCGTGGGGAGGCATCAACCCAAATTTGTTGTCGTAGATTGTGGGGCTGAAGTGCTTGTTGATGGAGTTGACGAAGTGCTCCCAATCAAGAAGTGGCACGTCCTTCGTGAGGCGGGTGTACCAGCGATTTGTCGTGCCTGTCAAGTGGAGAGCTGCATAGGCGATCTAGTCATCATTGGTGTATGGCTACCCTCGGAATAGTAGGTCGAGTCGTCCAAGCCATGCTAGTGGGTCTGTGGAGCCATCATACGTGGGTGGTAATATTGTTGTCCGGAACGGCCACTGGTGTTGTATCAGTGCTGTTGGCGTCACTCCCGGTGATGCTAGTGGTGCCAACTGTTGTGGAGGGGAATTTGCTGCCATTTGGGGGATCATGCCTATGAACAAGTTATCGCTGACTTCTTGTATGATGTCTGCCATGGTTGATGATTGGGGCTCCATCCTCTTGGAACTGAGGAAGGCACGACCTGCAGATGCCACAGCATTCTTTGCGTCCGCCTCTAGTTTCTTGATTGTTGCCGCACGTTCGATGACTATGATGGTTGTTTTTGTTGCGGCACCGTCTTGTGTACGTGCCTTTTCGATGGCGGTGATGCGGTTATCGATGGATGTGAGGAACTGCTGGATCATTGAATTGCTCGCCGATCTGGCTGAAGAAGCCATTGGTATACTAGGTGTCATGGTCCTGCTCAGGCGGGGGGGGGGCGATTGAGGGGCAGGAGGGCGGCGGCGTGAGAGCTAGTCGGCGGCGGCACGCAGCAGAGAGCTGCACCGTTGTTGTGGTTGGCAAGGGGTGGCTTAGGGCAGTGTGGGCGCCTGGGTAGGGGTAGGAGCAGCGGCAAGAGAGGGGGGGTTGGGTTTAAAGAGCAAAGCTCTATTATTGCTTGGGTTCAAATAGTTACAATGCTGTAACACCATCGGTGTTACTGCATTAATAAATCACTAAACCATGTCATGAGCATCATGTTTATGTATTATTGTTTATGGCAAAATGAGAAATTAAATTTTGTTGCACTAATTCTCAATTTGAGCTCTAATTTAATTCCTTATCCAAATATTCCTCAGCACAGTTCAACTAACTATTGTCATCCTGATCCAACTCCAGCGCTAGAAATTCTTTTTCTTTCTAAAATTCCTTGATCGTGCTCACAGCACACTCGCAAGGCATGCCCGCGCAGCACGTACACGGCGACAATCGACCGCGGCAGCAGCGGACACCACGCACAACTGACGTGTTAGTTAATACTTAATTAGCCACCGTGCTTCACAAAAATCAATGTTGCCCAGCCCACACGGCGCGCTGCCTCTGCGAAAGGAAACCATAGAGCACGCAATGTCATTGCAAGGGGGTACTGTAGCAGCGCAGAGATCACTGTAGCGTCGCAGAATGCACTGTAGCAGCGCTGAGGTCACTGTAGCGTCACAGAATGCACTGTAGCAGCGCAGAGGTCACTGTAGCGTCGCAGAATGCACTGTAGCAGCGCAGAGATCACTGTAGCGTCGTAGAATGCACTGTAGCAGCGCAGAGGTCACAGTAGCGTCGCAGAGTGCACTGTAGCAGCGCAGAAACACTGTAGCACGGAGACTTACTGTGCACGTGGAAGTCGCTGCTCGCCAGAGCAAAAGTCTGTATGCTGCGTCGCGCACGTCGATCTCTTTTCCAGTGCGAGCGTCCCTGCGTCTCTCGTTCTTAAAAGGAGACGTCTCGCGATCGCGAGCTCGCCAGACTTGTTGTCCACCTCTTCCTCTCTGATCAAGTTTCTCTGTTCTTGCCGTGTAAGCTGCGTCTATCGAAGCATCAATGGACTGCGGTAAGTATCCCGTGAGTCCCTCTTGTACTTCCTCTGTTTCTCCCTAGCAGCGCCATCCGTCTTCATTATTCCTTTGATTAAAGACCTCATTCATGAGCAAGTCACGGGAGAAAGCCATGAGCTAATTAAGTTCCTTTGTTTTTTTAGAGATTATTAATAGCTACTTTGCGCAACCAATATCTCCACCATACGAACTCCAATTCCGTTGATTCTTCTTCCTAAATTCATTGAAAATCAAGAGTTGTCTGTCCATGTCATTTTCTTCGTCTCTAGAGCTCAACTAAATTTATCTATTTATCATGAAATGCATTTTAGTTAGTAGAAAATATTAGGCTAGCTAGTTCTTGCTTAGTAGAAGTAATGGATAGCTTAGCATGTTAACCATTAGAGTTAGTTAATTAGCTTAGTAGTTGTGTACTTTTAAGAGTTGTTGTTGTCTAAGTATTAATTTTTTTGCACCATCATTGCATGCATGTAGTGAACGAGTTGGAGGCGGACGTGGTGACCATCGACGACCAGGAGTACGAGGAGGTCGTGGAGGTGATCGAGGAGGTCCTTGCTGCGGAGGAGGTTCCGGAGCCGCCGACTGACTTTGTTGACTCCGTGCCTGCCCAAGGCAAGCCCCGGTGCATAACCCCTATTTTACTAATCACTTGGTATATATATGTTTGCATTACGTTTCAGGAGTTGATATGAAAACTACTTGCATATATATACCCACCTATGAGTCCTACTAGTACAGGTCGTGTAGATGCGATGCTTAGGATGACGGTAGCGGGTAACCTGTCGTTACTCACAATAGGTGATTATTATTGTATCACATGATAAGAAGGTGAAAGAAAATTAGAGACCGGGCAGGGATATGGTTTGGGTATGGGTGGGTGTGACAAGTTATGTCCCGCGGCCACAGGCTTAGCTTGGTTGCATCGTTTCCCTGTCCGTGTCGATTAAGAACTGTTCGTTGTTATGGACAATAGTCTTGTCACAGATCTTATTATCCCGAGCATATACTAGCGGATGGGGGCTAGGAAGACTTGTTACTCTCTTGTCATGGGCTCCGGCTCTTTCCGGACCGACTGATTGGAGGCGGGGATAGGTGGAGGTCTAAGCACCACTTTGAGGCCGGGCCTCAAGTGTGGGGGCTTGGAGTCCAAGTTTGGACGGGGACCTGGAACCTGTGACAGGAGTGGAATCAATGTACCCAGCTGGGCACATTGATTCGTGAATCGCCGTCGCTTAGACGGTACGGCTTGACTATGACATGGCATCGTAGTAAGAACTGGGATAAGAAAGTTGTTGGTAGAGAAGATAAAATGAGTCTGATTGCTTATCACTTGCTTGAAAGTAGAACAGGTGCTTACCTAGGATGTTTAGCTAATGAAAAAAAAGACTGCTAAATATTTACCAGTAAGGATACTCTTTAGTAAGCTTTGCAGGCAAAAAATGAAACAGCAAACCAAAAAGCCTTTCATATCCTTGAGAGTCAGGAAATATATATATTCCCACTAGTCGGGTAAGTCTTGCAAGTACATTTTGTACTTAGGGTTTATTTTACCCCTGTTGCAGGTGCAACTTAAGAAGTGGGCTGCTGGGTGAAGGATTCTTCTGGTGGGCACAGACGGATCCTTGTGTCGCTTTCCGCTAGATGTTTAATTAGTTCCGCTGTTTAATTATTGCACTCTGAACTCTGGTATTGTAATGAATAAATTTCCAAGACTGCTATTGTATGAAATGGACTAAGTATTGTAAGCTTGTATTCATTATTGTATCCTGGATGAAAACGTGGATTATTCGAGTTCTCCTTCGGGTGTGCTCGACGGAGGTGTTTGACTTGGTTCATTATCGGAATACTTAGTGTCAATGGAAGACGAGTATTATCGATAATGTGCCGATTCAAACGGTTCTGCCACAGTTGGTACCGGAACCAATAATGAATTTACAAGCTTAATCACCTCTTTTTAAATTTAAAAATTTGACCAACAAAAGATTTGTGAAAAATAGGATTCGGTAAATTCGCATAAATAAGTATTCGCCCTAGTAATATGGTCTATCTAGGATAGTGGCACTGATTTTATCTAATGAAAAGTCCTGCAGGTACACTAACTTACGCATCGTATAAATCGACTAGTATACGGTGAGTGAGTATACCTTGTGCCAAAATATTCGCGAATGCCGCTATATTCGGCTTGAGCGACGAATAGGCCGATACATGCATCATGTGCATAAAAAAAATTAATTATATACCCCGTCACGTATAAGTTTGTTTAATAAATGATAGGGAAATAATAAAAATAAGTGCTCCAATTAACCATGGAAGTCTGATTATTTTATCCCTTATCAAGTGTATCTTTTCTTTGAGTCTGTCCTTGAATCTGGAAGTTTGTCCCTTATGGTGGATCCTTATATGATCACAGATGAGTCAGGGGTCTCATCATGGGAGTGCCAGTGGTGGGGCTGTCCTTGGCCACGGTGGAAGTGATCAAGGCAATGATGGTGAGCATCAGGGGGATAGCAATGGGGTCCCAGTGTTGGATGCTGCACTACCTCGGGCACCAGTACCTCCTATGAATCCTGAAGAGATGCTGGCTGAGATGTTGACTGCCCGTCGTGAGTCCAACCGTGTCATGGAAATGATGGCACAGTTAGTTGGTAACCTTGTTCGTGGGGGCCACGGTGATGGTGGTAGGAATGGGATGGTGCTCGTGGGCATGACAGGCCCAGCACCTATCAGGACTTTTTGAAGACGCAGCCACCTACCTTCACACCGTCTGCTGAGCCTCTGGATGCAGATCATTGGCTTCGCACCATAGAGCAGAAGTTGATGTTGCTGCACAATGTGGCTGATGACCAGAAGGTGCACTTTGTTGCAGAGCAACTTCTAGGATCTGCTACTGCGTGGTGGGACACCTTCCAAGCCATGCAGCTTGCAGGTCACCGGGTGACTTGGCAGGAGTTTGTCACTGCTTTTCGTGAGCACTTTATTCCTGCTGGTTTGATGAGCAGGAAGTTGACTGAGTTTAAGGAGTTAAGGCAGGGTAATATGACCGTGGTGGAGTATGCAACCAAGTTCAACCATCTGGCTCAGTATGCTGGTTATCTTGTGGACACCGATCAGAAGAAGATGGATTGTTTTAGGGATGGTCTCTCTTGTGTCTTAAAGGAGAAGTTGTTCACTGGGGGCTATCAGACCTTTGGTGCATTGATGAGTGCTGCCATTTCCATGGAGGGACTTCAGAATGACACCCAGTCTGAGTGGAAGCGCAAGCGGGTGATTACTGGATCCTCTAGTCACCCACATGCGCAGAAGGTATAAGTTGTTAGGAGGGTGCCTTATTATTCTCAGGGTGGACAGCAGCCACGTCACTTCCAGCAAGCCACTTCAGTTCAGCACACTCAGTACCGTGCACCTACTCAGCAGGTGCAGCAGCCTCAGGGACAGCAGTTCCAGCCTCGTCAGGGACAGGGAAACAGGCCACCAGTTATTTGTTTCAAGTGTGGCAAGGAAGGCCACTATGCTCGGGAGTGTCCTGAAAATCATCCTATTCAGTCTGCTCAGTCTGCAGCCAACTCTCGCTTGGTCAAGAGGACTATTATCAGGAAGAAGGTGCCTGTAAGCCGCTCGGGACATGTTAATTTCACTGCAGCTGAGGAGTTTCCACAGGGAGAACCTGTGGTGGCTGGTATGTTCTCCATCAACTCCCACCCAGCATATGTGTTATTTGATTCTGGTGCATCACATTCATTCATGAGTATGGGTTTCGTAGAAAGGCACAATATACCTACTGCAATGATTTCTGTTGCATATAAGGTTAGCACCCCTGGTGCACAGTTATGTATTCAGACCCGGACTGAGACACTTAGCCTAGTTTTGGCCACTCATTCTTATCGTGTCCAGTTCATGGTATTGCCTGGGCAAAGTACAGATGCTATCTTGGGAATGAATTGGTTGGGAAGGAATGGTGTAGTTTTGGATCTTAACCATAGAGTGGTGGAGTTGAAGCTTCCTTCATCTGAGGATAGAATGTCCCTTATTATGCCACCAATCTCTTCTCTAGCAGCCGTCTCTAATACTGAAGCTTCTCCTGCTCTTGCCTCTATTCCTGTGGTCTGTGAATTTCCGAATGTTTTTCCTGAAGATTTACCTGGGTTACCTCCTGATAGAGATGTGGAGTTTACCATTGAGCTAGAGCCCGGTACTACTCCTATTTCTAGACGTCCTTATCGTATGGCTCCTCCAGAGTTAGCTGAAATGAAGAAGCAATTAGAAGAGCTGAGGGAGAAGGGATTTATTCGTCCTAGCACTTCACCATGGGGTTGTCCAGCTATTTTTGTGAAGAAGGATGGCACTCTTCGGATGTGTATTGATTATCGCCCCCTTAATGCAGTAACTATTAAAAATAAATATCCCTTGCCTCGGATTGATACCTTGTTTGATCAGTTAGCTGGTGCAAAGGTATTTTCAAAAATTGACCTCCGTTCTGGGTATCACCAAATAAAAATCCGGCCCCAAGATGTACCAAAGACAGCCTTTTCCACTAGGTACGGTCTTTATGAGTACCTAGTAATGTCCTTTGGTCTTACCAATGCTCCTGCATTTTTCATGTATCTCATGAACTCAGTCTTCATGCCGGAGTTGGATAAGTTTGTGGTGGTGTTTATTGATGATATTTTAATATATTCAAAGAATGAAGATGAGCATGCCCGGCATCTTCGCATAGTCCTAACCAGACTACGCGAGCATCAGTTATATGCCAAGTTTAGCAAGTGTGAATTTTGGCTAGACCGGGTACAATTTTTGGGACATGTCTTGACCCCTGAAGGCATATCAGTGGACCCTAGCAAGGTGCAAGAGGTTTTAAATTGGAAATCACCAAGGTCCGTGCATCAGATACGTCAGTTCCTTGGCCTTGCCGGTTATTATCGGCGTTTCATTCCTGACTTTTCCAAGATAGCTAAACCCATGACCAAGTTGCTTCAGAAGGATGTCAAGTTTGTTTGGGGCCCGGCTTGTGAGGAGGCATTTCAAGCTCTGAAGAAGTATTTGACCACTGCTCCTATTCTTGCTCAGCCTGATATTGGGAAACCATTTGATGTATATTGTGATGCCTCTCGGTCTGGACTTGGGTGTGTGCTTATGCAAGAAGGACGGGCAGTAGCTTATGCTTCCCGTCAGCTGAAAAAGCATGAAGTAAACTATCCCACCCATGATTTAGAGCTTGGTGCGGTTGTGCATGCTCTAAAAATATGGAGGCACTTTTTGTTGGGAAACAAGGTAAATATTTATACGGACCACAAGAGCCTCAAATATATTTTTACTCAACCCGAGTTAAATATGAGGCAACGAAGGTGGCTTGAGTTAATTAAGGATTATGATTTAGAGGTGCACTATCATCCCGGCAAAGCTAATGTGGTAGCTGATGCATTAAGTCGGAAGTCACACCAGGAGGATGAGGAGTCTTTGTCTTTTGCTCATCATGAGGTGTTGGCACATATTGCCTTGGTTTCTGACTTGCTGGATCAAATTGTCTTGGAGCAGAGGAAGGACACTGAGGTGATTCCTCACATCAGGATATTGATGGCTAAAGGACGAGGGCCCCATTTTAATATTGATGAGCAAGGTGTGCTCAGGTACAAGAGGAGATTGGTAGTGCCAGGAAGTGTTGAGCTTAGGACAAAAATCTTGGAAGAGGCCCATAACTCCAAGTTGTCTATTCACCCAGGGAGTAATAAAATGTATCATGATTTGAGGCACGTGTATTGGTGGCCCAACCTAAAGCAAGATGTGGCCAAGTCCATCTCTGAGTGTGACATTTGTGGAAGAGTTAAAGCTGATCACCTACGTACACCGGGTTTGCTACAGCCCTTGCCTATCCCTGCTTGGAAATGGGAGGATATTTCCATGGATTTTATTGTGGGTCTGCCCCGCACAGTAAGAGGACATGATTCTATTTGGGTCATTGTGGATCGTCTTACCAAGTCAGCTCATTTTCTTCCGGTGGGTAATATGTTCACAGCCATGCAATATGCCAAGTTATATTTTGACCGAGTTGTTACTCTACATGAAGTTCCTCTCACTATAGTTTCTGATCGGGGATCAGTATTTGTGTCACGTTTCTGGGAGCAGTTGCAGAAGTGTCTTGGTACTCACCTTCTTAGAAGTTCTGCTTATCATCCCCAGACTGATGGTCAAACAGAGAGAATCAACCAAGTACTAGAAGACATGTTGAGGGCCTGTGTCATTTCTTTTCCTGAAAAGTGGGATGAGTGTTTGAGGTTTGCTGAGTTCTCTTATAACAACAGTTATCAAGAGAGCATTCGCATGGCACCTTTTGAGGCTCTGTATGGCAAGAAATGTAGGACACCACTCAACTGGGTGGAGGTGGGAGACCGTGGTCATTATGGGCCCGATCTCATTAGGAAGGCAAGAGATCAAGTGAGAGTCATCCAAGGTCACTTGAAGTCAGCTCAGAGTCGTCAGAAAAATTATGCAGACAAAAGGAGAAGGCCCTTGCAGTTCGAGGTTGGTGATTATGTGTACCTCAAGGTATCTCCCATGAGAGGTGTGCATAGGTTTGGTGTCAGAGGAAAATTGGCTCCTCGCTATGTGGGTCCTTATAAAATTTTGGAGAAAAGGGGTTCTGTTGCTTATCGTATTCAACTTGCAGATATCTTGTCAGCGGTCCATGATGTTTTCCATGTCTCCCAATTGAAAAGATGTTTGCGGGTTCCCGAAGAAATTGTGGAAATTGAAGGCCTTTCTCTTCAACCCGATCTTTCGTATATTGAGCACCCTATCAAGGTTTTGGATGAAAAAGAAAGAATCACAAGAAACAAGGTGGTGAAATTTTACAAGGTTCAATGGAAAAATCATTCGGAGGATGAGGCCACTTGGGAGTTGGGAAGCTATATTTTGGAGCATTATCCTCATCTCATTCCTAGTTGTCAAGGTAATCATCTTAAGTAATTAACTTGCTTATCTTTTCCCACACTAGGCACGTGAAATCTCGGGTCGAGATTTTCTTTTAGGGGGTAGAGCTGTAACACCCTCGGTGTTACTGCATTAATAAATCACTAAACCATGTCATGAGCATCATGTTTATGTATTATTGTTTATGGCAAAATGAGAAATTAAATTTTGTTGCACTAATTCTCAATTTGAGCTCTAATTTAATTCCTTATCCAAATATTCCTCAGCACAGTTCAACTAACTATTGTCATCCTGATCCAACTCCAGCGCTAGAAATTCTTTTTCTTTCTAAAATTCCTTGATCGTGCTCACAGCACACTCGCAAGGCATGCCCGCGCAGCACGTACACGGCGACAATCGACCGCGGCAGCAGCGGACACCACGCACAACTGACGTGTTAGTTAATACTTAATTAGCCACCGTGCTTCACAAAAATCAATGTTGCCCAGCCCACACGGCGCGCTGCCTCTGCGAAAGGAAACCATAGAGCACGCAATGTCATTGCAAGGGGGGTACTGTAGCAGCGCAGAGATCACTGTAGCGTCGCAGAATGCACTGTAGCAGCGCTGAGATCACTGCAGCGGCGCAGAATGCACTGTAGCAGCGCAGAGATCACTGTAGCGTCGCAGAATGCACTGTAGTAGCGCAGAGGTCACTGTAGCGTCGAAGAGTGCACTGTAGCAGCGCAGAAACACTGTAGCACGGAGACTTACTGTGCACGTGGAAGTCGCTGCTCGCCAGAGCAAAAGTCCGTATGCTGCGTCGCGCACGTCGATCTCTTTTCCAGTGCGAGCGTCCCTGCGTCGCTCGTCCTTAAAAGGAGACGTCTCGCGATCGCGATCTCGCCAGACTTGTCGTCCACCTCTTCCTCTCTAATCAAGTTTCTCTGTTCTTGCCGTGTAAGCTGCGTCTATCGAAGCATCAGTGGACTGCGGTAAGTATCCCGTGAGTCCCTCTTGTACTTCCTCTGTTTCTCCCTAGCAGCGCCATCCGTCTTCATTATTCCTTTGATTAAAGACCTCATTCATGAGCAAGTCACGGGAGAAAGCCATGAGCTAATTAAGTTCCTTTGTTTTTTTAGAGATTATTAATAGCTACTTTGCGCAACCAATATCTCCACCATACGAACTCTAATTCCGTTGATTCTTCTTCCTAAATTCATTGAAAATCAAGAGTTGTCTGTCCATGTCATTTTCTTCGTCTCTAGAGCTCAACTAAATTTATCTATTTATCATGAAATGCATTTTAGTTAGTAGAAAATATTAGGCTAGCTAGTTCTTGCTTAGTAGAAGTAATGGATAGCTTAGCATGTTAACCATTAGAGTTAGTTAATTAGCTTAGTAGTTGTGTACTTTTAAGAGTTGTTGTTGTCTAAGTATTAATTTTTTTGCACCATCATTGCATCGCTTAGACGGTACGGCTTGACTATGACATGGCATCGTAGTAAGAACTGGGATAAGAAAGTTGTTGGTAGAGAAGATAAAATGAGTCTGATTGCTTATCACTTGCTTGAAAGTAGAACAGGTGCTTACCTAGGATGTTTAGCTAATGAAAAAAAATGACTGCTAAATATTTACCAGTAAGGATACTCTTTAGTAAGCTTTGCAGGCAAAAAATGAAACAGCAAACCAAAAAGCCTTTCATATCCTTGAGAGTCGGGAAATATATATATTCCCACTAGTCGGGTAAGTCTTACAAGTACATTTTGTACTTAGGGTTTATTTTACCCCTGTTGCAGGTGCAACTTAAGAAGTGGGCTGCTGGGTGAAGGATTCTTCTGGTGGGCACAGACGGATCCTTGTGTCGCTTTCCGCTAGATGTTTAATTAGTTCCGCTGTTTAATTATTGCACTCTAAACTCTGGTATTGTAATGAATAAATTTCCAAGACTGCTATTGTATGAAATGGACTAAGTATTGTAAGCTTGTATTCATTATTGTATCCTGGATGAAAACGTGGATTATTCGAGTTCTCCTTCGGGTGTGCTCGACGGAGGTGTTTGACTTGGTTCATTATCGGAATACTTAGTGTCAATGGAAGACGAGTATTATGATAATGTGCCGATTCAAACGGTTCCGCCACAAATGCTCCTATATTTATAGTCCTTAGCGGACTTGCAGACCAAGAAAACCATAAGAAAAGTTCTTATTGATTAAGGACTCTTTTGCGAACGATTAAGGACTCTTCTTTTACGAGCAAAAGTACCTTATTTCCTAATAAATCTCAATCCTATTTTTCTAGACAATTCTTTATTTATTTTTCTATTTTTATTTGTCCTTCCCTTTTTATTCTAGATCTCCCAAAATACGAGGAGATTATGGGGACAGTGGTGGTGACCCCCTGGTCCTGCACCCTCCACCCGGTGCATGGAGAGGTCCTGGCGGAGTGGCGGTGGCCAGGGCAAGGTCTCGGGTCCCTCTTGGCCCATTTGGCTTGTTTAGATAAAGGGCTTATTACTAGCTAGATAAAAACTAGCCTAAATTAGCTCTAGTGCATTCAAACAGGAGGACTTCAGCCAATTAGCTAGCCAACCTCCAATAGGGGTTTCAAACCCCTCCTGTTACTTAAAAAAATTAGCTAGCCAACCTCGGTGAATTTGAACTAATTTTTAGCCTAACTAGTAACAAGCCCTAGCTCATCGAAACAGACCCTTATTATTGATGATGCTAAAGAAAATTAGAGTGTACTCCCTCCATCCCAGAAATAAATTCATTTTGGATATGATTTAGGATATCAAGGAGTAATTAATTAGGGTGTTTTTTCACCGTGGACCACTGGAAACGAACTCAATTGTGAAAAGTCTCAAAAGCCTAAGAACGAATTCTTTGGTGGGATGGAGGGAATATATAAGTGGTGTATATATGATGAAATTTTAGTTATAATCCATACTTTTAAATATTTTATGGATGCATTTGCACACCCCTAATTACTGAGTAGCTTGGCCCTTGCTATTTGTGCCGAAGAAGCTGCAAATAATAACTAAACTCTAATCTGTGAATAATTTGGAGGCCGGCCAGCCCCTTTACTACTGTTTATGTCACTTTAACCACTATTTGGATACTGTACACTCAGTTAATGTTTGCTTTTACTTTTCACCCTACTGTGTACAACGTGAGTAGCCGGTGTGGCGGCAGCCTGCCTGCCGTGCTAGTTATATCATCAAGGTATTGCCTGGGTTACTTAAGACCTTGTTGAAAATTCGGTTAATCTAGCTGCCGGACGTCCGGCGTATGCACCACACGTGTCCGGACGCTCGCTAAAAGTGCTCAATCCCTCACGTTTGCTTTTGCCCCCGCCCCACGTGCATGCTCCTAGCGCACCCGGCCTAGTCCGCACGCCCCCAGCTCACCCTGCAGCCCACCGCATCCACCACATGCGCGCGACGAGCACGCCCTAGCACCCACCCACAACACCCCTGTTCGCCGGCCCCCAGCGCCTCCGTCTGCTAGTCCCTCGGCGAGCCACGAGCCCCTGTCCGTTCGGCTCGCGCCTCCTCCCCCGGTCGAACAACATAAAATGCTAGAATAAAACACTTGCAATAACTCAGAACAACTGCTGCAACATTAGACTGAAGCAGCCAAAATATTTGGAACATATTATTGCAATATTTGTGTGAAGCATATGAAACAACACTCGAATAAAACATTTGCAACAACAGGAACAACTGCTGCAACATAAGACTGAAACAGCTGAAACATATGGAACATATTATTGCAACATTGGTGTGAAGCATATGAAACATTCAGATCAGGAACGATTGCATCGTCTAGAAACAGGTGAAATATTTTGAACTAATGCTTGCAACATGCCTTTGAAACACTTGTAACATATACAACATGATGTGCTAACATCCCCCGATCTTCTTTTGCAACATCCATGATTCAACTGTAACATACCTGAAAGATACAATTGCAACATGGGGGCGAGAGAGAGCCTGGCGCGGGGAGCGCCATGGCCGCCGGATCTGAGAGCGTCGAGAGCTCCCTATGGGGGAGGACACCGGTGGGGGGAGGGGCGCCGCCGGCGTGGGGGAGGAGGATGCCGGGGTGCAGGAAGGAGCTGTAACATCCCAGATGTTAAGAAACAATTTAAACTTGATCATGAAGCATCATCAAGCATAAACATCAAATGATATGCCATAAATGCATTCATGTTGCACATGTTACTTTAGTCATGTTACATATGTTGCATGAGTTACATGTGTTGTTTGAGCAATGTTTCCCATGTAAGGTTTATATGTTGCACATGTTTCAAATACCCTGTTTATGTTGCTAGGAAATGTTTCAAGTATAGCTTTAGAATGTTTCATGTTTCATATACATGTTTCACATGTTTTAATAGTAATCTGATATGTTGTTTTTACTAGTATGCTTAATATGTTAATAATGCCATGTTGCTTATCACATGAAATAATGTTTTATTAGGGATAAATAATTAATCATGTTTTAGTTAAAAAGAATAATCAATTGAATTTAAAATCCTGATTTCCGAAAAAACCCTGTTTTACCCCTTTTTGTGTAATTCAAAATCTAAGAAAATTTTGGGGGTGAGCCAAAAAGCAAAATTGTAGATCTGGTCTTGTTGTACAACTTTGATTTTTGGAGTTTTCAAAGTTTTAGTATAAAATTTGGAGTAATTTTGAAAAGATTCAAATCCCAATTTGACCCATTTTCATTTCCCCATTCCAATTTCAAAATAGAGGCATAATTTGAAAATAGTTTAAATATAAAAGTTGTAGGTCTTATATAGATGTACAACTTTAGTGTTTTGAGTTTTTAAAGTCCCAATGTAAAATTTTGAATAAAAATGAAAAGATTCAAACCCTAAATTCGAATTTCAAACTCAATTTCAAAAAGTAGGCATAATTGGGTGATGGCCCAATTATAAAAGTTGTAGATCTTTAAAAGTTATACATTTTCTATTTTACATATTTTTATGTTGTATTAAAAAATTTGAAGTAATTTTTAATTTACAAAAACCCTACTTTTGTCCCCTTTTGAATTCAAAGCCAAATTTCAAAAATTATTCAAAATCTGAGTTTGGTCACAAAAGCAAAGTTGTAGAGTTCAAAATTTTGAGCAACTTTTGTTTTTTGGAGATTTTTGTGTTCAATGCAAAATCAGAAGTAATTTTGAAATTTCAAAAGTGTGATGCTGTTTTAAGCCTTCAAAATGTTAAGTCTGGGATTAGGTGGCAATGATGTTGATACGTTGGCATGTCGCGTTCTCGAGTTTTTGTTAAACAACTTGGTTCGATCGAAAAGTAAGAGTTGGAGCTTAGGCCGAGGAGAGCGGTCAGGCAAAGTTTGGGTTTAGTTGGACTTCGTTTTGATCATCGAGTGTAAAGTTTCTTTATCGTTGTCAACGCTTTGGCACTGCAATTTTTGGTGTTGTTTATCTCTTTATCCATGTGACTAATGACCATAGTACCTTAATGAGAAGTGGAGAGTGAAGGGGGATGAACTTTTGTTTTTTTGGAGATTTTTGTGTTCAATGCAAAATCAGAAGTAATTTTGAAATTTCAAAAGTGTGATGCTGTTTTAAGCCTTCAAAATGTTAAGTCTGGGATTAGGGGGCAATGATGTTGATACATTGGCATGTCGCGTTCTCGAGTTTTTGTTAAACAACTTGGTTCGATCGAAAAGTAAGAGTTGGAGCTTAGGCCGAGGAGAGCGGTCAGGCAAAGTTTGGGTTTAGTTGGACTTCGTTTTGATCATCGAGTGTAAAGTTTCTTTATCGTTGTCAACGCTTTGGCACTGCAATTTTTGGTGTTGTTTATCTCTTTATCCATGTGACTAATGACCATAGTACCTTAATGAGAAGTGGAGAGTGAAGGGGGATGAAGATCTTTTGTATAGTAGTCTTGGCCTAGTTCTACCTGGAAGATACTACGTGGTGCTTCAAAGAGGAGCACATGGCCACTGTCCTTGCCTTGCACGTGGTCACCGTGACTAGTTTGGCCACGGCGCCGCCTGAGCATGCTGTGCTTGGCGCGTGGTCATCGCCCATACCACTGGGTGGTCGCGCCCCTGCCCTTCCAAAGCATGCGCCTGAGCCCACTCCCTCGTTGCCCTGCTCTCGCTCGCTTGCCTGTTCTGCTCGCCGCCGCCACAGAGCACAGATACCATGGCCGGCCCCAAGCTCGGCCACCGCCGCCATCACCGCTCTGTCTTTCCCCGCGCCCAGCTATCGGCACCACCGCCTCCGCATTGCCTTCCTCTTAGCATGGCACACCTCAGCCGAGCCGGGAGCTACCGGCTCTGCCACTGCCGCCGTGCAGCCGCCCGCCGCGGCCACCGCACGCGTGGCCAGGCCACCGTCGATTGCGCCTGGCCGAGATGTCACTGCTGCCACCTTCCTTCGCTAGCGTCGCCATCCTCACGCCCTTTTTCCAGCCTCGCCCGCCGCTGCAGATGACTGCAGCCGGGCCGCACGGGCGCGAGCCGCCGCCGTCCATGGCCGGTGTGCCACGGGCCATCTCAGGCCACACTGTAGGCGCCCATGGGTGCGGGCGGGCATGCTGGTGCTCGCGCTGCTCTCCTCTGCCACCGCCGGCCACCCACCGGCCAGCCCTGCGAGCCCCGACCATCTCCTCTGCGCTGCCTGTGATGGGGAAGAAGAAGAGGGATATCGTGCGTGAATAGAAGCAAGTACAGGGTCCTTTTTGCAAAGTAACTGACTTAGGTGAATAGTATTATTGTACTGCGGGTTGATTTATGATTAACGTAGGGGCCGTTTTGCTAAATCGCCAAGCCACCCGCGCTACTGGGCCGGCCTGCCGTACTGCTAGGCCGCGCGCGCACCTCCGTGCCTAGGCCGGCCTGCGTCCCACCGCGTTGTGCTTGGGCCGCTTCATCTGGGTGGGCCGAGCCGTGTTGGGTCGCTTTGAGCCCAAGCAGTTCTTTTCCTTTTTCTATGTTTTAGTCTTTTCTAAAAATGTTAAATAGTAACAATCTTTGTTTATTTTCTTGTGAATTGTTTATAGCTCCAAAAATGGTAAATTTTTTTGTGTAACCTCTATATACTGTGTAATATTTAGGAAAAATATGAAATGCCAATTTTAGTTACTTTTAGTAAGTTAATTAATTAGCTCCATTAATTAATAAATGGCTTTTCCATAATTTTTTCTAGGCTTATATAATTATCCAAAAATTGTGAAAATTGTTTTGCCACTTAGTTATGATGTAAGCTTCTTAAAATAAAAATTTGAGCTCTTTTGGAGAAAGTTGATTTAATTTCTAATTATGGTTTAATTGATTAATTAACAAAAACAATAACGACCCTTAATCAATTAGGGTTTTGTTTGACTTTTGGATTGATTGATGACCTTGGATAATTAACATGTAATAACCCTTGGCATTTTAATTAGTTGTTTGAGTTTATGATTAACTTGTTAATTAGGAATTGTTAATGATAATTAATGTGTTTAACATAGATCATTATTGGTTAATGATTTCTTGTGTAAGTAATTAGTGGTCTTGTGGTAGAATTATTTGTTATTAGATGCAACCTCTTGGGTAAAAACAAAGTTACGGTTAGTTAACCTTTAAATAACCTTGTTAGCTTGCAACTGTACCGCGAAGGAGAGTTGTACTCAAGTAGAAAACTAATGTTTATCCTTTCTAATTATGCCTTGTTCATCATCATGTATCATGACATGCATTCCATCATATTAAGCATCACATCATTTTTATGCATGTAATGCTTACAAGAGTGTTTGGATCATGTCGATCAAGCTTCGGAGAAGGTGATCCACCTGTGGTGTTGGTGTCAAACTTGACTTCTACGAGAACTAACCACCGCTGCAACGCAGGCAAGCTCCGAACATACAACCACTCTTCTGTTTTATAAATACTATATTACACCTTAAGTCTAGTGTAATGTGCATTATGTTAGTAGAAGTTGGTTGATACCATTGCTGCATGATTACCTTGATCTACATTTATATCCAGATGATATCCCACAAGTATATGTAGGTCGATCTCTTATGTTTAGTAATGCTTAGACTTCAGTAGAAGCTGAATAATATTTTCTTTGATCACAAGAACAGGTTTATTCCTTGCTTCTCTTGACCTAATGACAGGTCATGAGAGCATGTGGAAATGAATATGAGAATGAACTTGAGACCGAACGGGGCATGGGAATCGTCTTTGGGGGTTGGTCCCGTCTGTGTTGATTAAGGATCGTACGTTGTTGGCCCTCGAGTCAAGGAATTTTTAATAGTACTAGCCATGTACCAATGTTGGATAAGCCTTACTTCGGTTATTCCATCACGAGAACGTCTAACCTCGCACTGGGAGTTGAGAGATGGCGGGAGTAGCATGTACCCTCAGGGCTAGAATTAGGCCGGGTTCGAGGAGTACTGTGCTCTCGGGTGGCGATGGACACGTTCTGGTTTTGAAAGACCCAAGTAAGAGTTGATATATGCAAGATTTGGTTCTACATATGTTGTGTGGTTAGGAAGCCCCAGCTGGGTAAATCAAGCGGTTCGAATCGTCGTTACTCCACGAGAAAGGAGTCTTGACCTTGCACCAACATCGTAGCAACAACTGGAACATGGTTACTGTTGGACTTGAGATAGAAAAGAAGTGAATAACAAGTGTGATGCTTATATTTATGATTGAGATAGATACAGGTGCAAAAGTTGGCTATAATTAGGCTATACTAAAACTGGAGGCAAAAACTTAATTAAAAGTTTGAAAACAAGGATCTACTGGTAGTAAGCTTTTCTGTAAAATTTCTCTTTTCTAACTTCACTACTTCCCTTAAGCCAGCATATCCTTGGAGTCTTTTCTTTTCATCGGGTAAGTCTTTGCAGAGTACAATTGAGTACTCAGGGTTTGTTAACCCCTGTTGCATGTGCTGACTGGTGCTGCTAATAGGTCATGTCGGTGGGCTCGATATAATCTGGTTGTCCTCTCCTGACTTAGATGCTCTACCTAAGTTGTCTTCTGTAGTTCTACTCGACTTCCGCAATACAAGTTAAGTTTGTAAAAGTTAACTTAATCATGATTTATAAATTCATTGTCGTTATTCTTCCGCACTCTAATGTAAAGTTTTGTAACAAATATTGTAATGTTGTAGTTACTCCTTTGTTGGTCCTGGTATGAGTTGTCAAACGTAGTTGCATCGGGGTCCTGTGAGGGCACCCGACAGATCTTCTTAGGTTATCTGGTGTGTATACATAGCCGTCAGAGGTCTTAGGGATAATGATAGGTGCATGTGGGTCATATAATTTAGGAGGTTTTGCTACAGGAGCCGCCGGGTGGGGGAGGAGGACGCTGAGGTCGGAGAAAGAGCTGCCAGTGTGGGTGGAGGAGGACCCCACGGTGGGGAGGAGGACGCCGGAGTGGGGGAGGACGCGCGCCGGAGTGTGTGAGGGCATCGCCACCGGCCAAGGAGGGAGTGGCGTGGCATGCCAACGGGAGAGGGCGAGGGGCGCGCGAGCAAGCCAACAGGCGCACGCGACCAAGAAAGGGCGAGAGGGGCGAGAACGCGAGCCGGCCAGCGGAGAGGATAAGGACGCCCCATCCGTTTTTTAATTAGGCGTAACGCGCGCGGGGATTGGTGCGTCCGGTAGCCCCGACGCCCGGTTCCTATCATTATCGTTGAGAATTTTGTTTCCTATAAGCATGGGAGAGATTAGGAAAAATATCATGAATTATCCCTTGTTTTTCATCCCCTCCTGCCCCTAAACAAAAGTTCAGTCCAATTGCACGCACATTTGGTGGCTAACTTTGAGATACATTACCAAATTGGCCCGCACGCATGAAAAGGAAAATAGAGTATACTCCTTTCCTTTCATCCAAGAAGAAGAAATCGCGAATCCACGACCTTGTGCTTTCTTGGCGGGCAGGGCAGATCGTGGTCACCCGTCAGCAAAGCGGAACGTGCAGTGCAGGGCCGCGGGTCCTCGTCGTCATCCATTCATCCAGGGAATCTCTCTCAAGAGCGGGGCCGGCGGGAGCGTCAAGGAGCGAATCCAATCCACGGAGCACTGTTTGTTTGGCTGCGGCCCCGCGGGCGTGGAGGACGGCGCCACCCGAATCAGGAATCGGTCCATCCCGAAGCCCCGCGCCTGCCTACTCCAACTCGGTCCGCACCGTGACAAAGCGTCTTTTCGGGCGTCCTTTGCCTCGCTTTTCCACTGGCGGGCGAGGTTGCGAATCATTGGCACACGGTGACACGGCTGTGGACAAGCAGCCTTTCTTCGCCGACATGGCAGCCTGGTCCTACTACTATGGCCTTGTTTAGTTGCAAAATTTTTTATAAAATAACTTTGTAGTACGTTTCGTTGTTTTTTTTGACAATTAGTGTCGTCTAATTAGACTTAAAAGATTTGTCTCGTCCATTTCGTCTAAACTGTGTAATTAGTTTTATTTTTTATCTATATTTAATGCTTTATGTGTCTAAAGATTCGATGTGACGAAGAATCTGAAAAATTTTGCAAAATTTCATGGGAGCTAAACCAGCCCTAGTAGGAGTACGCCCTAGAGAAAACTTGCGGTCGGCTGCAGCTTCTATGCCAAAGCTAGCCGCAGACGCTGCGGCAGTAGCAGTATCCCAAAACGTGCGGTCGGCTGCAGCTTCTATGCCAAAGCTAGCCGCAGACGCTGCGGCAGTAGCAGTATCCCAAAACGTGCTGAAATTCGAGGGAGCGGCCGCCGGCCGGTGGTTGCCTTTCCTCGAATAGGAACACTATGGCGGCTAGCACTTGCAGAAATGGTTCAGCGTCTGGCCGTCTACTCGCTCTGTCTCAATATATTTGTCTCATGCCACAAGTTTGATTCGATTTGTAAAAAATACGTACAATATTTATATCTCTAAATAAATTTATTAAAAAACTAGATTTAAAGATCTTTCCAATGATACCAATTATATACCATAAATATTAATATTTTTTAATATATATTTTGTCAAAATTGTTTCTCGGAAAATGAAAACGACAGATATTTCGAGACGCAGGGACATGTCCTACTACTCTTCCCCGGGTCGAGTCTTCAAAGACAACATATCCAAACAATTTTAGAACTGAATAAAATATCTGACAAAAAACTAACTTAGCATTCACTAATTAGTTAGTTGTTTACTTATTTAATTTTCTAGTAAATCATATTTTAAAAAGTCATGTACATCTATTAGTCATTTTAGACAAGATGATGTTTAAAAGACGTGCATACGATTGAGTAATCAAGAATAACTTTTGATTCCAGATAAATTTTAAAGTTTTGGTATTTATATTTTCGATAATGATATGTTACGGGCGTCATCCTGTGGCTCCCGTCCGGACGTGGCTCATCCTCATCAACGCATGTTACGCATCCACATACCCTGCTGGTGTCGCCCACCCGCTCTGCACTACGCACCCCCGCTTGCATGGGACGGACTCTGCTCGCCCGCCCCGCCCCCGCTCGCGGGACGGACTCCGCCTGCGCTGCTCACCAGCGCCGCCCGCCTACGCCGCGTGCCTCCCCGGCCAGGACTCGCGCCTCCTGTCGCGGTCGCGCTCCATCCGCCTGCCGCGGCCACTGACGAGGTTCGTGCCGCCGCCGAGCTCCGCACTAGCGACCTCCGCGTACTCTGTGGTATCGAGTTCCACGGCGGCGTTGAGCTCCACAACAACGAGGTCCATTCGTCCGAGCAGCAAGGTGACATTGCGCTGAAAACACATATTGCAAGCATATATTTCAAGTGTTTCAGTTGTTTCAGAGGTATGTTGCATGGGTTCCATATGGATATTGCAAAAGTAGATCGAGATATTGCATATGTTGTAATGGTTGTACACTTACGTTGCAAACGTCTATTTTCAATGTTTCATCTGATTTTTCAGACGTATGTTGTAAGTGTGTTTATCTGAATGTTACATATGTTGCACACATATGTTGCAAGTGTTTTATCTGGATGTTGTGTATGTGTTGCAATGGGTTTTTAAGTACTTCATGTGTTTTTTTGTATGTGTTTCAGATGCATGTTTCAAACGTTTCATCTGCCTTCAGACATATATTACAAATGTTGTATCTTGATATTTAAAAGTAGATCAGGTGTTGCATCTCCCTCCTTGCCTTCTGCTACCTTGCCTTACTGTCTCCTCCTTGACTTCTGCTGTCTTGCATCCTTCTCAGACAGGGGAGGGGGCATGTCGGGGGCTGGTGGAGGGGGTGCATCGAGGGATGGCGGCGCAGACGCGAGCGAACACTCCCCTCTTCCGTTACGTGTGCAGGTAGCTCTTGGTTCACTTTTTCTGTTACGCGAGGATGCTTATAGATCCACTTTTCGGTTGGCTGGGACTGGAAGCTGCGTCTGGACGCGCTGCTAGCGCCAGATGTCCGGGCGCTAGTGCCTCCATTATATTTTGGATGGAGGAGTTTTCTAATTAAAGTATCTACCACGCTATTAGGGCCCATATAAGTGGTCACAAACGCGCTGAGCTAAACGAATATTGTTTCTTAGTCGTCACGATCTTTCCAGCTAGGACTATCCAGCTAGATATATGTCCTGTTGACGTAATGTTTAATTGTTAATCTTAGCCGCTGCTGCTGCTTTTCAATC
The DNA here is from genome assembly GCA_022457205.1 of Saccharum spontaneum. Classification (NCBI taxonomy): domain Eukaryota; kingdom Viridiplantae; phylum Streptophyta; class Magnoliopsida; order Poales; family Poaceae; genus Saccharum; species Saccharum spontaneum. The sequence goes on from CM039614.1 coordinate 42,948,263, forward strand.
AAGAACACCTTAATGCTTCTATGTAGTAGAAATAATTTATTAAACGTTATCGATCGAGGGATTCCTCCATTCTCTGAATGCATTCGTAGTTTGTGAATCGCCGATCAGGTGACGCCACGCCCCGGTCTCTCCCTGATCTCTTTCCGGCTGCCGGTCTTTGGAATCTCGGGTTGTGGCTGTAAGCGCTCGTTTAGCATGATACATGGCAATATGCCACCATTATCCACAACTAGGCTGGCACTATGCAAGCAGACTACTAGATCATACTCTGTTTTGAAAGCTAACAAAGTTTACGTTATCCCGGTCCTGTCCCCTGGACCCCGGTTTGATCTTACAGCAGCGAATTCACGTCCTCCACGAAAGCGACAAGGTGACTCCTATGCTGCGCTACACGTCTACACTAGCTTGCTCATCAAATCTGGATAAACATAAGCACAGCGAGCGAGAACCGTGCCAAAGATTGCGTTCAAAAAAAAGAACCGTGCCAAAGCCATCGATCTCGCCCTCTGCTGGGAGGAGGGGCTCGCGGGCCCACCAGGTGGAGCCCAAAAATCATGTGGACCATTTTTGGAGCGTATGGTGGTCAAACCTTTTGTGCCACCCAGAGGCACCCAGCGCGCGCCGCCACCGCGCCCAGGCACTGCCGGCGACCTCGGCTAAGGCTGGCTGCACTGGGAGATGGTTTTACCGGACGAGAGCCCCGCACCGGCTGCTGTAAAAGATCCGCTATCAACTGCTGTATGCCAAATATAGAGAAGTTGGAGGACGATAGAGGATAAGCCGGCTGTACAGTACACAGGCCCCACCAAGTGCGTGCAGTGAGAGGAGAGGAGAGAGAGGTGGGAGCATCAGCGGTGGGCCCCATGTTTTTAAGTTACTAAAAAATGTTATAATTCACCAACAAAAAAAATTAAATTCCGATTACACCATTACATTCGTTTTAATAAATACTTTAAAACAAGATGTCATATGGATATATTTAGATAAAGTGATAAGTGAGTCCCACAGTGGATAGAGAATAATATAGAGATGGATGGATGGATGCGGGGAAACTGTATATTTTATAGTGACTAGAATGGAATATTCTTTTTAGAGGATAAATATAGAGGTCTATGAATGCGGATAGTCTAAGGATGTGGACAGTAGAGAGCACAAAAATGACTGTCAGCAGGTGGATAGGATAGCGCTTTCGTGGTGTGAAAGCATCCAAAGAACGGCTCTCAGTTAGCCAGGTTCTGGATCCATCTAGAGCAAGTTCGAAAGCTGACTGACTGGAACGGTGCGCGCAACAAATCTTTGCTTAAATCCATGTCATATCTACTGACTGCCGATTCTAGGGAATGTGCGGCTTTGTTGTACTCCTACAAAAGCCTGGCCCGCAATTCGGATGTTGATATGAACCAGGTGGCTGGACAGACCAATCCCCTCCTCCCGCACGCACTCGCTCTCCCCTTCTCCCCCGCACGCACTCGCTCCTGCTCTGCCTGCTCTCCGAGCCGCCCCCGGGACGGGACGCCGCCCGTGCTTCCTCCCTCCCTCCGTCCCTCCCCCTCCGCGACCTCCATTCTACCCCACGCTCCCCAGCAACCCGGCTCCCACTCCCCCCACCAGAGACGAGGACGACGACGACGGTGGCTCCGACGAGGTAGGTCGGTCCTTCTCTGGATATGAACCCTCTTCCTCCTCCTCCTCCTCCTCCTCTGGATCTGAGGGACGCGGCAGTGGCTAGGGTTCCGACAAGCTTTGGGGTCCTATTCCCTCCTCCCCTTCGGCGAGCTCGAAGGTGATGGGCCAGGGCTAGAATAGCATGCACCTCAAACCCATCCCCTTGCTATTTGTATGCCCTTGCTATTTCTCCATGTTGCAATGAGTTTTTTTTGATGTTGCAACAGATGATTTTCGAATGTTGCACTTGGTTTTCTGGATTGTTACAACATATGTCTTTCGAATGTTTCTATTTTCCATGTTTTATGGTTGATTTTGCGATGTTGTAGTACTACTGTTTGAGATGTTGCAGTACATAATTTTCAATATTGCAACACATATTTTTTTGATGTTGCAGTACAAGTTTTTCGAAAGCTGACTGACTGAAACGGTGCGCGCATCAAATCTTTGCTTAGATCCATGTCATATCTATCGACTGCCGTTCTAGGGAATCTGCAGATTTGTTGCACTCCTACAAAAAGACTGGCCCGCAATTCGGACGTAGTATATCTCAAATAGATATTGATATGTGGTGGCCAGACGCACCAATCCCCCTCCTCCCCGCACGCACTCGTTCTCCCCTCGCTCCCCCGTATGCACTCACTCCCGCTCTGCCCGCCCGCTCTTCGAGCCGCTCTCGGGACGGGACGCCACCCATGCTTCCTCCCTCCGTCCCTCCCCCTCCGCGACCTCCATGTGACCCCACGCTCCCCAGCGACCTGGCTCCCATTCCTGCCACCAGAGACGAGGATGACGGCGGTGGCGGCTCCGATGAGGTAGGTCGGTTCTTCTCTAGATCTGAACCATCCTCCTCCTCATCTGGATCTGAGCCCTCGTCGTCATCGTCCTCCTCTAGATCTGAGGGACGCGGCGGTGGCTAGGGTTCCGGCGAGCTCTGAGGTCCTATTCCCTCATCCCTTCCGGCGAGCTCGAAAGTAATGGACCAGGGCTAAAGCAGCCTGCACCTCGAGCCCATCCCCTTGCCGTTTGTACGCCCTTGCTATTTCTCTGTGTTGCAATAGGTTTTTTTTTTATGTTGCAACAAATGATTTTCGAATGTTGCACTTGGTTTTCTGGATTGTTGCAACAAATGTTTTTCGAATGTTTCCATTTTTCATGTTTCATGGTTGATTTTGCGATGTTGCAGTACTACTGTTTGAGATGTTGCAGTACATAATTTTCGATGTTGCAGTACATAATTTTCGTTGTTGTAGCACATATTTTTCTGATGTTGCAGTACATGTTTTTCGATGTTGCACTATATATTTATGCGATGTTACAGTATTTATATTCCGATGTTACACTACATAGTTTTCCATATGTTTGCGATGTTGCACTTGAAGTGTTTCGTGCTCTTTGGGACAGGGGCGCGTTGGGGAAACGGGGTGCGTTGGGGAACGTGGTTAGGGGTGCAGTGGGGAATGGAGGACAGGGCGCAATCGATACAATTCCATTCCATTCTGTTCCGATCCGATTCTGTGGGGGGGGGGCGGTTTGGGAAGGGGAACGGCGTCCGGACGTAGCGCTCGCGCTGGACGTCCGGGTGCTAGGATGCCCAATCTCAAATTTGTACAAATTTCGTTATCACCAAAAAATGTCACACAGTTACAGTTAAAAATAGCAATGCATATAATTAGAAACTTTGAAACGGTTTTTGTTGACAGTAGTAATTTTTTCTACCGGCGGTTCACAAAGAATATGCACCATTAAAAATAGAATTGTGAGCCCATGGCTAGTCAGATGATGAATTTCCTAATGTAGCCGTCAGTACAAATCCCATATTTACACTAGTGGCAGGCCTTAGACAACGCGTGGTGCAGATTAGATTTACACTAGCAGTTGTGTCTTAAGTCTACCGTCTGTGTGAATCTATGATTTGTACTAGTGGCAACCTTAAGAAATCATTTATACTAGCAGTTTTCTTAAGCTGCTACCAATACAAATAATTTGAAATCATTTTTGAACTTTTTGTATAACCTCCGATGGAAAAATGACATAAACAAAAGTTTTAGTATAAAAAAGATCTACAACTTTGTAGTTGAGTACTTTTTCATTTAAAATCATTTAGGGTCTAAAAATTAGGTTATAAGATTAATGATTTTGAAATTAAGTTTTTTATGAATTTTTTTGATGACTCAGATGGAGAAATGACCTAATCGAAGTTATAGTACTTCAAAAAGATTGATAAATTTGTAGTTGAATAATTTTTCATTTGAAAAAATTATGGCCAAGGAATTCTGCTTTGATGTTAATGAATTTGAGATTAATGTTTTTATGAATTTTCTAAAATGACCTCGGATGGAGAGAAATGACCTAAACCAAAATTGTAGTACTTGAAGAAATCTAAAACTTTTTAGTTCAATCTTTTTTTCATTTGAATTTATTTAGAGTTTCAAATATGCATTACAATATTTACTAGAGTAAATATAAAAGAAATGGATCAGCCACTTGGTCACAAGTGACTCTAATCGAGAGTATTGTGAGAAATAAAAAAGGCAGACAAAAGAAATGTTTTCTCTTTAATAAGTACTCCATCCGTTCTAAATTATAAGTTGCTTTGACTTTTTTGGTTCATCTATTTTGCTATGCATCTAGATATAATAAAATATTTAGATACATAGCAAAATGAATAAACCAGAAAAGTCAAAGTGACTTATTATTTGGAAGGGAGAGAGTATATAGATTAGGTCGTGTGGTATATTTGGGAGGGGGGATGATGTGCGTGACATGATCCTAGGAGAGCATCAATTCTTGTTAAAGGAGCAGTTTCGTTCCTACGGGGAGATCAACTAAAAAAATTTGGCCATGTATCCAATTTTATTTTGTGTGCAAAGCATCAATGCCCCCATCCATCTATTCGTAAGAAATGTGTGGCACATACGTAAATAAATAATGTGTGCCATACAGACTACTTGTGCAGGATGTACTCATGTAGTCATGCGCGTAGAGGCTAGGATATTTTAAGTGTTTTCTTTTTGCTAAAAGAGAATTGTATTAAGAAATTACATTTCCAATTATATTAAGGGGAAACACCCAAGACAGTAAAAAGGGGAAATATAGCAATAGGAATATTAGTCTGGTACTTGTACATGTGATCCCGAATGGGACATCACTGCGTTGGCCTAGAATTGGACTTTGTTCATATGGGGACATGATGAGTAATAACTGAAACCGCTTTCCCAATTCTGTTTCTCCTATTTTTCCTCTCTGCTTCTTCCATCTTTATCTCTGTCTTTATCTCTACCTATCTCTGTCTCTCTCTTCTAAGTTCTTCCCCAAATATATTGATATATCCCCGTTGCATCCTTGGATCGAGAGGGACATGGGAATTGGTATCAGATCCAGGTTCTTCGTGTAAGCGATTCCTTCGTTACCCTCTCATCCTTGAGTGGCGATCGTTGTTAGTTGGTGTTGTCGAGGCCAGGCTGCACGACGACATGATTGTCGGGGACCAGTTCAGCGCCTCCGCTACCTCCGGTTGGAGCCCCTGCAACCGGTGGAGCACGTCGACCATGGATGGCGTCTGGTAGGTGTGGACGAGGTTCGTGAGCTCGACTTGGCGTGAAGGAGAAGAAGGCGCGGCTACAGCGAGCAGATCTGCGTGGTCTCGGGTAACTTGAAACCTAACATACCAAATACAAACCTAGTAGCATAGAATATGTATACCGACCATCCAAATCAAGGTTTTGCCTCCGGTGCCAGGCCACCAGGGGCAAGGAGAACCGTCGAGATCGATCTCAGAAAGCGAGTCATCGTCGGTTCGCCTTGATTTATTGTAGTAAGGGGAAAACGAGTCTAGGCCCCCATGATGCAGGAGATATTTTTCTTTTAGGATATTTAAAGTGTTGGGCACACTATAAGCCATTTGTCACAAAGAAATGTGTACCACATATATAGTAGTACGTGGATAATGTATGGTCGAACGGTGCTTGGATGTTATTAATTAGCAAAATGCTAGGATTTTTCAATCACGAACTCGCGATTCCTATGCTATATTTAGCAATGAAGATGTTACTCCAACAGTTTCCAAAAAGCAACTCTTAAAAGATAAAAAAATGGACCCACAAAATAATTTCTGGCGACGCGTGTTTTTTTTCTCGAGAGATTGCGCCGGCGGTGTATCCTTGTCGTGGCCGCCCTCCAGCGTGCCACGACCACAGTCTTCATGGAAAAACAATAGATGAACAACACAAACAGTTAAAACAAAACAACAACATCGATGGTCAATTCCCATGAGTTCGGTTGATGAACCAAAGCATGTTTCTTAGGATTAATCTACGGCCGAAGAGGAGTACAAATCAGAAAAAACAGTAATACCAAATAACGTCTACGACAATAGAGTATATCAAAGAAACGAATCAATGGTAATGCTTTCTTCTTCCTCATATTTACCGCTACTCTAAGATGCCAGTTCTTATGCATTGTCAATGGAATCTGCGAACCACAACAACTGCACTCACGTTGACCGCTCGGTGAAAGACTTTGCCGGCTTGAACGATCGGAGCCCGCATCATGGCCTCAGTGAGCCAGAGGCGGGGGCGGGGGTTGGGGCCGAGCTGCGCGATGACGCGATCGTCGGCGATCGGTTCAGCGCCTCAGCTACCTCCGGCTGGAGCGCATGCGACCGGTGGAGCATGTCGACCATGGACAGCGTCTAGTTAGGTGCGGACAAGGCTCGTGAGCTCGACTTGGTGCCAAGGACAAAAGGCACGGGCTGCCGCGCGAGCAGATCCCACCTAATACAAACCTACTAGCATAAAGTATCTACCCCGACCATCGAAATTGAGGTTTCCCCTCCAATGCCAAGCCACCGGGGGCAAGCAGAATGGTCGATATCGATATCGGAAAGTGAGTCACCCTCGGTTCACCCTGATTTACTGTAGCAAGGGGGAAACGAGTCGAGGCCCCCATGATGCAGGAGATATTTTTCTTTTAGGATATTATAATTGTTGGGCACACTATAAGCCATTTGTCACAAATAAATGTGTAACACATATATAGTAGCATGTGGATAATGTGTGCCCGAACGGTGCTCGCATGTTATTAATTAGCAAAACGCTAGGATTTTTCAGTTATGAACTCGCGATTCCTATGCTATATTTAGCCATGAAAATGTTTCTCCAACAGTTTCCAAAATTTAACTCCTAAACTATAAGAAAATTTGGACCCACGAAAAAATTCCCGGTGCGTGGGTTTCTTTGCGGGAGATTGCACCGGCAGTGTATTCTCGTCACGGCCACCCCTAGCGCGCCATGGCCATAGGTATGTCTTCATGGAAAAACAATCGATGAATAACACAAACAGTTAAAATAAAACATCCGCATCGATGGTCAATCCCCATTAGTTTGGTAGATGAACCAAAGCAGTCTCTCATGGTTAATCCATGGCCAAACAACAGTAAAAAAACAGCAAAACACTAATACCAAATCCTCTCTCCTACAATAGAGTATATCGAAGGAACGAATCAATGGTAATGGTTTTTTCTTCCTCCTATCTAATGCTACTCCAAGATGTCAGTTGCATGCATTGTCAATGGAATCAGCGAATCTGCACAACTGAACTCACGATGACTGCCCGATGAAGGACTTTGCTGGCTTGAACGATCGAAGCCTGCGTCACGACCCCGACGAGCCGGAGGTGGGGGTGGGGTTTGGGGCCGGGCTACACGATGACGCAATTGTCGCAGACCGGTTCAATGCCTCCACTACCTCCGGCTAGAGCGCCTGCGACCGGTGGAGCATGTCGACCATGGACGGTGTTCGGTAGGTGTGGACAAGGCTTGTGAGCTCGACTTGGCGTGAAGGGGAAGAAAGGGCGGCTGCCATGAGCAGATCCGTGCGGTCTCAGGTAATCTGAACCCTAACGTACCTAATACAAACCTAGTAGCATACTCCCTCCGTCCCTAAATGTTTGTCGCTTTACGCTTCCCGAGAAACAACTTTAATTAAATATATATTAAAAAATATTAATATTAATGATATATAATTAATATCATTGGAAAGGTCTTTGAATCTAGTTTTTTAATAAATTTATTTGGAGATACAAATGTTGCACGCATTTTATACAAATCGAGTCAAACTTGCGGGCACAAAAACCGGAAACGACACACAATTGGGGACAGAGGGAGTATGGAGTATGTACACCGACCATCGAAACTGAGGTTTCCCCTCTGGTACCAGGCCACTGGGGGCAAGGAGAACCGTCGATATCGATGTCGGTAAGCGAGTCACTCTCGATTCGCCCTGATTTATTGTAGCAAGGGGGAAACAAGTCGTGGACCCCATGACGCAGGAGATATTTTTTCTTTTAGGATATTTAAAGGGTTAGGCACACTATAAGCCATTTGTCACAAATAAATGTGTAGCGCCTATATAGTAGTATGTGGATAATGTGTGCCCGAACGGTGCTCTCGCATGTTATTAATTAGCAAAATTCTAGGATTTTTCAGTTACGAACTCGCGACTCCTATGCTATATTTAGCGATGAAAATGTTTCTCCAACAGTTTCCAAAAAGTAACTCCTAAAATATAAGAAAAATTGGACCCACAAAATAAATTCCGGCGCGTGAGTTTTTTTTCGCGGGAGATTGCGCTGGCGGTGTATCCTCATTGTCCCCCCCCCCAGCGTGGCACAGCCCCAGATCTTCATGAAAAACAATCGATGAACATCACAAACAATTAAAACAAAACAACCGCATGGATGGTCAATTTCCATTAGTTCGGTAGATGAACCAAAGTATGTCTCTCATGGCTAATCCACGGCCAAACAACAGTACAAAACAGCAAAACACTAATAGCAAATCCTCTCTCCTACAATAGAGTATACCAAAGAAACGAATAAATGGTAATGGGTTCTTCTTCCTCATATCTACTGCTACTCCAAGATGTCAGTTGCATGCATTGTCAATGGAATCAGCGAACATGCACAACTAAACTCACACTGACTGCCTGGTGAAGGACTTTGCTGGCTTGAACGATCGAAGAAGCCCGTGTCACGACCCCGGCGAGTCGGAGGCAGGGGCGGGGGTTGGGGCTGGGCTGCATGATGACGCGATCGTCGCGGGCCAATTCAGTGCCTCTGCTACCTCCGGCTGGAGCTTCTGCGACCGGTGGAGCATGTCGACCATGGACGACGTCCGGCAAGGCTTGTGAGCTCGACTTGGCGCGAAGGAGAAGAAGGCACGGCTGCCATGAGCATATCCGCGCGGTCTCAGGTAACTTGAACCCTAACCTACCTAATACAAACCTACTAGCATATGGCGTATGTACATCGACCATCAAAATCGAGGTTTCTCCCCCCCCCCCCCCCACACACACACCCGGTGCCAGGCCACCGGAGGCAAGGAGAACCGTCGAGATCGATGTCAAAAAATGTCACGTTCGCCCTGCTTTATTGTAACAAGGGGAAAACGAGCCGAGGCCCCCATGATGAAGGAGATATTTTTTTTTCTTTTAGGATATTTAAACTGTTGGGCACATTATAATCCAGTTGTCACAAATAAATGTGTGGCACATATATAGTAGTATGTGGATAATGTAGGCCCGAACGGTGCTCGGATAGCCAGATGTTATTAATAAGAAAAACACTAGGATTTTTTAGTTATGAACTCGTGATTCCTATGCTATATTTAGCAATAAAATGTTTCTCCAACAGTTTCCAAAAAGAAACTTCTAAAATATATAAAAAATTGGACCCAGAAAAATGTTTCTAACGGCACCGGGGGGAGGGGGGTTCGGGGGATATTGCGCTGGCGGTGTATCCTCGTCGCGGTCGCCCCCTGCACGCCACAGCCACAGGTCTTCTTGGACAAACAATCAATGAACAGCACAAACAGTTAAAACAAAACATACGCATGATGGTCAATCTCTCAGGATTAATCCACGGCCAAACAACAGTACATAACAACAAAACAGTAATACCAAATCCTCTCTACCGATCCCCGACAATCGCGTTGTCGCGCAACCTACAATAGAGTGCATCGAATAAACAAATCAATGGTAATGGTTTCGTCTTCCTCCTTCTACCGCTATTCTAGCGAACCTGCACAACTGCACTCACGATGTCCGCTCGGTGAAGGACTTTGTCGGTCTGAACGACCGGAGCCCGCGTCATGGCCCCAGTGAGTCGGAGGCGGGGGCGGGTATTGAGGCTAGGCTATGCGTTGACGCGATCGTCAGGGACTTTTTTAGCGCCTCCGCTACCTCTGGCTAGAGCGCCTGCGACTGGTGGAGCACGTCGGCCATGGACAGCGTCTGGTAGGTGTGGACGAGGCTCGTGAGCTCAACTTGGCACCAAGGAGAAGAAGGCACGGCTGTTGCGAGCAGATCCGCGCGGTCGCAAATAACCTGAACCTTAACCTACCTAATACAAACCTAGTAGCATAGAGTATATACACCGATCATCGAAATCGAGGTTTCCCCTCTGGTGCTAGGCCACCGGGGGCAAGGAGAACCGTCGAGATCGATGTCGGAAAGCGAGTCACCCTCGGTTCGCCCTGATTTACTATAGCAAGGGGAAACGAGACAAGGCCCAACGATGCAGGAGATATTTTTTCTTTTAGGATATTTAAATTGCTGGGCACACTATAAGCCATTTGTCACAAATAAATGTGTAGCACATATATAGTAGTATGTGGATAATGTGTGCCCGAATGGTGCTCAGATGTTATTAATTAGCAAAACACTAGGATTTTTCAGTCACCACCTCACGGTTCCTATGCTATATTTAGTAAGGAATATGTTTCTCCAACAATTTCCAAAAAGTAATTCTTAAAATATAAAAAAATTTAGAACCATGAAAAAACTTCTAGCGATGCGTGGGTTTTTTTCGCGGCAGATTGCGCTGGCAGTGTATCCTCGTCGCGGCCGCCCCCTGCGCACCATGACCACAGGTCTTCATGGGAAAGTGATAACGACAACTTCATAGCCGTCGATGATGACGACATAAGTTGAAGAAACCTTGGTTAGTGTTCCACATCTAGCTTTACCAAATCTTGAAGATTTCTCGGCATTAAATAAACACTATACGGTTACGAAGTCCTAAAGATTTCTTGGTATTAGATAAACGTCATACGGTTATAGAGTTCTAAAGATTTCTAAGTGTTAAATAAACCTTATACGGTTACGAAGTCCTAAAGATTTATAGACATTAAATAAACATCATACGGTTATGGAGTCCTAAAGATTTCTAGGCATTAGATAAATGTCACGGTTATGGAGTCTTAAAGATTTCTAGATATTAGATTAGCGCCACACGATAAAGTTTTGAAGATTTATAAGCATTAAACAAACAGTCTCTTCGTTCCCTCCTAGTAACTTCTCTCCGAAACAAAAAAAAAGAAAAAATCCCATGCATCATCTCCCCGAGGTGACTCGGGGGCGATACCCGCCTCTACTGAACTCGGCCATCGCTGGCCAGCTCCCTCGGCCGTTGTTGCTGCTCGCAAATGAGTAGCCGTGGCGGCGCTCAACAAGGCCGCATTTGCAGCACCTCCCTTCCCCGCCATCCCTCATCTTCCTCAATTTCTTCTCTGCCCCATGACAGTCAGGATGACCGACAACGATCCGAATCCACACACTCCGGGGGTAATCCGGTGCCCACACTCATGGACGAGGCTCGCGAGCTCGACTTGGCACGAAGGAGAAGAAGGCGCGGCTGCCACGAGCAGATCCATGTGGCCAAGTTAGGAGGACTGATATGTTATGTCACGTGGCTAGACACTACATAGGAGTGAGCCAGCGCTATCGAGCAGAAAAAAGGGGAAATGTAGGAATGGGAATATTAGACTGGTACTTGTAAACATGATCCCGAATGAGACATCAGCACGTTGGCCTAGAATAGGACTTTATTCATATTGAGGGCATGATGAGTAATAATTGAAACCGATTTTCCCAATTCTTTTTGAGCACAAAAAGAAGAAAAAAGGGGAAATGTAGCAATCGCAATATTAGTCTGGTACTTGCACATGTGATCCCGAATGAGACATCAGTGCGTTGGCCTAGAATTGGACTTTGTTCATATGTGGGGCTTGATGAGTAATAACTGAAACCGCTTTCCCAATTCTGTTTCTCCTATTTTTCCTCTCTACTTCTTCCATCTTTATCTCTATCTCTCTCTTCTAAGTTCTTCCCCAAATATATAGATATATCCCCGTTGCATCACTGGATCGAGAGGAACATGAGAATTGGTATCAATTCCCCGTTCTTCGTGCAAGTGAATCCTTCGTTACCCTCTCATCCTTGAGTGGTGATCATTGTTAGTTGGTGTTGTCGGGGCCAGGCTGCACGATGACATAATTGTCAGGGACTGGCTCAGCGCCTCCGCTACCTCTGGTTAGAGCCCTTGAGATTGGTGGAGGATGTCGACCATTGACGGCATCTAGTAGGTGTGGACGAGGCTCGTGAGCTCGACTTGGCGTGAAGGAGAAGAAGACACGGCTGCCGTGAGCAGATCCGCGCGGTCTCAGGTAACTGAACGCTAATGAACCTACCTAATACAAACCTAGTAACATAGAGTATGTACACCGACCATCGAAATCGAGGTTTCCAGGCCACCGAGGGCAAGGAGAACCGTCGAGATCGATGTCGGAAAGCGAGTCACCCTTGGTTCGCCCTGATTTATTGTAGCAAGGAGAGACGAGACGAGGCCCCATGATGCAGGAAATATTTTTTCTTTTAGGATATTTAAAGTGTTTGGCACACTATAAGCCATTTGTCCAAATAAATGTGTAGCACATATATGGTAGTACGTGGATAATGTATGCCCAAATGGTGCTTAGAGGTTATTAATTAGCAAAATGCTATGATTTTTCAGTCACGAACTCGTCATGCGTGTCGCACTACACAAAACTAGAGTTTGAGGATCTTGAGTTTGGGTAGCCACTAGTACTCCTATAGTATCAAAATGCACTAATAATCGTGACCCCTTCTACAATGACGATGTATTTGGAAATGCTCACGTATTTGTGTATGCAAATATGGTCGCTAACCATTACAAAGAAAGTGACAACAACAACTTCATAGCCGTCGATGATGACGACATAAGTTGAAGAAACCTCGGTTAGTGTTCCACATCTAGCTTTAGGAAATCTTGAAGATTTCTCGGCATTAAATAAACACTACATGGTTACGAAGTCCTAAAGATTTCTTGGTATTAGATAAACGTCATACAGTTATAGAGTTCTAAAGATTTCTAAGTATTAAATAAACCGTATACGGTTACGAAGTCCTAAAGATTTCTAGACATTAAATAAACATCATACGGTTATGGAGTCCTAAAGATTTCTGGGCATTAGATAAATGTCACGGTTATGGAGTCTTAAAGATTTCTAGATATTAGATTAGCGCCGCACCACAAAGTTTTGAAGATTTATAAGCATTAAACAAATAGTCCCTTCATTCCCTCCTGGTAACTTCTCTCCCAAATAGAAAAAGAAAAAAATCCCGCCGCGTCATCTCTCCGAGGCGGTTCAGGGGCAATACCCACCACCGCCAAACTCGGCCACCGCCGGCCAACTCTCCCGGCCACCATTGCTGCTCGCCGATGAGTGGCGGCAGCGGCGCTCAACAAGGCAGCCTCTGCAGCACCTCCCTTCCCCACCATCGCTTATCTTCTTCAAGTTCTTCTCTGCTCCCATGGCAGTTAGGATGACCGACAACGAGCGGAATCCGCACACTCTAGGGGTAGATCTGGTGCCCACACTCATGGATCTACTAGCCCTTGTCCGTAAGAGGGCAGCGAGCTGGCGGGCTTCTGGCGAGACCTCAGTAGCTGGCGGTGAGCAAGGTGGCCGGCGAGGAGCCAGATCCGTGCCTCCTGGGCACCAGCTGGCGGTGAGCAAGGTGGCCGGCGAGGAGCCAGATCCGTGCCTCCTGGGCCCGGATCCGGCGAACCTAGCCTTGGATCTGGTTGCTCGTCGACCCAGCGCACGGCAGGCGATTTTGGATTTTCTAGATACATTATTTTTACTATGTTTCTAGATATAGTATATATCTAAATGCATATCAAAAGTTATGTATTTAGAAAAAAACAAAATATCTTATAATTTAGAATGGAGGGGGTAATATAGGAAGAAATCACTTCAAACATGTGATGTTTCTCACAAGCCTTTGGGAAATTCACTCGGTAAACGTGCAAATATAGGTTCTGTGGACTGTGGGTATCAGTGAAAAGGGATGGTTGATCTATTTCTCCTAGATAACTCTCTAGTCTCACCAACCGAGAAGTAAATGTATCACACACATATGCAACTGTTGTGAAATAACACCAAACTTATGTGATATCACTTGTTATATGGACTCTGCCTCTATATCTCACATGCTAGGATTACGAAAAGAGAAAGTAATAACGGAAAACCAATCCAAATAGCTTATCGGGTGTACATTCTTTTCTTTCAACAAAGACTCCTAAAGTCAGAGGTTGGTACATGATCACAGCAAAAGTGACGTGCCTTTCTCTACACTTGCTATATATGGCTCTGAGTAGAGATCAAAACGGGCTCCAATCCCCAACCGGGAATTCGTCCATTAGGGATCAAATAAGGGTAAATTTCATCCCTGCAGGGTGCTTAATGGGCTAAAAGGCTGCCCAGTCAGGTGAAGCGGGGGTCGGAGTGTTCTCCACCTCCCTGTCCCTGATATCCATCAAGGCCCCGATATCTGTTGCCTTCGCGTTCTCTGTCGCCCTCACGGCCTCAACATTCCCTCCTCTGTAGCTTTCTCATGGACACGTAGACGCGGAGTCACAGACCCGTCAGCTCGGCTGACCCTGTGATGCTCGGCTTAACGCTACGACTCTCTTCGTCGGTCCACCCGAAGCGAAGCCCTACTACTTTGTCTCCTCGTGCTTCTTCCCTATGCCGATGTGATTCTTCCCCATGCCCAATGCCAGTCTTCTCGCGATGCTGTCGATACTGATCCAATCTCCATGCTCTCATGTGTGTTTCACCCATCGAGGCCCGTGACCTCACTTGGGACGGGGGCAGGGACGAGAGAATCCCCGAGATGGAGAACGGGGACGGGTCGCGGGGAAAAGTTAGGCAGTCGGGGATGGGGATAGGGTACTGATCCACGACAGGAATGTCCCTGTTGCCATCCCTAGCTTCGAGATCTTTGTATCCTCACTTTATTAAGAAACAGTCAGTTAACATCTCTAACGTCACCTCCCGCTTACTTGTCTCTCTCACCCAACTTTTCAACTTTATTTCTCCATGGCTAGAAAATCGTACCTTTTGACTAAGTTGACACCATCTCTTCCTCGTGCTCATGTGATCACTATAGCATTCCCCTCCCAGGCACATATCCCATGCGCCATGTCTCTCCAAAAGAAAAGAACTTTAAGACGTTTAACATTGTACGTTTTCTCTTTTCATAGTGACGTAGGACAGAATCATTTGTACCGCCGCTAGATGTTAATTGATTATCATATGGATTTTCTATAATAGTCCGAAACGCTATTTAAGGAGATCTGATCCGCCGGATAGTTCATTATCCACTGTGCTGTGTGTGTGTCTATGTAATTATAATAACAAGCTCCAGTCCACAGTGCGTGTACTACCCAGTGGAAAACCAACGACCCAACAACCACTGACAAACTCCAGCCAGATTCCTCCCTCCTAGCTAGCTGCCTGCTTTAGCTTTACACACTGCCATTCCGTCAAGGCATCAGCGAGACAGTGACTCATTTGCCTCCTTAAACCATCACTAGCTACTAGCAAAGCATGAATGATTCCTTTCCCCTGCACCTCTAGTCTAATCCACGGGTTAATGAGTGCACTTAACCACTACTCTAGGGTGGCAGGGGTACCGCCGGCGACACGTACGCTTAGGCTTATCCGGTGCCACGCCGCGGCCCTCTCACGCCCAAAACGTGTGCGCGCGCGCAGAATGGCATCGCCCTCCACTCGGCCTGGCCCCGCTCCAAATCTATAAAAGGCGGCCATCGGGCTCCAGTTCCGTGCCAAGATCCAGCATCCAGAGTTCTCGATCAAAAGCGCCAGCCCAAGCAGCCGACTGCCTGCCTTCTTGTTAAGGACGGTGACAGCAATGGCCTTTTACTACGGTGTGAGCGGAGGACAGTCGTCGTCGGGGGCGGCGTGGGCGGCGGCGCCGGGCAGCAGGCCGTGGACCAAGGCGGAGGACAAGGTGTTCGAGGGCGCGCTGGTGATGTTCCCGGAGCACTTGCCGAACCGGTGGGTGCTGGTGGCGTCGCGGCTGCACGACCGCACGCCGCAGGAGGCCTGGGACCACTACCAGGCGCTGATCACCGACGTCGACCTCATCGAGCGCGGCATGGTCGACGCCCCTGACTCCTGGGACGACGACGCGGCCGCCGGTGGGGGCCGCGCCGGCTACGGACGCGGGGGCGGAGAGGAGCGCCGCCGCGGGGTGCCGTGGACCGAGGACGAGCACAGGTACGCGCCACGCGCGCCGTAATCCTCTCCCTCCGTCGAAATCGTACTAGTAACACTCTGTCGCGCCGCAATCCTGTTTTTGTCCTTTTCCACAACCTGTCATTCGACGTGCGTTCTCCGAGGTCCCAGATACTACCAAGGATTTTTCTTTCCACGCCGGATGCACTCCTGGCCCACCAGATCTTTCTCTCTTCACTGCTAGTATCACCGACATGTGGGCCTAATTTCGTGTTCTGACACGCAGGCTGTTTCTGGAGGGGCTGGAGAAGTACGGGCGCGGCGACTGGCGGAACATCTCGCGGTGGTCGGTGAAGACGCGGACGCCGACGCAGGTGGCCAGCCACGCGCAGAAGTACTTCATCCGCCAGGCCAGCGCCGCCACCCGCGGCGACAGCAAACGCAAGAGCATCCACGACATCACCGCCCCGTGATGGCTCGTGGTCGTGGAGGACAAGAGAAGCGGCGAGATCCAGCCCAGGCTGCTGCAGTGCTGCCTGCATCTATCCTGTTAGCTGCATTTTACCTTTGCGAGACGGACAAAAACAGCCGTCCCTGTGGTTGTAAAAATGTTGGCAAAGTTAAAGCTGGCTTGGCTGGAATCTGGCGTCGCCGGAACTTGTATTAAGCGGCACTAGCACGATAGCACTCACAATGAAAGAAACTATCAGTAGTTTCTGTGTCATGAGACATTGTACTAAAAAAACTATCATTTTCATTGCAAGATTTTCACATCGTACTAAAAAAAACTATCATTTTCATTGAAAGATTTTCTATAGCATACGACATAATAAGTAGTGATAAAAACCATGTTGCTCTCCCAACGTGGTTAGAATAGTTTCTTGTCCATTGATATCTGTACAATCCCAATTTCTTTGTTAGACTTGATTTCTGGGATTTTTCCTCTCTCTCATCATTAAATTACTTGCCATTGCTACATCAGTAAATTATCTATGTGATAGTGCAATTAATATCAATAGAAACTACTATAATTTCTGTATTGTGAGTGTCCGGAGAAAGCGATTGGTACAGTCATCAATGTTGCTGCTATGTCGTGGGGGAGGCATCATCCCAAATTTGTTGTCGTAGATTGTGGGGCTGAAGTGCTTGTTGATGGAGTTGACGAAGTGCTCCCAATCAAGAAGTGGCACGTCCTTCGTGAGGCGGGTGTACCAGCGATTTGTCGTGCCTGTCAAGTGGAGAGCTGCATAGGCGATCTAGTCATCATTGGTGTATGGCTACCCTCGGAATAGTAGGTCGAGTCGTCCAAGCCAGCAAACTGCGTCTGTGGAGCCATCATACGTGGGTGGTGATATTGTTGTCCAGAACGGCTACTGGTGTTGTCTCAGTGCTGTTGGCGTCACTCCCGATGATGCTGGTGGTGCCAACTGTTGTGGAGGGGAATTTGCTGCCACTTTGGGGATCATGCCTATGGCATCGTTTGGTTCAGTGAATTGGGGAGAAAAATACTGTATCAGAATTCCTATAGCATTTCGTTTGTATTTGGTAAAAATTATCTAAATTTTGACTAACTAGGCTTAAAATATTCGTCTCGCAAAGTACAACAAAACTGTGCAATTAGTTTTTGATTTCATCAACATTTAGTACTCCATGCATTTGCCGACATTTTGATGTGACGAAGAATCTTCTTTTTGCATAGTGGAATTTAGGGGAGAATTGGGGAACTAAACAAGGGGTATGAACAAGTTATCGCTGACTTCTTGTACGATGTCTGCCATGGTTGATGATTGGGGCTCCATCCTCTTGGAACTGAGGAAGGCACGACCTGCAGATGCCACGGCATTCTTTGTGTCCGCCTCTAGTTTCTTGATTGTCGTCGCACGTTCGATGACTACAATGGTTGTTTTTGTTGTGGCGTCGTCTTGTGTACCCGCCTTTTCGATGGCTGTGATGCGGTTGTCGATGGATGTGAGGAACTACTGGATCATTGAATTGCTCGCCGATCTGGTTGAAG
The DNA here is from genome assembly GCA_022457205.1 of Saccharum spontaneum. Lineage (NCBI taxonomy): Eukaryota > Viridiplantae > Streptophyta > Magnoliopsida > Poales > Poaceae > Saccharum > Saccharum spontaneum. The sequence continues at coordinate 42,966,349 of CM039614.1, forward strand.
AAGCCATTGATCAACTAGCGTAGCTCCATGGTGGTGGTGGTGTTGCCAGTGGATTCAATCTGATTGTCAGTTTGGTCTCCATATACTAGGTGTCATGATCCTGCTCGGGGAGCGGGGGGATTGAGGGGCAGCTAGGGCAGGGAGGGTGGCAGCGTGAGAGCTGCACCGTTGTTGTGGTTGGCAAGGGGCGGCTAGGGCTGCGGCGGCTTAGGGCAGCGTGGGCGCACGGGTAGGGGGAGGATCAGCAGCGAGAGAGAGGAGGGGGGGGGGGGTTGGGTTTAAAGAGCAAAGCTCTATTATTGCTTACGTTGAAATAGTTACAATGCTCCTATATTTATAGTCCTTAGCGAACTTGCACACCAAGAAAACCATAAGAAGAGTCCTTATAGATTAAGTACTCTTCTTTTACAAGCAAAATCTTATTTCCTAATTAATCTCAATCCTATTTTCCTAGACAATTCTCTATATATTTTTCTATTTTAATTTGGCCTTTCCTTTTTATTTTGGATCTCCCCAAATACGGGGAGATTTATGGGGATGGTGGTGGCGACCCCCTGGTCCCACACCCTCCACCCGGTGCATGGAGAGGTCCTGGCGGCGGCCAGGGCAAGGTCTGGGGTCCCTCTTGGCCCATTTGGCCTGTTTAGATACAAGGGCTTATTACTAGATAGATAAAAACTAGTCTAAATTAGCTCTAGTGCATCCAAACAGGAGGGCTTCAGCCAATTAGCTAGCCAACCTCCAGTAGGGGTTTTAAACCCCTCCTGTTACTTAAAAAAATTAGCTAGCCAAGCTTGGTGATTTTGAACTAATTTTTAGCCTAACTAGTAGCAAGCCCTAGCTCATCGAAATAGACCCTTATTATTGTCTATGCTAAAGAAAATTAGAGTGTACTCCTTGCATCCCAGAAATAAGTTCGTTTTGGACATGATTTAGGATATCAAGGAGTGATTAATTAAGGTGTTTTTTCACCGTGGACCATTGGAAACGAACTCAATTGTGAAAAGTCTCAAAAGCCTAAGAACGAATTCTTTTGTGGGATGGAGGGAGTATATAAGAGGTGTTTATATGATGAAATTTTAGTTATAATCCATACTTTTAAATATTTTATGGATAAATTTGCATCCCCTAATTACTGAGTAGCTTGGCCCTTGCTATTTGTGCCGAAGAAGCTGCAAATAATGACTGAACTCTAATCTGTGAATACTTTGGAGGCCGGCGAGCCCCTCTACTACTGTTCATGTCACTTTAACCACTATTTGGATACTGTACACCTCTGTTAATGTTTGCTTTTACTTTTCACCCTACTGTGTACAACGTTTTTGCTGTGTATGTCATTTATTGTTTAGGGTGTGTTTAGTTCCCAAAATATTTTGGTTTTGGGTACTGTAACTTTTTTGTTTTATTTGGCAATTACTATTCAATCATGGACTAATTAGGCTTAAAAGATTCGTCTCGCAATTTCACAGTGAACTGTGCAATTAGTTTTTTGTTTCGTCTACATTTAATGCTCCATGCATGTGCCGCAAGATTCGATGTGATGTGTTAGGGTGAAATATAGTACCCGGTGCGGCAGCCCGCCTGCCGTGCTAGTTATATCATCGAGGTATAGTTGGGTGCTGGGGGAGTGCCAACCGGATGGTACTGCCTTGGTTGTTTAAGACCTTGTTTGAAAATTTGGTTAATCTAGCGCTCGATGTCCGGCTCATGCACCATGCGTGTCCGGACGCCTGCTCAAAGTGCTCAATCCCCCGCGTCCACTTCCGCCCCTGCCCCACGTGCACGCCCCCAGCGTGCCCCGGCCTAGTCCGCACGCCCCTCGCTCACCCCGCAACCCACCGCGTCCACCCCATGCGCGCGACGAGCACGCCCTAGCGCCCCCTGACCGCAGCACCCTGTTCGCTGGCCCTAGCGCCTCTGTCCGCTAGGCCCCCCCCCCCGGCGAGCCACACGCCTCCGTCCGCTCGGCTCGCGCCCCCCTCCTCCGGTCGTACAACATAAAATGCTCGAATAAAACACTTGCAACAACTCAGAACAACTGTTGCAACATTAGATTGAAGCAGCCGAAACATTTGGAACATATTATTGCAACATTTGTGTGAAGCATATGAAACAACACTCGAATAAACACTTACAACAACAGGGAACAACTGCTGCAACATAAGACTAAAACAACTAAACCATTTGGAACATATTATTGTAACATTGGTGTGAAGCATATGAAACATTCAGATAAAAAACGATTGTATCGTCTAGAAACAGGTGAATCATTTTGAACTAATGCTTACAACATGCCTTTGAAACACTTGCAACATGATGTACAACATCCCTGAAAGCCCAAGTTTGGTTTTGGTAATTAATGACACCAAGTTGCTAATGCTATTGTATCAAGTGTGATTAAGCTAGGCATAAGCAACACATGTGATGAAGGTGGACGTGGCAAGGAGTGGTAGCCACAAGGTCACAAAGAGATGGCACATGGACATGAAATGTTGAGCAAGATCATGGTGGAGATGCACATGAAATGATGGATATGATGATCAAGTGAAAGAAAATGATCTAAGAGCGCAAGGCAAAGGTATAACAATAGGGTTTTCCTTTTGCCGGTCTAAGATGAGTAGAGAAGTGATTGACCGGGTTTAGGATACATAGCCGACTATCAAGAGGGGCAATCACGGTTAGCTCGGGAATCAAGTGCCACTAGATCAATGTCTTGAGCATATGCATTTAGGATCTAGTAAAGAGCTAACATAACGCCTTGGAAAATATTTGTGAAAATGCTAACACACATGCACATGGTGGGGTACACTTGGTGGTGTTAGCACTTTTGCGAAGGCGGTGGAGTTTAAGCGGTAGAGAGGGGTTTGGGTTCCTCTCTCCCTCCCGCCGAGCTTGCGAGGCGGGATTCGGCGCTTTTTGGAGAAGTGAAATGCCTATTTTCTATTGCGCCGAAAGTCGGAAAAGAAACGAAGGCGAACGGAGGTCACTGCGTGCACCGGACGCTGCACCGGACTCGGCACCGGACGCGGTCACTGTACGACCGGCACGTCCGGTCAGGCGAACAGCGGTTCACGAGGATCACCGGACGCGGTGCGCGTCCGGTCATAGGTCACCGGACGCGTCCGGTCTTCCAGGGAGCTTACTGGACTCCCACCGGACGCGGGCACTGTGGCGTCCGGTCCGTTCTTCAGCGCGTCCGGTGGTTGTTTTGCAGTGCGTGGCTCGGTGTTGACCGGAGAATCCGGTGGGTCACGGGACCGGCGCGTCCGGTCGTGACCAGCGCGTCCGGTCGCTCGGTCGAGCGCGTCCGGTCAACGGTAACGGCTAGTTTGAACGGCACTATTCTCGTCTGTCGCGTAGTGACCGGACGCGTCCGGTCACCCGGACCGGCGCGTCCGGTGCAGCGCGTTTTCTGCTGCGTCGTTTCTAACGGCTAGCTGCGTACCCCTTCGTTATAAATAGTTGGTGGCCGGGGTTTGAGGGCATCTCTTGCACATTTTGAGACATAGAGACATCCTTTGAGCTAGAGAACAACCCCTCCACTCATCTCTTTGATTGATTGCACATCTTGAGGGAGATTGAGTGAGATTCAAGTGCATTGCTTGAGAGTTGCATTCTAGAGGCACTTGATCTTCGAGTTGCTGTGGATTTCTTGTTACTCTTCCGTGTTTCCCGACACGGTAGACGGCTTGGAGCAGCGGAGGTGATTGAGCTCGCAATTGGAGATTGTTGGAGCCTTCACCAAGTGTTGTAAGGGGTTCTTGATCCTTCCCCGCGGGAGTTCGCAAATTGGATACTCTAGTGGAGCTCGTGGCTTGGAGGATCCCCATCTTGTGTGCGGTTGTGCGGCGCCCGCCGAGGACTCAACTCTTGATAGTTGATTAGCTCGCGAACCGACAAGTGGGTGTATCGCCACAACGAGGAGTAGCTTGCCGGGAAGCAAGTGAACCTCGGGATAAATTCTTGTGTCATTCTCTTCCCGAGGATTTTTCTTGTGTGATTGATTGATTGGTACTTCTCATCTCTACACGGCGGTATAACCTCTCGAAGCTCTTCTCTCGTATTACTTCTCGTATCTAGCTTGTTGTTGTTGTGTTTCGTGGATAGCCTTGAACTAGACTTGTGTAGGTGGCTTGCTTAGTTAGTTAGTGCTAGTGCTTTTAGCTCCGCCACCTTTTATACTAACTTGTGGTTAAGTAGTTTGTGTAGAAGTTTTTATTAGGCTATTCACCCCCCCCCTCTAGCCTACTTGGACCTTACAATCCCCTGATCTATTTTTGCAACATCTATATAATTCAACTATAACATACCTCTGAAGCGTCTGAAACAAATGAAAGATACAATTGCAACATAGGGCCGAGAGAGAGCCTGGCGCCGGGAGAGCCATGGCCGCCGGATCTGAGGGCGTCGAGAGCTCCCTGTGGGGGATGACGCCGATGTGGGGAAGGGGCGCCGCCGGGGTGGGGGAGGAGGGCCAGGGTGCAGGAAGGAGCCGCCGGGTAGGGGAGGAGGACGCCGGGGTCGGAGAAGGAGTTGCCAGTGTGTGCGGAGGAGAATGCCGTGGTGTGGGAGGAGGACGCCGCGATGGGGGAGGAGGACGCCGCGATGGGGGAGTACGCACGCCGGGGTGGGTGAGGGCGTCGCCGCCGGCTAGGGAGGGAGTGGCGCGGCACGCCAATGGGAGAGGGCGAGAGGCGCACGAGCAAGCTGGCGGGCGCACGTGATGGAGAAAGGGCGAGAGGGGCGAGAACGCGAGCCGGCCAGCGGAGGACACCCCATCCGTTTTTTAATTAGGCGTAACGCGCGTGGGGGATTGGTGCGTCCGTTATCGTTGAAAATTCTGTTTCCTATAAGCATGGGAGAGATTAGGAAAAATATCACGAATTATCCCTTGTTTTTCATCCCCTCCTATCCCTAAACAAAAGTTCAGTCCAATTGCACGCACATTTGCTGGCTACGTAATTTTGAGATACAGTACCAAATGGCCCGCACACATGAAAAGGAAAATATACTCCTTTCCTTTCATCCACGACCTTGTGCTTTCTTGGCGGGCAGGGCAGATCGTGGTCACCCGTCAGCAAAGCTGAACGTGCAGTGCAGGGCCGCGGGTCGTCGTCGTCATCCATCCATCCATCCATCCAGGGAATCTCTCTCAAGAGCGGAGCCGGCGGGAGCGTCAAGGAGCGAATCATTCCCAAATTCACCCCAAATTACACCGTGCAAAAAGAAGATTTCCCATCACATTAAAATACCGGTACATATATGGAGTACTAAATATAGATAAAATAAAAAACTAATTGCAGAGTTTTATTGTACTTTGCGAGACGAACATTTTGAGCCTAATTAATCAATGTTTGGACATTTTTTACTAAATAAAAATAAAATTACTACAATACTCTACAGTAATTCAGGGTGTGCAAAATTTGGTAACTAAACAAGCCCAATCCACGGAGCACTGTTGGTTTGGCTGCGGCCCCGCGGGCGTGGAGGACGGCGCCACCCGAATCAGGAATCGGTCCATCCCGAAGCCCCACGCCTGCCTACTCCAACTCGGTCCGCACCGTGACAAAGCGTATTTTCGGGCGTCCTTTGCCTCGCTTTTCCACTGGCGGGCGAGGTTGCGAATCATTACGCCCCTTGTTTTTGGCTCTCTTTAGTTCCCAAGAAATTTTGTAAAATTTTTCAGATTTTCCATCACATCAAATCTTTGACACATGCATGAAGTATTAAATATAGATAAAAAATAAAACTAATTACACAGTTTAGAAATGAACAAGACGAATCTTTTAAGCCTAATTAGACCATGATTGGATAATATTTGCCAAATAACAATGAAAAGAGCTACAGTACTGTTTTACAAAAAATTTTGCATCTAAACACAGCCTAAGTTCTCCGATTCTTCACCAAATTCCACTATGCAAAAAGAAGATTTCGTGTCACATCAAAATATCAGTAAATGTATGGAGTACTAAATGTTGATGAAATCAAAAACTAATTGCACAGTTTTGTTGTATTTTGCGAGACGAACATTTTAAGTCTAGTTAGTCAAAATTTGGATAATTTTTACCAAATATAAACGAAATGCTACAGAAATTCTGATACAGTATTTTTCTCCCCTATTACGTGAACTAAACGAGGCCACGGTGATACTGCTGTGGACAAGCAGCCTTTCTTCGCCGACATGGCAGTCTGCTAGTACGCCCTAGAGAAAACTTGTGGTCGGCTGCAGCTTCGGCTGTGTTCAGTTGCATGAAAAGGTTTAAAAAATTACTGTAGCATATTTTGGCTTTATTTGACAAATAGTGTCTAACCGTTGACTAATTAGATTTAAAACGTTCGTCTTCGCAAAGTATAACCAAGCTATACAATTAGTTTATGATTTTATCTATATTTAATACTCCATGCATATATCATAAGTTTGATGTGATGAGAAATTTTTTTTTACACAAAACATTTAGTACTTCATACATGTATCTACTTTTTTGCAAAGCCTTCTATGCCAAAGCTAGCCGCAGACGCTGCGCCAGTAGCAGTATCCCAAAACGTGCTGAAATTCGAGGGAGCGGCCGCCGGCCGGTGGTTGCCTTTCCTCGAATAGGAACACTATGGCGGCTAGCACTTTGAGAAGTCTACTCCCTCCTCTGTACCAATATATTCGTCACTTTACCGTAAATTTAATTGGATTTGTACAAAATATGTGTAATATTTATATCTCTAAATAAATTATTAAAAAATTATATTCAAAGATCTTTTCAATGATACCAATTATATATCATACATATTAATATTTGTTAATATATATTTTGTCAAAGTTGTTTTTTTAAGAAATGAAAACGACAGATATTTCAGGACACAGGGAGTACGTCCTACTACTCCTCCCCCGGGTCCCGTCTTCAAAGACAACATATCCAAACAATTTTAGAACTGAATAAAATATCTGATGAAAAACTAACTTAGCATTCACTAATTAGTTAGTTAGTTGTTAACTTATTTAATTTTCTAGTAAATCATAGTTTAAAAAGTCATGTACATCTATTAGTCATTTTAGACAAGATGATGTTTAAAAGGCGTGCATACGATTGAGTAATCAAGAATAACTTTTGATTCCAGATAAATTTTAAATTTTTGGTATTTATATTTTCGATAATGATACGTTATGGGCGTCGTGCTGTGGCTCCCGTCCGGATGCGGCTCATCCTCATCAGTGCATGTTACGCATCCACGTACCCTGCTGGCGTCGCCCGCCCGCTCTGCACGACGCACCCCCGCTTGCGTGGGACCGACTCTGCTCGCCTGCCCCACCCCCGCTCGCGGGATGGACTTCGCCTGTGCTGCTCGCCAGCACCACCCTCACTCGCAGCTCGCAGACGAACTCTGCAGCGACGCCCGCCTGCGCCGCGTGCCTCCCCGGCCAGGACTCGCGCCTTCTGTCGCAGTCGCGCTCCATCCGCCTGCCGCGGCCACTGACGAGGTCCATGCCTCCGCCGAGCTCCGTACCTGCGACCTCCGCGTACTCTGTGGTATCAAGTTCTGCAGCGGCGTTGAGCTCCACAACAACGAGGTCCATTCGTCTGAGCAGCAAGGTGACATTGCGCTGTAAACACATGTTGCAAGCATATGTTTCAAATGTTTTAGTTGTTCCAGAGGTATATTGCATGAGTTCCATATGGATATTGCAAAAGTAGATCGAGATGTTGCATATGTTGCAATGGTTATACACTTATGTTGCAAATGTCTATTTTCAATGTTTCATCTTATTTTTCAGACGTATGTTGCAAGTATGTTTATCTAAATGTTGCACACATATGTTGTAAGTGTTTTATCTGGATGTTGTGTATGTGTTGCAATGGGTTTTCAAGTGCTTCATTTTTTTAGGTGTTTCAAACGTTTCATCTGACTTCAGACATATATTACAAGTATTGTATCTTGATGTTTAAAAGTAGATAAGGTGTTGCATCTCCCTCCTCGTCTTCTCCTGCCTTGCCTTACTGTCTCCTCCTTGACTTCTGCTGCCTTGCATCCTTCTCAGACAGGGAAGGGCATGTCAGGGGCTGGCGGAGGGGGCGCATCGAGGGATGGCGGCGCGGACGCGAGCGCACACTCCCCTCTTCCATTACGTGTGCAGGTAGCTCTTCGGTTCACTTTTTCTGTTACGCGAGGACAGTGGCGGAGCACTCGGTAGGGCTAAGTGTGGCAGCTGCCATACCTCAAATTTGTTTGACTCTTCTTTGTACAGGCTGCGTCATGTGTTATTTCTTAATTTTTCTGCTAGTAATCAAAGCTCTGTCAACTCTTTGCCACACCTTGGTTTTTACTTGTCCTCCGCCACTGCACGAGAATGCTTATATGGGATGCTTCCATTTGTGGGCTTGGGAGCTGGTCCACTTTTCGGTTGGCTGAGATTGCGAGTTACGTCCGAACGCGCTGCTAGCGTCGGACGTCCGGGCGCTAGTGCCTCCATTATATTTTAGATGGAGGAGTTTGCTAAATTAAAGTATCTACCACGCTATTAGGGCCCCATATAAGTGGTCACAAACGCGCTGAGCTAAACGAATATTGTTTCTTAGTCGTCACGATCTTTCCAGCTAGGACTATCCAGTTAGGTATATGTCCTGTTGACGTAATGTTTAATTGTTAATCTTAGCCGCTGCTGCTGCTTTTCAATCTTTTTTTTGAGGGAATGCTGCTTTTCAATCAAGAACACCTTAATGCTTCTACGTAGTAGAAATAATGTATTAAACGTTATCGATCGAGGGACCTAGCGCCCGTTTAGCATGATACTCCACATGGCAATATGCTACCATTATCCACAACTAGGCCGGAACTATGCAAGTTCTTAAAAATTTTTGTCTCCACTCATCACATCGAATGTTTGACACATGCATGAAGTACTAAACGTAGATAAAAAAAACTAATTGCATAGTTCTCGAGAAAATCGCGAGACGAATCTTGTAAACCTAATTAGTCCATAAAAGGCCTTAAGTGCTACATTAACCAATATATGCTGATGATGGATTAATTAGTATCATTAGATTCGTCTCATAGTTTTCTGACGGGTTCTGTAATTTGTTTTTTATTAGTATCCGAAAACTCCTCCCAACATTCTTTTGACACATCCGACGTGACATTCAATTTTTTTTTCGCGAACTAAATGCAGCCTCTCTTTCTAAAGCTAACTAAGTTTACGTTATCCCGGTCCTGTCCCCTGGACCCCGGCCTGATCTTACAGCAGCGAATTCACGTCCTCCACGAAAGCGACAAGGTGACTCCTATGCTGCGCTACACGTCTACACTAGCTTGCTCATCAAGGCTGTGTTTAGATCTAAATTTTGGAGTGCCAAAATACACTGTAGCATTTTGTTTGTATTTGGTAATAATTGTCCAACCATTGACTAATTAGGCTCAAAACGTTCGTCTCGCAAAGTACAACCAAACTGTGCAATTAGTTTTTGATTTTATCCACATTTAATACTCTATACATGTATCGCAAATTTGATGTGACGGAGAATCTTTTTTTGTATAGTGCACTTTTTAATGGATCTCAACACAAATCTGGATAAACATAAGCACAGCGAGCGAGAACCGTGCCAAAGCCATCGATGTCCCCCTGCTGGGAGGAGGGGCTCGCGGGCCCACCAGGTGGGGCCCAAAAATCATGTGGACCATTTTTGGAGCGTACGTACGGTGGTCAAACCTTTTGTGCCACCCTAGAGGCACCCAGCGCGCGCCGCCGCCGTGCCCAGGCACTGCCGGCGACCTCGGCTAAGGGTCTGGACAGTAGAGAGCACAAAAACGACTGTCAGCAGGTGGATAGGATGGCGCTTTCGTGGCGTAAAAGCATCCGAAGGCCCTGTTCAAAATTCTAAAAATTTTACAAGATTTCCTGTCACATCGAATCTTTAGACGAATGCATGAAATATTAAATATAGATAAAAAAATAATTAATTACACAGTTTTGTTGTAAATCACGAGACGAATCTTTCGAACCCAATTAATCCATGATTGGACACTAATTGTCAAATAAAAACGAAAGAGTTACTATGCTTCTAAAAATTTTATACCCCCATCTAAACACACCCGAAGAACGGCTCTCAGTTAGCCAGGTTCTGGATCCATCCAGAGCAAGTTCGAAAGCTGACTGACTGGAACGGTGCGCGCATCAAATCTATGCTTAAATCCATGTCATATCTACCGACTGCCGTTCTAGGGAATGTGCGGCTTTGTAGTACTACAAAAGACTGGCCCGCAATTCGGATGTAGTGTATCTCAAATAGATATTGATATGAACCGGGTGGCTGGACACACCAATCCACCTCCTCTCCCGCACGCACTCATTCTCCCCTCGCTCCCCCCACACACTCGCTCCCACTCCGCCCTCCCGCTCTCCGAGCCGCCCCCGGGACGGGACGCCGCCTGTGCTTCCTCTGTCCCTTCCTCCTCCGCGACCTCCATGCGACCCCACGCTCCCCAGCGACCTGGCTCCCACTCCCCCCATCAGAGAGGAGGACGACAATGGCGGCGGCTCTGACGCACTGTTCATCTAAACGGCCGCTTAGTCTGTTTAAACGGTAAACAGAAGTCAGCCGTGTTGTTTAGGCCCTAAACGGTGAATTAAACAGTTGGTCCGTTTAAACCCGTTTAAACTGTTCAATTCCGTCTAAACGGTCTAAACAAAATCAGATTAAACGTGATTAAATGAGCTAAACAACCATTTAATCCATAATTAAGTGAATTAAAGGACTACGTCTATCACAATCAACATAAAACTAATTATCATTGTAATTATATGAAGTGTTGTGGGATTTAGATTTCTTACAACAAGATTATTTGGTAGAATATTTGATTTTTATATGTGTAAATATATATGGGTTCCAGCAAATTTTATTTTTATCTACATAAATATGTATATTTTATTGTTATTGTACAAAACCGTTTAGGCCGTTTAACTCCGTTTAAACACCGTTTAAACGGTCTAAACGCTAAACGAAGGGTGACCGACTGTTTACCGTTTAGCGTTTAGGAAAACATTGCTCTGACGAGGTAGGTCGGTCCTTCTCTAAATCTGAACCCTCCTCCTTCTCCTCCTCCTCCTCCTCCTCTGGATCTGAGGGACGCGGCGGTGGCTGGGGTTCCGGCGAGCTCTGGGGTTCTATTCCCTCCCCCTCCGGCGAGCTCAAAGGTGATGGGCCAGGGCTAGAGCAGCTTGCACCTCGAACCCATCCCCTTGCCCTTGCTATTTCTCCGTGTTGTAATGGGTTTTTTTATGTTGCAACAGATGATTTTCGAATTTGCACTTGGTTTTCTGGATTGTTACAACAAATGTTTTTCGAATGTTTCTATTTTTCATGTTTCATGGTTGATTTTGCGATGTTGCAGCACTACTGTTTGAGATGTTGCAATACATAATTTTCGATATTGCAGTACATAATTTTTGTTGTTGCAGTATATTTTTTTTTTGATGTTGCAGTACATGTGAGCCCATGGTTAGTCAGATGATGAATTTCCTAATGTAGCCGTCAGTACAAATCCCATATTTACACTGGTGGCAGGCCTTAGACAACGCCTAGTGCAGAGCAGTTGTGTCTTAAGTCTACGTCAATGTAAATCTATGATTTGAACTAGTGGCAACCTTAAGAAATCATTTATACTAGCAGTTTTCTTAAGCTGCTACCAATACAAATAATTTAAAATCATTTTTGAACTTTTTATATAACCTCGGATGGAGAAATGACATAAACGAAAGTTTTAGTCTAAAAAAGATCTACAACTTTGTAGTCTGAGTACTTTTTCGTTTAAAATCATTTAGGGTATAAAATTTTGGTTATAAGATTAATGATATTGAAATTAAGTCTTTTTATGAATTCTTTTAGATGACCCGGATGGAGAAATGACCTAATCAAAGTTATAGTACTCAAAAAGATCGATAAATTTGTAGTTGAATAATTTTTCATTTGAAAAAATTATGGCCAAGGAATTCTGCTTTGATGTTAATGAATTTGAGATTAATATTTTTATGAATTTTCTAAAATAACCTCGGATGGAGAGAAATGACCTAAACCAAAATTGTAGTACTTGAAGAAATCTAAAACTTTTAGTTCAATCTTTTTTTCATTTGAATTTATTTAGAGTTTCAAATATGCATTACAATATTTACTAGAGTAAATATAAAAGAAATGTATCAGCCACTTGGTCACAAGTGACTCCGATCAAGAGTATTGTGAGAAATAAAAAAAGACAGACAAGAAATTTTTTCTCTTTAACATGTACGCTATCCGTTCCAAATTAGCAAAATGGATGAACAAAAAAATTAAAGTGACTTATAATTTAGAACTGAGGGAGTATATAGATCAAGTCGTGTGGTATATATGGGAGGTGGATGATGTGCGTGACATGATCCAAGGAGATCATCAATTCTTGTTAAAGGAGCAGTTTCGTTGCTATGGGGAGATCAACTTCAAAAAAATTTGGCCATGTATCCAATTTTATTTTGTGTGCAAAGCATCAATGCCCCCATCCATCTATTTGTAAGAAATGTGTCGCACATACGTAAATAAATAATGTGTGCCATACAGACTACTTGTGCATGTCATGCGCGTAGAGGCTAGGATATTTTAAGTGTTTTCTTTTTGCTAAAGGAGAATTATATTAAGAAACTACATTTCCAATTATATTACGGAAATGCTAGGTGTCGATCGTCCGTTCGATCGGACGGACGTGTCCATGTCTCACTCGACAGCCCACCCTTCAGACTCGACCGTCCGTGGCTCCTCTCCATTCGTTTAACCATCACTCTCGTCCACATGTTTCTTATCCCTTTCCACTCGCAGCAGCGCGGACGGCGCCCATCCTTCTTCTCCGCTCCGCCGTCCGCCTCGCACCGCTCTCCATGCTGCCGCGCGCCTCCGGCTGCTCCAGGTGCTTGCACCCTCACTGCTGCTCCAGGCATTGGTGCCCTTCCCTCTGCTCCAGGCGCCGCGCGCCTCGCAGCTGCTTCAGGCGACTGCATCCTCGCTGCTCCTCCAGGCGACTGTGTCCTTGCTGCTGCTCTTGTCGTCTGCTGCTACTGCTTGCTTGCTTCCACCAGAGCTCCTGTCGTAGCTCTGTGAGGCGCGGCGTGGCACCCCTCCCCTGACTAGGCGACGTCCGGCCACCCGACGTGGCATCCTCTCCGCTGGGAGGCGCCGAACCGGCACGACGCGGCGCCCTCCCCTGCCTCTGCGACGTCCGGCCACCCAGCGTGGAGTCGTGTCCGCCAGGAGGCGCCGAACCGGTGCGGCGCGGCGCCCCTCCCCTGCCTCGGCGACGTCTGGCAGCCTCTCCACCGGGAGGCATCGAACCGGCGTGGCGCTCTCTCCCCTACCCCTTTGGATTTGTTGTGCTCCTCATTTCTCTTCTTCTCCTTCTCTTCGCTCTAGATCTAGGGGTTGTGTTGCCTGGATAGGGGTTGCGTGTGAGATCTGGGGTGTTCTCCTCTCACCATGTTGCAATGGGGTTATCCGAATGTTGCATCAGTATTTAATTAATGTCTGCAGTAGACTAGGGTTCAACTCTCACCATGTTGCATTGGGTTTCTCTGTTCGTTGCAACAGGTCTCGGGTGATGTTGCAGTAGCCTAGGGTTCCGGCGAGTTCTCTACATTGAGCTACCACCACGTTGCATTGAGTTTCTCCATCTGTTGCATCTGGTCTCGGGTGATGTTGCAGTAGCCTAGGGTCCTGACGAGTTCTTAGTGTTGAGCTACTACCATGTTGTATTGGGTTTCTTCGTCTGTTGCATTAGGTCCCAGGTGATGTTTCAATCGGCTAAGGGCTCCGGCGTCACCTCGTTGCATTGGTTTTCTTTACTTGTTGCCTTAGTTCTCGGTCCATGTTGCATGCTGCTGGGGGATCAATGGGATCACGTGCGCGTGGCTAGGGGCGGGGCGATCCCGAGCGGGAGCGGGGGTGCGAGGTCAAGTGGAGCGGGGTGGGGGTGGCGAGGCCGTGCGGATTCGAGCGGGGGCGGGTCGCTTTTACTCTTTTTTTGTTAATGGATTAAGCGGGGCATGCGGGGCGGCGCGTGTGGGAGGGGGCGTCCGATGGGATTGGTCCCATCGGACGTCCTAGCGCTAGCACAACCCATTATATTAAGGGGAAACACCCAAGACAATAAAAAGGGGAAATATAGCAATAGGAATATTAGTCTAGTACTTGTACATGTGATCCCGAATGGGACATCACTGCGTTGGCCTAGAATTGGACTTTGTTCATATGGGGGACATGATGAGTGATAACTGAAACTGCTTTCCCTATCTAAAACTGCTTTCCCAATTTTGTTTCTCCTATTTTTTCTCTCTCTGCTTCTTCCATCTTTATCTCTGTCTATATCTCTACCTATCTCTATCTCTCTCTTCTAAGTTCTTTCCCAAATATATAGATATATCCCCATTGCATCCTTGGATCGAGAGGGACATAAGAATTGGTATCAGATCCAGGTTTTTCGTGTAAGCGATTCCTTCGTTACCCTCTCATCCTTGAGTGGCGATCGTTGTTAGTTGGTGTTGTCGGGGCCAGGCTGCACAACGACATCATTGTCGGGGATCGGTTCAGCGCCTCCGCTACCTCCGGTTGGAGCCCCTGCGACCAGTGGAGCACGTCGACCATGGACAACATCTGGTAGGTGTGGACGAGGCTCGTGAGCTCGACTTGGCACCAAGGAGAAGAAGGCGCGGCTGCAGCTAGCAGATCCGTGCCATCTCAGGTAACCTGAATGCTAACCTACCTAATGCAAACTTAGTAGCATACTATGTACACCGACCATCAAAATCGAGGTTTCCCCTCTGGTGCTATGCCATTGGGAGCAAGGAGAACCATCGAGATCGATGCCAGAAAGCGAGTCACCCTCGATTCGCCCTGATTTACTATAGCAAGGGGAAACGAGACAAGGCCCAATGATGCAGGAGATATTTTTTCTTTTAGGATATTTAAAATGTTGAGCACACTATAAGCCATTTGTCACAAATAAATGTGTAGCACATATATATAGTAGTACGTGGTTAATGTATGCCCGAATGGTGCTTGGATGTTATTAATTAGAAAAATGCTAGGATTTTTCAGTCACCAACTCATGATTCCTATGCTATATTTAGCAACGAATACGTTTCTCCAACAATTTCCAAAAAGTAACTCTTAAAATATAAAAAATTAGAACCACGAAAAAACTTCTAGCGACGCGTGGGTTTTTTTCGCGGCAGATTACGCCGGCGGTGTATCCTCGTCGCGGCCGCCCCCTGCGCGCCACGGCCACAGGTCTTCATGGGAAAGAGATAACAAATAGCCATCGATGATGACGACATAAATTGAAGAAACCTTGGTTAGTGCTCCACATCTAGCTTTACCAAATCTTGAAGATTTCTCAGCATTAAATAAACGCTATACAGTTACAAGTCCTAAAGGTTTCTTGGTATTAGATAAACGTCATATAGTTATAGAGTTCTAAAGATTTCTAAGTGTTAAATAAACATTATATGGTTACAAAGTCCTAAAGATTTATAGACATTAAATAAACATTATACGATTATGGAGTCCTAAAGATTTATGGGCATTAGATAAATGTCACGGTTATGGAGTCTTAAAGATTTCTAGATATTAGATTAGCGCCACACGACAAAGTTTTGAAGATTTATAAGCATTAAACAAATAGTCTCTTCGTTCCCTCCTAGTAACTTCTCTCCGAAACAAAAAAAAGAAAAAAATCCCCTGCATCATCTCCCCGAGGTGACTCGGGGGGCGATACCCGCCGCCACTGAACTCGACCATCGCCGGCCAGCTCCCTCGCCCGTTGTTGCTGCTCGCCAATGAGTGGCGGTGGCGGCGCTCAACAAGGCCACATCTGCAGCACCTCCCTTCCCCACCATCCCTCATCTTCCTCAGTTTCTTCTCTGCCCCATGGCAGTCAGGATGACCCACAACAATCCGAATCCATACACTCCGAGGGTAGATCCAGTGCCCACACTCATGGACGAGGCTCGCGAGCTCGACTTGGCGCGAAGGAGAAGAAGGCGCGACTGCCGCGAGCAGATCCGTGTGGCCAAGTTAGGAGGACTAGTATGTTATGTCACGTGGCTAGACACTACATAGGAGTGAGCCAGCGCTATCAAGAAGAAAAAAGGGGAAATGTAGCAATGGGAATATTAGTCTGGTACTTGTACACGTGATCCCTAATGAGACATCGGTACATTGGCCTAGAATAGAACTTTATTCATATTGGGGGCATGATGAGTAATAATTGGAACCGCTTTTTCCAATTTTGTTTAAGCACACCCTACCCAGCCCAAGTTGTTGTGGTTTGTGTGCGGCACACACACTCTATAAAAAGAAGAAAAAAGAGGAAATGTAGCAATCGCAATATTAGTTTGGTACCGGTACATGTGATCCCGGATGAGACATCAGTGCGTTGGCCTAGCCCTAGAATTGGACTTTGTTCATATGGGGGGCTTGATGAGTAATAATTGAAACCGCTTTCCCAATTCTGTTTCTCCTATTTTTCCTCTCTACTTCTTCCATCTTTATCTCTATCTCTCTTCTAAGTTCTTCCCTAAATATATAGATATATCCCCGTTGCATCACTGGATCGAGTGGAACATGAGAATTGGTATCAGTTCCATGTTCTTTGTGCAAGTGATTCGTTCATTACCCTCTCATCCTTGAGTGGCGATCGTTGTTAGTTGGTGTGGTCGGGGCCAGGCTGCATGACGACATAATTGTCGGGGACCGGTTCAGCGCCTTCGCTACCTCCGGCTAGAGCCCCTGAGATCAGTGGAGGATGTCGACCATGGACGGCGTCTAGTAGGTGTGGACAAGGCTCGTGAGATCGACTTGGCATGAAGGAGAAGAAGGCGAGACTGTCGTGAGCAGATCCGCGCGGTCTCAAGTAACTGAACGCTAATGAACCTACCTAATACAAACCTAGTAACATAGAGTATGTACACCGACCATCGAAATCGAGGTTTCACCTCCGGTGCCAGGCCACCGAGGGCAAGGAGAACCGTCGAGATCGATGTCGGAAAGTGAGTCACCCTCGGTTTGCCATGATTTATTGTAGCAAGGAGAAACGAGACGAGGCCCCATGATGCAGGAAATATTTTTCTTTTAGGATATTTAAAGTGTTTGGCACACTATAAGCCATTTGTCACAAATAAATATGTAGCACATATATGGTAGTACGTGGATAATGTATGCCCGAATGGTGCTTAGAGGTTATCAATTAGCAAACTGTTAGGATTTTTCAGTCACGAACTCGCGATGCGTGTCGCACTACCCAAAACTAGAGTTTGAGGATTTTGAGTTTGGGTAGCCACTAGTACTCCTATAGTATCAAAATGCACTAATAATCGTGACCCCTTCTACAATGACGATGTATTTGGAAATGCATAATACTTGTGTATGCAAATATGGTCACTAACCATTACAAAGAAAGTGATAATGACAACTTCATACCCGCCGATTATGACGACATAAGTTGAAGAAACCTTGGTTAGTGTTCCACATCTAGCTTTAGGAAATCTTGAAGATTTCTCCGCATTAAATAATCGCTACATGGTTACGAAGTCCTAAAGACTTCTTGGTATTAGATAAACGTCATACAGTTATAGAGTTCTAAAGATTTCTAAGTATTAAATAAACCGTATACGGTTATGAAGTCCTAAAGATTTCTAGACATTAAATAAACATCATACGGTTATGGAGTCCTAAAGATTTCTGGGCATTAGATAAGTGTCACGGTTATGGAGTCTTAAAGATTTCTAGATATTAGATTAGCACCACACGACAAAGTTTTGAAGATTTATAAGCATTAAACAAATAGTCTCTTCATTTCCTCCCGGTAACTTCTCTCCCAAACAGAAAAAGAAAAAAATCCCGCCGCGTCATCTCTCTGAGGCGGCTCGGGGGCAATACCCACCACCACCAAACTCAACCACCGCTGGCTAGCTCCCCCGGCCGCCATTGCTGCTCACCAATGAGTGGTGGCGGCACTCAACAAGGCAGACTCTGCAGCACCTCCCTTCCCCACCATCCCTTATCTTCCTCAAGTTTCTTCTCTGCTCCCATGGTAGTCAAGATGACCGATAACGAGTCGAATCCGCACACTCTGGGGGTAGATCCGGTGCCCGCACTCATGGATCTACTAGCCCTCGTCCGCGGGAGGGCAGCGAGCTGGATGGCTTCTGGCGGGACCTCACCAGCCGGCGGTGAGCAAGATGGCTAGCGAGGAGCCAGATCCGTGCCTCCTGGGCCCGGATCCGGTGATCCTAGCCTTGGATCTGGTTGCTTGTTGGCCCGACGCGCGATAGGTGATTTTGGCTTTTCTAGATACATTATTTTTTACTATGTTTCTAGATATAGTATATATCTAAATGCATATCAAAAGTTATGTATTTAGAAAAAAACAAAATATCTTATAATTTAGAATAGAGGGGGTAATATAGGAAGAAATCACTTCAAACATGTGATGCTTCTTACAAACCTTTTGGAAATTCACTCGGTAGACGTGCAATTATAGGTTCTGTGGATTGTGGGTATCAATGAAAAGGGATGGTTGATCTATTTCTCCTAGATAACTCTCTAGTCTCACCAACCGAGAAGTAAATGTATCACACTCATATGCAACTGTTGTGAAATAACACCAAACTTATGTGATATCACTTGTTATATGGACTCTACCCCTATATCTCGTATGCTAGGATTACGAAAAGAGAAAGTGATAACTGAAAACCAATCCAAATAGCTTATTGGGTTGTTGATGCAAAAAGTGGATCTGCAAACACAAAGGGCTAATACCCAATCCGATATCCAAAGCGTGCCAGTTGATTTAACCTGTTAATCGACAAGGATGAAAATTCGAGTACTTTGGTCCTGACAACAGTGACACGCCCGGAAGCCACGGCCAAGAGGTACTCACGCGGAACTCGAGGATCGCCGAAGGTTGCACTGAAGCGATGCAGCTCGTCGAATCGATGGGAACTCGTAAGAAGAAAAAATATGCAAATTGACGAAGTCGCCGAAAAGTAAGTAGATGCAAATAGGAGTAAAATTGGTTTGATATTGATTGATCTTATCTTACATTGTCCCTAAGTCTATATTTATACCCTGATCTGAGGAAACATAACCAGACACGACTAGGACACCGAGTCCATATCTAAGGAAAAACGTGACTCTTACATGAATCATACTCTAACAAATATAGAAAAGGAAATCAACACCTATCTACTTTCCTGTCCGCCTCAATTACGATGAAATTTTCATCAACCTCTTCTCCATTGGCATGCTTCCCGTCATCATAAGCTTCATCGGCAGTAGTCTTCAAATCTTCCTTCATCAGCATCGGCAATAACATCTCCGATCTTACCAGCAACGCCTCTGAGTCTAAGTCAACCTTTCCATCGGTCACCACCATTCATCGGCAACAATCCTCACAAGCTGATCTTCATCGGCACCCTTCTATCAGCGTAATACAATAACTTTTCTTCTGCCGATTAGCCCACTCTTGATCATTTTGACACGTGCCAAAAACGGTGTCAACACATGCCCCCCAATTTCGGAGTATACAATCATTGATGCTCCAAAATTTATTCCAGACAACGATTGCCTTTACCCAATTATCTTAATTCATCCTCCAGACATAACATAATCTGTTACCAAATCTAATCAAATCTAGTCCTGATTCACGCGTCTTAGTAAATATCACACGATCTTCAACCACTCTTGCTCCAATTATGGTTAAGATACAAAAACAATAGTCCATCGGCAAGAACCTAACACAGTGACGATGCCGCTCTCGGAATTAAAATATCCTGTACCGAGATTTCTTCTGAGCCATGATTATTTGCCATCAAATCATCTATACAATCCCTTGATTATCGTGCGAACAGTTACCATATCTATCTGAACTACCTCGACCTACACGCGCGCGGCAGAGAGATAAGTTCGGAATGCCCCTATTCCAATCGGCCTATAAATAAATCTCTCCCAGACACTCATCTTCTACCCTTAGACTCCAACCCTCGGTATTCTCTCTTTCCGGCGATGACCCCGACGAACAACCGTGCGACCTCAACCAGCAAGAATCTTCCCCAGCAGCAACCTCGAGTCTCCAGCTGCGCCTCCATCCTTCTCAAAACAATGGCAATCAACTTCGACGTCCCTGCGGTTTGTTTCACCTTCATCCCTTTTTACTGTGATTCCTTTTGCCCTTGTAAGTTCATATAGTTGGTAATTTTTTCTCTTTTTCTCTATTCTTTTGATCCTCCAAACTTACGAACTATGCAACAAGTTAGTCATCCCAACCAATCAGCCGCACATCCAATGCTTAGGCCCAATGGGCAACCTAGATCCAACCGATTTGATCAATGCAGAGACCAACAGAATTCCCTTCAGAGCCCAGAATTTCTCTTTAAATTTATGGAAGGATACTTTCTGATCTTGGCCTAAAACCACCAAGGGGTGGAAAGATTGGTATCTGAGGGTAAACGGGTCGATGCAAGTGTACTGGGCAGAGCGAAAGCTAGATCAATGCATCAGGCTATCCATTGCCGATATGCAGAAGAATGAGTCGATGATGATTGCTACCGCTTATTTCTAGTCAGACAGAATAAATACTTTCATGTTTGGACATGGTCCAGCTACTCCCACCCTTGCCGATGTATACATGCTAACCGGCCTAGATATTTCAACTGCCATTGAGGCCACCATTTATGGTAGAAAATCTGAGTATAGGGTGAATACTCACAACATCGGCAGTTGGAGAGGGTATATTCAAGAATACAGGAGGACCGGGACAGTTGGTCAGAGGGAACACGCCACATTCCTAAACATGTGGTTAGAAAAATTCATTTTTTATGGTCGATCGGTAGGGCCAACCAATGCTTACCTCCCCGCAGCTGAACTACTGGCCAACGGTGTAAGGTTCCCTCTTGGCCGCTATCTTCTGAGCTCCACTTATCACCTTTTACATCAAGTGTCTCAGAAGCTTCTGCTTGGTGAACCCATCGACAACTTAGGAGGCCCGTGGTGGTTCATCAACATGTGGCTGAATGCCCACACGCACAAACGCTTGCAATGGGACTTCTTTGCCCAGCAATTCCCGCGAGATATCACCGAAGACTATGAACTGGGAGATGAAGAATCGGCAACACACCCACCCCTCAATTTTGGTGAAGCAATAATTATTCTTCCTGGAACAGAGGCCAACGAAGATCAAATCGGCCGATTCTTTCAAAGATTTTACAACGGTCTTTCTCGTGATCATCGGGCCTGGATGCCCTACATCGACGAAGAAACCAGATTTCCCCTTCTCTTCAATTTTGCCGATGATACCTTAAATAAGGACGATGAACTTATGATGGCCATCATTACTCTCCGGGCAATCCTAGTGAATACATTCGGCAGTGGGAAAAACACCAACATCACCTATGAATTCTACAATCCATCGGTAGTATCATGTCAATTGGCCTTCGGACTGCTGCCAATTAAACTTTGTTTTGCCGATGTGATTAAACCGAGAGAAACAATCACCAGCGGAACGGACTAGAGCAGGGTAGTGCGACTCTCTCATGATGTCGATGCTACAGATGTTGATCTATCCACCTGGATGCCAACCTCTTTTATCACCGAATCATATAAGTTATGGTGGCAAGAGTGGAAGGGACAATTATTTCCAACATCTGTTCATACATATCGGCATATGATTGACCCTGAGCATGTTATTCCTGATGACACAGTAAGTTTCTTTTAACACCCTTCTACTTTTTTCTTCTTTTATATATCGGCAACTAACTTTCTTGTGATAGGTCGATGACCCAGCACCATCCATAAGCAGGAGTGGGAGACCCTTTGACCTTCGACCCGTCTTCCCAATATCACCGATCGGCTACAACGCCCCTACCCTGGCTGCTCTGACTCATCAGAGAACCCATGCCAAGAAAATCACTACCAAGCCAAAACTGGCTACGGCTAGAGCCACTCCGTCGGCTGCCGCTGCGACCCTGATAAAAGCGTTCAAGGTAACAACCCTGTTTATTCCAACTTATGCCGACCTCAGACTATACTAACATTAATTTTTAGGATGTAAGAACTACTGTTGGATCATCATCGGCAACTCCTCTATCATCAAGCACTACCATCTCCAACAAACCTTCAGAGGTATTCCTTCAACTTTACATTTAATCTGTTGAATATCATATCTTACACCTGTTTTACAGCAACAAATGGGTACATCGACAAGTATACCAGATGTTCAACCTTCACAACCAACAAGTGCCAATGCCCCCAGCCAACCATTGCTGAGGCCCAAACAAAGCGCAAAGCTTCAACAGATACTGAGGCACAGCCAAAACGGCAGAAGTCCGTACCGATCCCAACGTCTGATCCAGCACCTCCGAGCCAACCAGAATCGGCCGATGCAACTAAGCAAGCAGTCGATCCTCCTGCACAGGGCACGTCATCGACCATCATATCCCAAGGGCCAACTATCGATGAGACCACAGAGGAATTGCCATCAATCCTAGCACCAGTTAATCCTGAAGCTGAAAATATCCCATCGGCAAGCCCAGCCGATCCTCCACATGGCACACTCTAGGCTGCTTCTTCCAGTCAAAGACAAGAAATTGCCTTGAAACAAGTAAGCCGACTGACCTAGCCGATTTATAATATTCATACTTGCCCTTAACTGACCCCTTTTCTTCTTTCAGGAACAAGACTCTCTAAACAGTTTATTCTCCTTTGCCATCGATGTTTCTGACGATGACAGAGAGGAAGCAAGCTCTTCTCTTGCACTGGGGACAATATCGGCAGAAATCAAGTCCAAGCTAGAGGCTCTTCTAAACTTGCTGCAGCAAGACACCGCCCAATTGGTAGATGATTCGGACCCTACAAAAGCAATCTTCAAAACAATCCATGGCCAGGTCCCTGCCGATATTGAAGAGGCACTCTTCCCAGCAGCCCACTTAGAAAGCTGACAACTCCAATATTAGAGGGCTGCTCAACGTATTACTGATAGAGCCACTCAGGCTCAGCTTAAAGAAGAGATGCTACACTTGAAACAGATTGCTGATGAGAAGCATAAGAACATCGGCAGTTTGCAGACTTCGGGTGCCGAACTTAAGCAGAAAATCTCGGACTTATCGGCAAAGAGAATGGCTCTACTGGCTGAACTGAAAGAAGTCGAGGCAGCTCTAACTCATGTTAGGCAGGAAGAAAGCCAGTTACCTGATGCTATCAAGGCTCTTCAGCAAGAAAGAGATATCCAAGCTCGCAAAGCCCTGGCAATGAAGAAAAAACTTAAGCCAGTGAAGGGTGATGCCGATGAAGATATCAAAGAGATAAAGGAAGCCGATCAGATTCGCCTGCGTGCGATATCGGCCATTCAATCTTTACTAAATTTGTAAATCCTGCTTACTGCATTGGCGCTCTATGAAATACTGATACCCTTGTATGATTCTAGCAGATAGGACTGTTATCGGCACTTATGCTTTTATACATCCATCCAGATACTAGGGTAATATTTCTTTAAATATTTTCCGTTTAATGCTCTGGGAAATACAACCCCTTCGAGGGTTTCTAGAATATATACGTTGCCAGGAACGGATTGGCTTATCCGATATGGACCCTCCCAATTAGAAGACCACTTGCCAAACTTTGAGCTTTTAGTCCCAATCGGTAAAATCAACTTCCAAACTAGATCTCCAACGGCAAACTCTTTTACCTTCACCTTCTTGTCATACCATCTGGCTACCCTTTTCTTATTTTCTTTGATGCTAACTAAAGCCCTCAACCGATGACCTACCACGTCTTCTAACTCGTCCTTCATAAGAGTATCATAGTCATCGGCTATTAGTTGATCTTGAGAAAATATCCGCCTAGAGCCAGTTTTAATTTTCCAAGGCAATACTGCATCATGTCCATATACTAACTGATAAGGCGTTACTTTGATTGCACTATGACATGCCGTCCGATATGACCACATGGCCTCATTCAATATTGTATGCCATCGCTTAGGATTTTCTTTAATTTTGCGCTTAATGAGTTTAATAATTCCTTTGTTAGAAGCCTTAGCCTGACCATTAGCTTGAGCATAATAGGGTGAAGAATTCAAAACTTTAATCCCCATACCAACAGCAAACTCATCAAATTCTCCCGATGTAAAGATAGTACCCTGATCGGTAGTGATAGTTTGAGGAATACCAAATCGGTAAACAATATGCTCTTTCACAAAATCGATCATACTAGCCGATGTCACCTTTTTCAAAGGAATTGCTTCAACCCATTTTGTGAAATAATCGGTAGCAACAAGAATAAATTTATATCCTTTGCTCGATGGTGGATAAATCTAACCGATGAGATCGATAGCCCATCCTCGGAACGACCAAGGTTTAATTATAGGATTCATAGCCGATGCAGACGCTCTTTGAATATTACTGAACTTCTGACACCCCTGACATCCTTTAAAATAGTTAAAGTAATCTTCAAGAATAGTCAGCCAATAATATCCATTCCTTCTGATCATCCACTTCATCTTGAAAGCCGATTGATGTGCCTCACACACTCCTTCATGAATTTTACCCATCAAACTTTTTGATTCATCACTGCTAATACATCTGAGTAAAACTCCATCGATAGTCCGATAATATAATTCATCTTCGAGGAGCACATACTTAGTGGCCTGAAATCTTATACGTCTTTCAACCTTCTTAGATGGATCCCTTAAGTAATCAACAATCTTCTTTCTCCAGTCATCGGTATCAACTACCGATGTTAGCACCTCCTGAATAGGCTGATACCCTGAAGTATGCTGAGTTAGCCGATTAGCTTCTTCATTATGCAATCGAGAAATATGTTCAAGACGAAAATCTTTAAAATCTTTCAATAATTGCAAACATCTCTCATGATATGAGATCAAAACTTCACTTCGGCATTCATAAATCCCAGCTAATTGATTTATAACCAGCATAGAATCACCAAAGATTTCGACAGCATCGGCACGTATCTCTCTAAGTAATTTCAACCCTTTTATCAAAGCTTGATACTCAGCCTGATTGTTTGTCGATGTAGCAACAATTGGCAATGAAAACTCATACTCCCTTCCTTGGGGTGAAATCAAAACAATGCCGATACCTGCTCCTTCACCATATATAGACCCATCGAAGAAAAGTGTCCAAGGAGCAACTTCCAGAGAGTCCACTGTACTGCAATGCTGAGTGACAAAATCAGCCATAACCTGCCCTTCAACTGCCTTAGCCGATTCGTAACATAGGTCAAATTCTGACAATGCTAAAATCCACTTGTCGATTCTACCACTTAATATCGGCATCGACAGCATATATTTGACCACGTCATCTTTGCATATGACAGTACATTCGGCCGATAGCAAATAATGTCTCAATTTAATACAAGAAAAGTATAGACACAGACATAATTTTTTGATGGCCGAATACCTCGTCTCAGCATCCACCAATCTTCTGCTCAAATAATAAATAACACGTTCTTTTCCTTCAAATTCTTGAATAAGAGCTGAACCGATAACAGTATCATCAGTTGACAAATACAACCTGAAGGGTTTCCCGTGTTGGGGTGGAACTAGCACTGGAGGGTTTGTTAAGTACTTCTTAATTTCATCTAGGGCCAACGGCTGCTCAACTCCCCATACAAACTCCTGATCGGCCTTTAATTTAAGCAATGGACTGAAAGCCTTGATCTTACCCGATAGATTAGATATGAACCTTCTAATAAAATTAATCTTGTCGATCAAAGATTGTAATTCAGTTTTATCGACAGGAGCAACCACCTTGTTAATTGCATCAATAGACTTCCTACTGATTTCAATACCTCTCTGATGCACCATAAAACCCAAGAATTGACCTGCCGATACACCAAACACATATTTACTAGGATTCATCTTCAATCCATGCTTCCTCGTGCACTCCAGTATCTTTCGTAGATCGGCTAGATGTTTCGTGATATCCCCAGACTTAACCACTACATCATCGATGTAGATTTCCACTAATGTGCCGATGTACTCATGAAAAATAAAATTCATAGCTCTCTGATAAGTAGCACTGGCATTTTTCAAACCGAAAGTCATGACTATTCACTCAAACAATCCCACATGACCTGGACATCTGAAAGCAGTCTTGGAAATATCTTCTTCAGCCATGAATATTTGATTATAACCTGCATTACCATCTATGAAGCTGATAATCTGATGTTCGGCTGTAGCATCAATCAACAAATCAGCAATAGGCATTGGATAACCATCCATCGGTGTGGCTTTGTTGAGGTTCCTGAAATCAATACAAACACGAAGTTTCCTATTTTTCTTATAAACAGGAACCACATTAGAAATCCACTCCGCTTATCGACACTGCCGAATAAACTTTGCCTCAATTAATTGAGTTATTTTGGCCTTAATGTCAGGAAGTATATTAGGGTTGCATCGGCGCACTGGCTGCTGATATGGCCGAAATCCAGATTTGATAGGTAACCGATGTTCAACTATCGATCGGTCTAATCCAGACATTTCAGTATAATCCCAAGCAAAACAATCTTTATATTCTTTTAACAAATTGGTTATTTGTTGCTTACACTTGGAATCTAACTTAGCGCTAATAAAAGTAGGCCTTGACCTATCATCATCACCAATATCTATCTCTACTAAATCATCAGCCGATGTGAACCCCTGACCTAATTTTCTAAATTTTCCATCATCGGCAAACCTATCCATTAAAACTCCTCCTCAGAACCGACTACTTGGATCGGTGGAATTTCATAATCAGCAACTCTGAGGAACTCTTTCTCCCAAACTTCTCCTGATTTGCATTTGGTTCGCTCATAAGTATCTGATTATGTCGATGCGATGATATAAGAAGAATCACCTCAATCTTATCCCCAACCCACTGTGTGAGGCATTGATGCATTATGGAAGGAACACAACAATCGGCATGAATCCAGTCCCTTCCTAGAAGCAGATTGTACGCACCTTTACCATTAATAACAAAGAATGTCGTCGGCAAGGTTTTGCTGCCGATGGTCAATTCAACGCATATTGCCCCTTTAGTTGGTGACACATTGCCTTCGAAATCTTTCAGCATCATATCGGTTTTGTTCAAGTCTTGATCTCCTTTACCAAGTTTCCGATACATCACATAGGGCATAATATTAATCGCAGCTCCTCCGTCAATAAGTATCTTGGATACAGGCTACCCATCAACTCTGCCTTTCACAAACAAAGCTTTAAGATGCTGTCTCTCGTCATCGGTAGGTTTCTCAAAAACAGCCATCATTGGATCTAGTGCCAGTTGAGCTACTTGATCAGAGAGAACAACTTCTTCCTCATCATCAGAGAGTGCCAGAAACTCCATCGGCAACATAGATACCATATTAACATCTGCCGATGGGCCCTTATCTTTGTGTTTCACCTGCCACTGCCGATGTCCGGACCTCTCATTGGAAGAGCTTTCCTCTCGGTATAGGTCCTCCTGACGCTCACGCTGCATCCTCCTTTTCTGTGTCTTTGTCAGACCCTCAGGGCACCATCGAGGAAGCTTAGTTTTCGAAACCGGCTGATAACAGGTCCCAATTGATTCTACACAACGTATATTAGGGTCCCTGTAGAATATTTCTTCATCGGGAACTCTTGCGTTTGCCATCTCCTCAAGCTCCTCTTGATTCCTTGGAAAATATTCAGCGCGCTTACCAAGCATTTCATGTACACTAAGTCTGCCCCCCAGCCGATCATGCACTGATGATCTGTCTCTGATTGGCTCATTGATAGATAAACCCTGATTACCAAGCTGAAACCTCTTTTCTGGTCGATTGGCCCCATAATAACCATTGTACTTAGGGTAATTTTCAATAGTTGGTAATTTAATGCCTTCTTCCCAGCAATGGATGAAAAATGGGCACTTCCAATGATCTTTATGCCGATACCACTCTTCCCGACGTCTCTCTTCTTGCTGTCGTTGATATCGGTCCCTACGCTGATGCCAACCCTCCTGCTGCCTTTGATGGGTAATCACAATGCCAGGTCGAGGAGGTTTTTTGGAACTACCACTTTCTCCCAGCAGACCCTTGCTTTTTGCGTCATCGGTAGTTATCCGATGCTGGGGATCCACTGATGCATTTTTCTCAGCAGCCTCTGATGTCAATGCCTTGGTCTTACCCTTGGCATCCAACATATTTGCTGGAAAAGGGTGTTGTTCGATTTTTATCGGCTTCTGGGTCTTTGAGTTGCCAAACTTATTTCTCCCAGATTCAATGGCTGATTGCAACTGCTGTCTGAACACCTTGCATTCATTTGTACTATGTGAAGCTGCATTGTGCCATTTACAGTACAAGATCTTCTTCAACTCTTCTGCCGATGGAATCACATGATTAGGTGACAGCTTAATTTGGCCTTCTTGAAGCAAAAGATCAAATATCTTGTCATCTTTGGTGATGTCAAAGGTAAACTTCTCTAGCTCTTTCTGACCAAAGGGACAAGACATCGGCCTTTTATTCTTAACCCACTCAGGTAAGTGATAACTGGTTCTTCATCAGAATCAGAATCTTCTACCTCCTCAACAAATGATACTTTTTTGCTCCAATTCTTTTTAGGCTCAAAAACCCTAGTGTCTTGGTCAGAGATCCTTTGTACAAGATGACTCAGGCTTTCAAACTCCTGAGAAGCATACCTGTCCTTGAGATATGGCAATAACCCTTGAAAAGCCAGATC
The DNA here is from genome assembly GCA_022457205.1 of Saccharum spontaneum. Classification (NCBI taxonomy): domain Eukaryota; kingdom Viridiplantae; phylum Streptophyta; class Magnoliopsida; order Poales; family Poaceae; genus Saccharum; species Saccharum spontaneum. The sequence goes on from CM039614.1 coordinate 42,995,092, forward strand.
GGCAAGCTGCCGATCATCCAGCACTAGGCTGTAGCACTTATTCTTTACAACTCGTAGCCTCTGCAAAAAGCTTTCTACCGATTCATCATTACGCTGCCTCAATTTTACTAAATCGGTAAGCTTCTTTTCATGGATTCCAGCAAAGAAATACTTATGAAATTGTTTTTCTAGATCAGCCCAAGTAATAATAGAATTTAGTGGCAATGATATGAACCACGTGAATGCTGATCCAGACAAAGATGATGAAAATAACCGAACTCTTAATTCATCTCTGCTAGTTGCCTCTCCACATTGAATAATGAAGCGATTGACATGTTCCATCGTTGATGTATCATCTTGTCTAGAAAATTCGATGAAATCTGGTACCTTGTACGGATTTGGAAGAGGAATTAAATCATATGCTGGAGGGTATGGAGTCCGATAAGAATAAGTATTAACTTTGGGTTTTATTCCAAACTGATCTCTCATGATTTCTGCTATCTTATCGGCACAAAAAGCATCAGCCTCCTGCTGATGAACTAGCTGACTTTCTACAGGAGGTGTCTGCTGATATCCCTCCACGTATCTTTGTGGCACACGATCTCCAACAATCGGCATATTTGCCGCTACTTGTGGCCTACTAACCTGCTGGAAAGGATTCATCGGCTGAGTTGCCGATGCCTGATTCTGAAAACCAGCTTGCATATGACCTTGCTGAATTCTAACAACTTGCTGATTCTGCTGAACTGTATGCTGAACAGGTAACTGTCCTGACCAACCATTATTAGAACTCATCGGTACAAAACTTGCCGATGGCTGGTAACTTGCTGACATTGTTGGATAACAATTAGTATAACCAGCTTGAGGCATGAACTGCACCCCAGGTTGACTCATAGCAGGGGCCATCTACTGCATCGGCAGTAGACTTGCCGATAGACTTGTATTGGGTGCTTGAAACGAGGGCATCTGGAAACCTCCTGAAGTTGGTTGCACAGTAGTTGATATAGCATATTGAAGTACCTGATTCATCGGTGAAACAGCCGATGATACAGGAGCTTTTCCTGCTGCGTCAAACACTTGAGGTAACCCAGAATTAAAGGCAGATAACTCTGGAGGCATACCATATCCCCACCAATTAGCAGGAATCAGGCTATTCTGAGACACAGGCCCTGACATAGCTGATGCCAATAGATCTGTATTGAGCTGAACTCGTCCTCCTGAAAGTATTGGATCTGACCTTATCGGTGTAGATTGAACATTAGGCAAACCTGCCGAGACTGGAGGAGAAGTAACTTCTGTACCCGCAACGGCTGAGGGAGCTGATGGAGCATTTACCGATGCCGGTTCTGGTTGGTGATAAGCTAGCCCAACGTAATGTGGTGGCACTTGTCCCTCTTTAAAAGTTCAAACCACAGCATTGTGAACAGTATTGGACAGCACATTAGAGTGGTTAATCAAAGCATGATTTACTGCAGAATTAACCATCTCTTGAAGTTTACCAGGATTAGAGTCAAAGGTAACCTGCCGAGACAACGGCAGATCTTGCTTCTGGATGACTTCTCCGCTCTTGTTTAAGCGAATGATTTCAGGCAAAGCTGCCTGTAATCCTCTATAGCCTTTTCCATAGCCTGCTTTTGATCTTCCTTAAGATCTTCTTCCGATATCGCGATGATGTTCTCCGAATCGATCTTAGGATTGAGTTGATTTGTCCCACCGGGCGTGCCAAAAGATGTGTTGATGCAAAAAGTGGATCTACAAACACAAAGGGCTAATACCCAATCCGATATCCAAAGCGTGCCAGTCGATTTGACCTATTAATCGACACGGATGAAAATTTGAGTACTTTGGTGCTGACAACAGCGATACGCCCGGGAGCCACGGCCAAGAGGTACTCACGCGGAACTCAAGGATCGCCGAAGGTCGCACTGAAGCGATGCAGCTCGTCGAATCGATGAGAACTCGTAAAAAGAAAAAATATGCAAATTGACGAAATCGCCGAAAAGTAAGTAGATGCAAATATGAGTAAAATTGGTTTGATAGTGATTGATCTTATCTTACATTGTCCCTCAGTCTATATTTATACCCTGATCTGAGGAAACATAACCAGACATGACTAGGACACCGAGTCCATATCTAAGGAAAAACGTGACTCTTACATGAATCATACTCTAACAAATATAGAAAAGGAAATCAACACCTATCTACTTCCCTGTCCGCCTCAATTACGATGAAATTTTCATCAACCTCTTCTCCATCGGCATGCTTCCCGTCATCACAAGCTTCATCGGCAGTAGTCTTCAAATCTTCCTTCATCGACATCGGCAATAACATCTCCGATCTTACTAGCAACGCCTCTGAGTCGAAGTCAACCTTTCCATCGGTCACCACCATTCATTGGCAACAATCCTCACAAGCTGATCTTCATCGGCACCCTTCTATCAGCGTAATACAATAACTTTCCTTCTGCCGATTAGCCCACTCTTGATCATTTTGACACGTGCCAAAAACGGTGTCAACATGGGTGTACATTCTTTTCTTTCAACAATGACTCCTAAAGTCAGAGGTTGGTACATGATCACAGCAAAAGTGACGTGCCTTTCTCTGCACTTGCTATATATGGCTCCAAATAGAGATGGAAACGGGCTCCAATCCCCAACCGGGAATTCATCCGTTATGGATCAAATCAGGGTAAATTTCATCCCTGCAGGAAGCTTAATGGGCCAAAAGGCAGCCCTGTCGGGTGAAGCGGGGGTCAGAGCGTTCTCCACCTCCCCGTCCCTGATATCCATTAGGGCCCCGATATTCGTTGCCTTCGCCTTCTCTATCGCCCTCACGGCCTCAACATTCCCTCCTATGTAGCTTTCTCATGGACACGTAGACGCGGAGTCACAGTCCCGTCGGCTCGGCCGACCCTACGATGCTCGGCTGAACGCTACGGCTCTCTTCGTCAGTTTGCTCGAAGCGAAGCCCTACTACTTTGTCTCCTTGTTCCCTATTCCGATGTGATTCTTCCCCATGCCCGATGCCAGCCTTCTCGCTATGCTGTCGATACTGATCCAATCTCCATGCTCTCATGTGTGTTCGACCCATCGAGGCCCGTGACCTCAATTGGGACGGGGACAGGGACGAGAGAATCCCTGAGACGGAGAACGGGGAAGGGTAGCGGGGAAAAGTTAGGTGATCGTGGATGGGGATGGAGTACTGATCCACGACAGGAATGTCCCTGTTGCCATCCCTAGCTCCGAGATCTTTGTATCCTCACTTTATTAAGAAACAGTCACTTAACATCTCTAACATCACCTCCCGCTTACTTGTCTCTCTCACCCAACTTTTGAACTTTATTTCTCCATGGCTAGAAAATCGTACCTTTTGGCTAAGTTGACACCATCTCTCTTCCTCTTGCTCACATGATCACTGTGGCATTCTTCTCCCATGCACATATTACATACGCCATGTCTATCTAAAAGAAAAGAACTTTAAGACAGGTAACATTGTACGCTTTCTCTTTTCATAATGGCGTGGAAGAGAATCATTTGTACCGTCGCTAGATGTCGATCGATTATCATAGGGATTTTCCATAGTAGTCCGAAACTATAGATTGTGTATTTAAGGAGATCTGATCCGGATAGTTCATTATCCACTGTGATGTATAGGCTTGCTTGTTACCCCCTTGAAGAGCTGTACCAACTCTGTGTGTGTGTGTGTGTTGATGTAATTATAACAAACTCAAAGCAAAAACAACATAAGGAGCGGTGCATCCACAAGTCAAACCATATGCCAGTCTGTTGTCAAAAAAACAAAAACATATGCCAGTCTACCACTTCCACCTTTCGTGTTCAACATCCAGTCCACAGTGCGTGTACCCAAAGAGGAAAACCATCAACCCAACAACCACTGACACAAGCTCCAACCAGATTCATCCCTCCTAGCTTAGCTGCCTGCGCTTTACACACTGCCATTCCGTCAAGGCATCAGCGGAGACAGTGACTACTAGCAAGGCATCACTAGTCTACTAGCAAGGCATGAATGGTTCCTTTCCCCTGCACCTCTATTCTAATCCACGGGTTAATGAGTGCACTTAACCACCACTACTCTAGCTAGGGTGGCAGGGGGTACCGCCGACCACGCGTACGCTTGCTTATCCGGTGCCACTGCCACGCCGCAACCCTCTCACGCCCAAAACGTGTGCGCGCGGCACAGAATGGCATCGCCCTCCTCCACCCGGCCCGGCCTCGCTCCAAATCTATAAAAGGCGGCCATCGGCCTCCAGCTCTGTGCCAAGATCCAGCATCCAGAGTTCTCGATCAAAAGCGCAAGCAGCCGACTGCCTTGCCAAGGACGGTGACCTGTCGCGTCCGCGCTCGCTCACTCGAACGATCCGATCCGATCCCTAGCTACTCCAGGCTCCAGCCAGCCGTCAGGGAACGCGCAGCGCGCAGCAATGGCCTTCTACTACGGTGTGAGCGGGGGACAGTCGTCGTCGTCGGGGGCGGCGTGGGCGGTGGCGCCGGCGGGCAGCAGGCCGTGGACCAAGGCGGAGGACAAGGTGTTCGAGGGCGCGCTGGTGATGTTCCCGGAGCACTTGCCGAACCGGTGGGCGCTGGTGGCGTCGCGGCTGCACGACCGCACGCCGCAGGAGGCCTGGGACCACTACCAGGCGCTGATCACCGACGTCGACCTCATCGAGCGCGGCATGGTCGACGCCCCTGACTCCTGGGACGACGACGACGCGGCCGCCGGAGGGGGCCGTGCCGGCCGCGGCCGCGGGGAGGAGCGCCGCCGCGGGGTGCCGTGGACCGAGGACGAGCACAGGTACGCGCCACGCGCGCCGCAATCCCTCCGTCGAAATCGTACTAGTGACACTCTGTCGCGCCGCAATCGTATTTTTGTCCTTTTCCCATCCTGTCATTCGACGTGCGTTCTCCAAGGTCCTAGATACTTCCAAGAATCTTTCTTTCCACGTCGGATCCACTCCTGGCCCACCAGACCTTTCTCTCTTCATCAGTAGTACAGTATCAGTGTATCACCGACACGCGGGCCCTGCTAAGCTAATTTCGTGTTCTTTCTCGCGCAGGCTGTTTCTGGAGGGGCTGGAGAAGTACGGGCGCGGCGACTGGCGGAACATCTCGCGGTGGTCGGTGAAGACGCGGACGCCGACGCAGGTGGCCAGCCACGCGCAGAAGTACTTCATCCGCCAGGCCAGCGCCGCCACCCGCGGCGACACCAAGCGCAAGAGCATCCACGACATCACCGCCCCGTGATGGCTCGTGGTCGTGGAGGACAAGACAAGCGGCGAGATCCACAGCCCAGGCTGCTGCTGCTGCCTGCATTTATCCTGTTAGCTTCTACCTTTGCGAGACGGAAAAAAAGCATCTGTCCCTGTGGTAGAAATGTAGGCAAAATTAAAGCTGCCTTGGCTGGAATCTGGCGTCGCTGGAACTTGTATTAAGTGGTACTAGTATGATGATGGAATAAACTTTGCCTGTGTGTCTGGATTTTCATAATCCATCACGCGCTTGGTTATTATCCCGATTTTGACAGTACATTACATGATCCAATAAACAGAGCATGGAAGATTTTGAGCAGGCCAGCTAGCATGCTTGCCATTGGCCCTGTTCTGCTGGTCAGGTTTCGGCTGGTTTCAGCTTGTTTCAGCTTATTCCCTCTCACAGAACACTATTCAACCAGCCGAAACCAGCCGGCTTTTCCACCGGCCGAACCAGCCCATTGCCACAGACGTTAGTCACAGCTACTCATGGTGATGGTGGCATGCTCACCCTCGCTCACCGGTTTGATGGATTGTAACCAGTTCTTTTGTTGTTCAATGGGCTCTATGCGACGATATCAATTTTCGCTGGCTTTTAGTGTGTTTCGAACAGCTCTTTGGCACGAAGATAAACTATGATAAAAGTGGCTTGTTAGTTGTTGGAATAAACGAGGATAGGGCTAATGAGTTTGTAAAGATTTTTTGTTGTAAAAGAAGTGATTTTCCTATTAAATATCTGGGTCCCTCTTCACTTTTCCAAGTTAAGGAGGGAAGATTTACAACTAATTATTGACAAGATTGTGAAAAGGATAGCTGGCTCGAGAGGTAGGCTCCTGTTATATGCAGGCAGGTTTATCCTTCTTAAGGGTGTGTTTAGATCCTTCAAACTTCTAAAAATTTTACAAGATTCTCCGTCACATCGAATCTTTAGACGAATGCATGGAGTATTAAATATAGATAAAAAATAACTAATTACATAGTTTGGTTGTAAATTACGAGACGAATCTTTCGAACCTAATTAGCCCATGATTGAACACTAATTGTCAAATACAAACGAAAGAGTTACTGTACTTCTAAAAATTTTACAGCAACAACTAAACACAGCCTAAGACATGTTTTGCCAGTATACCTATTTACTTACTTTCAATTATAAAGTTTCCTAGATGGGCTATTGATATCATAAAATCCCATATGGGACATTTCCTTTGGAATAACACTGAGGAGAAGCATAGGTATCATGTAGCAAGCTGGCAGTTAGTTTCCCAAAAGAAAGAAGTGGTTGGTTTAGGCATCCCTGACTTAAGAAGTTTAAATTTGGCTCTATTGAGCTCATGGATTTTTAGATACCATTTGAACTCTGAATCTATTTGGACTAAGATAGTAGATTTCAAGTACAAGACAAAAAAAACCTAATATTTTCTGCTGCCCCGAGGTTGGTACATCACCCTTTTGGAAGGGTGTGGTTTGGGCTATGCAGGCTGCGCATATGGGCATTAGATGGGTGGTTGGCAATGGTGAAAAAAATTAGATTTTCGGAGGATCAATGGTTTGGGAATACTAGCCTGACCATTATATTTTGGCCCCTATATGTAATCAATGAACAACAAGGCAAAACAATTAAAGAGGTGTGGGATGGGGAAGAGCTTAAGCTCTCTTTTAGGAGAACTATCTCTAATAGACTTATGCTTCTGTGGGATGAGTTGAGTGCTATTGGTGAAAGCATTACCCTCAATAATGAGGAGGATCAAATCTTATGGAGTTAAGAATGGTAAATTCTCTGTGCAATCTTTATATGCTATTATCAATCACGGGGGGTGGTTCCAAAATTTATACATGCTTTATGGAAGCTTAATATACCTCAAGGGTACAAATGTTCATTTGGTTGTTGTCTAGCAACAGACTTTTGACAAGAGATAATTTGGCTAAAAGAAGGGAAATGAGTGACCCCTCATGTCTATTTTGTGCTGAAAGTGAATCAATTTTACATCTTTTCTTTGACTGCTATGTGGCCTCGAGTGTTTGGCGGTTCATCTTAGAACTGTTACATATAAATGTTGGTGAAAGCTATAAATATGTGGCTGCTTTATGGATAGCCAATAAAAAACATATGATACACAATATTGTAACTTCTACAGTTCTCTGGGTGTTATGGAAATTACGGAATTTGATGTGTTTTTAGGGAACAGTTTGGAGTGGACTGAACAAGGTTTTTATGATGGTGGGAAGGATGCTTCGAAGCTGGATGGCCTTGTTCAAACTGGACGTTTAGGAGAAGATGGAGCAAATCATTCAAGCGGTGGAGTTCGAAGCAAACTTGGCGCCGCGAATCAAGTGGACATCAGATACATTAGAGTTGGCGCTATCAACTGCTCAACCTTTGGAGGCCTCAAACATTGTGACTTTGGTTCAATGTAATAGGTCTTAGTCTGGTTCTTGGCTTTAATTGCCTTTAGGCCTTATGGTTGTTGTGCGCGCTGCGCCATGATACTGAACCTTGAAAACTGTTGCTGCTATATATCAATATAAAGCTAGGGAGACCTTTTATTAAAAAAAATCAATTTTCGCTTCCATGAACTACTTACTCATCATATACTTCAATTAGTTAGTTATTTAGTCTCACATGTGTACACCAGAGATGTACATGCCTATGACAATCATAGATTAGGAATAGCTGGATAATGTTGTGCATAACCATGGCTAAGCATACAACTATACACACACTACCTGGTGTAGAAATTAGAATATGTCGAGCGACGATAGCTTGTATGGTTGACTTTGAAGACTAGCTACACAAATTTGGCAAGTTCTTGCCAGCATCCAAGATTGGATCAACTTTGTGACATACTAACAAGGAAGTGACACAACTTGATGTGGTTACTCTTTTTACATGACTAGCTAGTGGTGAAAACAAATATTTTGACCAACAAGTGTAGTTTAAATTTAGAATTTGTGAGCTTGTTTATAGAAAGTTTGTCATGTTTGGGGTGCTTTGTGCCTCCATTCCATTACGCGGTCTTCTCCAAGTAATATACATAATGAGGACCTTAAATTTTACTGGGATTTGATACACTTGTTACTAATTTGACTAACATGCAAACCACACATACACTCCTTATGTTGGCATCACAAGTATGTGCTACAATCCCAGGTCATATGTCATGGCAATGTTTGTTAGAAATAGCCCGACAACATGGTGCATCATTGAATCACTAGCATGTCTAAATTTGCGGGATTAGTAGACTTCTATGTGCACGTAAATGACATTTGGTTAGAATTTGACAAAGTATGCCACATCAAAAGTAACACTTAGACCAACCTCCTCCCTTAGCGCACTCTTTCTAGCACCAAAAGTTGCTTTAGCTTGTGCGTTGTCTCTAACCAAAAAACAACACAAGCCACCTCACACAATTATTTTGTTTTGGCACGTACCATGCCATAAATAAGTCGAGTCCATTTGGTCAATGCAGTTTAGACCCTTTGGACCAATCCACATCTTCTTGCTAAATTCGTCATGTAACCTACGTGGCTGGCAATGTGGCATGTCATAATAAGCTCATAGTCATGGATAAACTTATGGGAGTATGTTGTGCATGTCTTTTTCCAGGGCTCATGATTTGCCAAGCTATCACTCATTAGATTACCACCATATATGAGCCACCGAATTTGGTGCACTTGACAGTGTTCAAAGTAGCATAATCTTGATAACAATAATATTAAATGACAAAGGGCATGTTTGATAAGGTGGCTGAGGCTGGCTCGGCCCGTCGGATAGGCCTAGGCCAGCCCAGGCCTGTCTATAATGGTGCAAGTGCTCATGTTTGGCACCATGTACCAAATGGGCCAGGCCACAATGAGATTTTGTTTGATTCCCTTCATGCAGTCGGGCTGAAGGACTGACTACCTCCAACTACCAAACTGACATTGTTTTTGGTAGCTGGCTAGCTCGGCCTGGCCCATACTAAGGAAGCACAAATGAAGTAATACACGGATAGAATAGCAATTCCAAATGAATATGGACATCCATTACAATAACAGTTTAGAATTAAACCATACATGTGCCATCAATGGCACCAATGCCGTCCTTAAAAAATTAGGTGAGACAACAGTCCATGTGAATGTGCACATCTACCTAAAGCAGAAACATGTGAATCACAAGTACCTGCATGAATGGATTCCATCTATGGCTTTCAAGTATCTTTGGGTGGGTGGTAGTGCAAGTAGGTTTTCATTTCATTCCTAAGTTCACCAATAGCATACAACACCTGGTGGAAGTGACTATGTACTATCTCTATGGACCACCTAAAGGACCGGTGTACAACCCTAAACCTTTGGTTGTAACCAACAATGTGAAGGAACATTGCAACCTGCTCCTCAACTATGCAACCTTTTGTTTTATGTACAAGGCTCCTGTGTCTAAAAAGGTTGCACAAAGCAAAAAAGGAGCTCTAGTCATTCTAAGCATAGATAGGCACTCTACATCAGTGGAGTTATAGATGAGGTTAAGGGTCTGTTGTCTGTACTTTTCAGCTTCATCCCTAAGTGTCAACAGCAAAGGGTTAGGTTCACATTTAGCCCTTCTCCTTTTAAGCCTACTGGTTACAAAGGACACCATGACAACAACCAGGGTAGCTGCTTGTCTACCCATCACCTCACGGCTCTCAAAGGGATCCATCTACATGCATATGACATTGAAACATGACCTCAGTTCAACAAACCCTGCCAGCCTTCAACATGGAAATACAGTGATTAAAAGAGTAAAATAGGCACTGTTGAATGTAGGTACATGCCTCCAAGTGCCTTGGACAACATCATCGACCACAACATCGGACAAATCATCATGAGCAAGTATGATAGCAAACCCTAATCCATCATGAACCAGCAACATGTACTACTACATGAACAAATCATCATGAGCAAGTATGATAGCAAACCCTAACATCATTGCCATCACAAAATAGGGGGGATTAGGGATTGATTTCACCTCGGGGTCATCAACGGAAAAAACAAGGGGTGCAACACGGAGAGAAAGAAGACCAGGCGACAAAGAGGAAGCAGATCCGGCTAGGAGAAGACCAACCGCACCAACAGAACACGAGCAGAAGGAAGAAGACGCCCGCCTCCCGGAGTCTTAGCAAGAATACGGTGCAACGCCACATCGGTGCAGATCCTAGGCGGGGGAACGGAGAGGAAGCCCACCAGAGAAGAACGCCGCCTCGCCGCACACCACACTTCAACACCACAGTTGGTATCTCACGGGATTGGGTGGAGAAGCAAGGGAGAAGAAGGGTGGGAGCGCAGCGCTAGGTGGCAGCTTATAAAGGTGGCAACTTTCACCGGTGGAGGGAGCACGTGCGGAGGTTTCAGCATTCCCGCGTGAGTCACTCGTTGCCGCCGAAATCGCCCCCAAATCACCCGCGAGGAGCCACGCGGAGCCACGCCCTAGAAAAACGGAGGGGGTTTCGTTTCCCTAGAGCCAGGCGAAGGAGAGGGTTTGCACCGAGCGAGGCGGGCTGGGAGACGGACAAAGGCCATCAAACATGAGTACTGTAGCCCAAGGGCGCAGCCAGGCTATCGAGCCACCTCTTCAAACACGCCCAAAGTGAATTTGACACGCCTATTTTGAAGGACAAGTGTAGCTTGTAACATTGGATCAGTTGGAAGGTTATTCTGAACTTCTTATCTAGGTACTCTTTAGACCTTTGTGCTCATAGTTTGGATGTGTAAATGCCAGCCAACACCAAGTATGAACTAACGTTGTCATTGGTTCTTCTATTGTAAAAATTGGCTCTATTGTTATGGCATCAATTTTAGGTTCCATAAACTACTCTTCATACACTTACACTGTAGTCCTATGTGTCTGCACCAGATATGTATATATGCCATGGCTAAACTTGTGGTAGTAAACTATACATATATGCCAAGCAAAAACTTATCAGGCTAACTTTGGATATCGGCTATTTATTCGCCACACTCTCTCCTACAACCAAGATTAGACCGTCTTTCTAATATAGGAGTAACAAGGAACCAATGTAACTAGATGTGGTTACTCCTTTTGGCACATCCAGTATGAAACATTTTGCAACTGATAATTAAGAACAAAAAACTTATGTATAGCAAGTTTGTCATGTAAATGTTCTTTGCGCTTATATTAAACAATCTTATGCAAGTAAAGCATATAATATTGCGGGAGCTGATAATTGTACCTTAAAAGGGATTATATATTCATGAGTGAGGACCTTGCATTTTATTGAGATATAACACACTTGTTCTAGATTTGACACACTTGACAAACCATGGCTACACTCATAAAGTTGGCATCATCTATAGGCGCTATGATCCCATGTCTTATGTCATCAAAAGATATGTTAGAATAGTATGAAATGTTGCGTTATCAGATCACAATCATTTCTATAAACTTGTCGGGACTGTGTTTTTACTTTTGTAATTTGCAAAAAAAAATTGAATGGCATATGGTCAGAATCATCCCAAGGCGTGCCACATAAAAAATAACACTATTAACTACCTTCTTTGGTACACTCCTTTTAGCACCGAAAGTTTGCTTAGCTTGCACCTGTTGTCCGACTGGGAAATGACACAAGCAAGCTCACACAATGATTGTGTTCTGGCATACCTTGTGGCAGATGTCGTTGGCCATATGTTACATGTAGCTTGGACCTTTGGATGCATCCACATATTGTTGGTAACCTTGTCTTGCGATCTATGTTGCGTATAGGATCATAGTTATGGACAAACTTGTGGGAGTATGTTGTGTATGCCTTGTCATAGAACTCATAACCTGCCAAGTGATTACTCATCAAATTACTACCATACACATTAGCCACCTAATTTGGCGCACATTACTGGTGTTTAAAGCCATGTAATCATGCTAAAAATAATAAGTCATGCAAATTTTGGCATGTTTAGTGATGGGAATAAGACGTGACAGACAAGTGTACCTTGTAACATTGGATTTCGATGTTGTTGTCGCCATACAACCTTATCCAAATCAACTAAGAGTATTACTGAAAAGACAGTCATTATTATGAACCTTATTTGAAAGATTGTCTAGGTGCAATTAAATTAGCAAAAATATATTTTTATTCAATATGTATACTTTAAATGGGTATCACAAAATTGCTCTTTATTTTGTAGACACCACTACTGTGTTTAGATTCATGGGGTTGGCATCATGATGTGGTGACACATATGAATATGAAACTCCATAACACACGTAGGATCCACGTATTTCTACAACCCCTGGACACCGTTCACATACGACTCACCACTCGCTTGCTGTCACGTGCAGTGTCATTCTGGGTGATGGTACCGGCTACGTTGATGGGCTCCAAGGATGTGGTCTTCGTTGCGCCAAGCGGGGCGCATTGTCCGTGTCCATTTTGTCATTTCTCTTTTCTCATCTTCCTTTCCCTCCCCTTTTCCTTGACCCCTTCGTTGGTTGCCTTAACATCTCTGTTGAGCACCGCCTCCTTGGACATCTCTATTGAGCACTGCCTCCTTGGACAGTGACACCGCCACCGAACCACCACAAGTGAGGGCGCTGCTGCAGCGGCGCGTCACATTGGAGCAGGCGAGACCCAGGTGTTCACTGTCCTATCCCCTTTCCCATGCTTCACAATCCCCGCCCTTCCCTTCTTCACCCCCACGTTGGTTGGCCGGTTGCCCTCTAGCGAAGATCTCAGATCTGGTTCTACCTCAGTCATGTCTTCCTCCGCCTCGCAACCATGATCTACACTGCTGGACTTTGCTGCTACCAAAATGAGCCCATCAAGATTCAAACAATGTCAAGATAGACTACAAAATATAGAGCATGATTTTAGAAAAAAATTGATTCCGAGGTAAAACAAATTTTCTACGATTTTAAGAGATTAAATCAAATTAAGGATTTCAAATTACATTATTTTTGCATGTAAAAATATTTGGATAAATTTTTGAATTTTTATTTTTATGATATATATATATATATATATATATATATATATATATATATATATATATATATATATATATATATATATATATATATAAAATTAGTCCGATTTACCTCCCTTCAGCTTAGTCTAATTTATTCTCTCTAATGTGGTGGCATATCAGCAAAACCATAATAAAAAACCATCTAAAGTGCAAAAATAAACAATTTTAAAAGTTAATGAGATAAAAAAACAGTTTTATTGTTCACGGAGAAAAGTCCTAGGATGGCGATAGTTGAGAAGGTCCACGATCCCACGGCCCATAGAGTTGGCGAGCTTGTGCAGAGAGAGGGGGGCTCGTTCACACGCTGTCAGTTGTGGGCTCTAAACGTCTCGTGCCTCTCGGGCCTGTCGCGGCCTCCACACTAGTTCACGAGGTCGGCCTTGTTTTGCAGCCCAGATCGGGCACGGCTACTACGTACGAGAAGAATTCGCTCTGTATCTGCTGTCTCTCTGATCAACTTGATCGTGCGTATTCTCTCTCTCCTGCTTGTTCGTCCAGAACGCCGCCAACTTGGGCCGCAGTTCCCTCCTTTCCTTGGGCGGCGCACGCACGGCTTCAAGTGCCGACGTCAGCGGCCGTGGCCGAGGGTCTCGCTAACCGTATCGATCGAGAGCCGAGAGCGGGAAATCAATTAATAAGCGGGAAATCAATTAATAATCTATCTCCTCTCGGGCATCCACCATCAAGTCGATCGTCTCGTTGGAATTAAGGTTCTGGCGGGGGGCATAAAGAGCGGCACATGGCGCTGCTTCTGCTTGCGCGGCGGCAATGCAATTGCAATCGCAGCAGATGACTTGATGGTTTACTGGCTTGGCTCCCTTGCTCTGCTTGCATTGTGTGTGACAGCAAATGCAAGTCAATGCCATTTATGCGCGACCAGACAGATTTATTTGCGGCATATTCTCGGCAGGTGGGCGAGGCCGGCGGAGTTGCATGCGACGCGAGGGAGTGCCCGGTTATCCCGTGGTAATCGTGCGACGGCGACCTGACCGACAGAGCTTGCTTGCCAGGGTTCAGGACCGGCCCGGGAGTGGGGGCGTGGTCTGAGACTGGTTCGCTGGCCGCGGATCACGGGCGAGGGAGAGCGCCGGCCGGGCTGCATGCTGGGCACTGGGCAGGCAGCGATGAGCCCCGCCGTACTACGTGATTGCTAGTTGCGATGCAGGGATCCAATTCCAATTCCAAGCGTGGCGGTCCCGTGTTCGGCAACAAAGGGCACGCACGATACCGCAGGAAACAAGGGGCCGGCGGCAGGCGGTCCTTGATCCTGTCGCCGCCCTTCACCGGCAGTGGTCGACGCCTGGTACTGGGACTGCTTGTTTGTTTGCTTGCACATTTAGGTGCGCCCGCCCATACTGGCCTGGCCTGGGTGTGCTTGCATCTGAGACTCGCTCTGCCTGCAGAGGTGTTTTATCGTGCCAAATTTTCAAGGACCCCGGCGGCCCGGCCGAGCGAGCAACTCCAGCTGGCCCGTATATGCCTTCATTAAGTAACACTAAAGTCCATTTACTGAAAGGCTGTACCCAATTCAAGTGCCATTCACTACACAACCAGTTCTACATGCATTGCAGCCTGATTTCATCCCCTTTTTCTTCGGACGATATTGATCAGTGACTGGTTATGCCTTGGTACAGAAAACACGATACTACTACTACTACCTTTTTCCAAAGAAAAGACAACAAAAATTTGTTCCTTTTTCCGATTTCATGGTACAACTTCTCTTTCTCTTTTTCGTTTCTTAAACCACCTGGTTGTAAGACTGAACTCAACCTTGTTGTGCTTTTTTTTCATTTTAATAATAATGTCAGTAGGGGCGCAAGCCCCTCCTGTTTCTTAAAAAAAACTTTGGCACTCACAAACACGCACAAAATAAAAAAAGGCTATAGAGGTTGTTATACAGCATTTCATTAGCTTAAAAGTTAGTTGCTAAGAATGACTGGTGCACGTATAAAGCTACTCTGGTCCCGCGTAAACTTCATGATAAACTATGAAAAATACCTATAGTTATTTTAAAAAATCTGACGTGTCATAAATTAGGAAAAAAACAAAAAAGGTGCAATTTACGAAAAGCCTTTATTTTTTTTTCTATTTTGGACTTGGGATCCAAACATGCCAGATTAATATACAACAGGAGTGCAGGACCATTGAGCTCATAAATTAAATATATGAATGGCACAACAAAATCTGCAAGCTGTTGATACTAGCTAGCTACCGTACGGTATGTAGCGTACCAACTACGCACGACAGTCGTGCTGCTGAGTTGTGATTGCACCCACACTGCTTAACTTCTGTGTGATGAATATATAAGCCCTCCATCAGTTCTGTGTTTCCCAATATAAAGGGGTGTTTGGTTCAGCTAGGAACTCCTAAATATAGTCCCATTTAGTTACTTTTTATCTAAACACTATAACTAAATGAGATTAAAAGAGCTTTAGTCCTCTCAGCAACTCTGGAGTGACTAAATGGAACTAAATCATTTAGAAGGGGCTAAATTTAGCAACTGCAATCCAAACAGGACCTAACTTCTTCACCGACGTGGAACCAATGCAAGTGTTACTTCACTCAACGAAGGGTAAAACAACAAAAAAAAACAAAAAAAAACTCGGCGGATTAGCATATATACCAGACCTAAAAAAACTCGGGCGGACACTACTGAGGCTAAAGATGGCTAGCTAGCTATGGATCGGCAGGGACACCCCATGTAATGCCAAAGACCGAATGCTTTTTAACACATCTACTACCATGACGGTGGGGAATTGGTAGAAGGCCAAATTATAGCACAGAAGTTACTCCCTTCGTAAAAAAAAAAATATCATCCTAAGTTTGGATTAGGTCAAACTTTCTTGAGTTCGACTAGTTTTATCAAATATTTTGAACATTTCAACCTCCAAATAGGTTAGCGTAGGACCATTTGTTCTTACCTTCACAATTATAAGCTGTCAATCACAACTCCATTGTAGATTGGTAGGAAACAATAGTAAAAACGGTGCCAGAAATGTTCTTTCGACAGATAAAGCATCTATGTCATGTGGAATTTGTGGAACGACAGAAACCGGCGGATTCACACCAAACACTTACCTGGGCTCTCTCGCATACGTTTTGATTTGCATGGGGCGGACGCCGGACGGGCCACCAGGGGAACAACGAACAGCTCGGCCAGAGCTGTAACCCCTGGCACTACTGGAAACCAGGACTTTGCCGAGTGTTTTTACACTCGGCAAAGAGCCTTTTGCACTCAGCAAATTATTTACCGAGTGTGGCACTCGGCAAAGTTCACTCGGCAACATATTTGTCGGCAAAGGGACTTTGCCGAGTACTTTTTATCGGAGCACTCGGCAAAATATTTTTATATTTTGCCGAGTGTCAGGCAAGGCACTCGGCAAAATATTTGGGCAGGCATGCCATCTTCTGTGAACGGTCACTTTGCCGAGTGCCCGACCAGCACTCGGCAAATTTTTTTTATTTTTTTACTTTGCCGAGTGCCTCTGGCCCGGCGCTCGGCAAAATTTTTTTCTTTTTTTTATAAAAAATATTTTGCCGAGTGCCTATAGCCCGGCACTCGGCAAAGTTGTTTTTCCTTTTTTTATTAAAAACACTTTGTCGAGTGCCTGGCCTGAGGCACTCGGCAAAGTTTCAGTTACTTTGCCGAGTGCCCCCTGCCCAGGCACTCGGCAAAGACCCCGAGAATGCAAATTTTTTTAAATTTTCTTATATTCCACTGTTAGAATATATATATATATATCAATCACCAACATGCTTTATATAAATCAAATATGACATCGATATAACCTCAAAAGCACACGTATAATTTCATAAATCCATCACAAATCCTCTAAAGTTCAACATTACAAGTTTATTATTACAGGTTCAACATCACAAAGTTTAACATCTCTACTGCGGCGGCGGAGAGTGCAACTGTTGTCTCTCGGACTGCGATGACGGACCGGACTGTGGTGTAGGGTTGACGGGATCAGCCCTCGGTGACACGACAGTGGGGTTGTTTGAACCCGCCGACGGAGGCTGCACAAAAGAGATTGCATGTGTTAGTCAAAATTGAAAATTTCGGCAGCACCTCCCCTGCACCGGGAGGATTCCAACCTGCAAGAAACAACGACACGTAGGCCGACAAAATAACGGCACGAAGGCCGACATTCCCAACGGCACGAAGGCCGAAAACGACAACGGCACGAAGGCCGACTATCCCAGCGGCACGAAGGCATACTCACAGGTGTGAACTGTCGAACCGGAACTGGAGCTGGCATCTGCACTTGGACACCCGATGCTTGGCCGATGGTTTGCATGATCTGGAACATCTCTGCCATCTGCTTCTGCGTGGCCTCCAGCTGAGCGGTCAGGAGCGCTTGCGCATCCTTTGTCTCTGCCAGCGCATCCTTTGTCTCTACCAGCTCGGCCTGCAGTGTTTCAATCACATGTTTTAGTATTGCAAATCTGATCAAAGTGTGTAAAGTTGAATGTACGACTAGTGAAACCGGAATTACCTGAAGTTCGTCGACCCGCGACAATGTTGGAGTAGGCCGTGCACGTATGGGAAGGCTTCTTGACGTGCTCTGTGCCCTCACGTCGGAGAGAGAGGGTGCAGAGGTCGAGGAGTCGGCGGCGTCTGCAATCCACAACCGCCCGTGCTTCCTGCCTTGCCCTAACCTCACGATCACCTCTGTCTCAAGGGGCTCAGTGCTCATATTGTGCTCTGAGCCACGGAGCGCCCAAACTGCCTCCGTGTAGTCTCGGACCTTAGCATGGACGGTGGGGTCAGAGTAAGCCTCGGCAGGGGCATCTGGGTTGAAGACGACACCAGATTTCAACCGGCCCATGTGGGACACAGCCCATGCCATGAACTCTGACACCGGCTGGTCCGGGTGTGCCACCTCCTGTGAAAAAGACGAGCAAGATGATTAGAAATCAGGCAAAATTGAGCGTTAGAATAGATAAATGACATCACATACGAGTGCCCGCTTGAATGCGGAGAGGTTGCGGCTGCCTTGGTGGTGAGTTGGACCGATCTTCAGTGCCCGCTTCCGCTTGCCTTGCTCGTGCTTTGCGATGTACGCCGGGTCAAGGTACCTGTCCACGATCCTCGACCATGCCGCTCTATGCGACATGCACCACGAGGCAGGCACCTACACATCATCAAGTGTTTGACATATAAGAAGACCAATTCAGGACCTACTAAATCTCAAAACAAATCAATATTATCCACGTACCTGAAGGTACTGCTCCTTGGTCAGCGCCACCTTTCTTGCACCATCTTTCTTGAGGGGCTCTTTCTTGATGGACCTGTAGTAGTCGACGTGGGCCTGGAGTCGCGCCTCGTGAATCATGCCGCCGACGTGCTTCTGACAGGCTCTGTGTGCCGTCCGATCCGCCATCTCCTCTCGACCGTCTTCTGGCTTGAAGTACCTCTACATACAAACACGATGTATTCATTCATTATTTCAATAAAAGACTTAACCAATGGAGGAGATGTATTGACCTTCATTGTGAGACACTTACCCAAAACTCTGCCAGAACCCGCTCCTGCTTGTTGTCGTGCACGTCATCCGAGCCGAGCTTGTACCTGTCCCACGACCAGGCCGGTGACCACGTCCCGTCTTTCAGCTTCACAAGGCCGGGGAAGTGTTTCCTGCACAGACATCCCAGGATGGTCGCAGGGGTGCGTGGGGGGTCAAGAGCACCCGACAGAAGTATCCAGCCCCTGCATAAGTGATTAAGAAAAATTATCAGTTTTTCTGTTGATTCTCAACGTATCATATGAAGTACTAGTGATAACATCTATAATTACTTACCTTCTTCCCACAGGACGAACCACTGGGCGTCGGTCAGGAAGCGGAACTGAAGGAAGGCTTGTGGGACCTCGTAGGTAGGGAGTCGACTGAGTAGAACTGCTGTCCTCCGTCTGCTGAGACGACGGAGTGTCTGTGCTCGTGCCCGTGGCCGCCGCGTGGTCCTCCGGGGTAGGAGACGGGTCCTCCTGCTGGTCGAGAGCCAGGAGAGGAGGCTGGTCACTCCTGGTCCGACCACGGCCCCTCCCCTCCCTCTTCCCCCCTCCCCCTCCCCCTCCCTGTGCCTGCTCCCGCCGCTGGGGCCGAAGACGTCCCCTCACCTCCCGCTGCTGGGCGCAGCCTCTGGTACGCTGAGAGCACCTGCCTCGGTGTACGGTCCATCGCCATCTTTACCTGCAATGTACAAAGAGTGAACAACAAGAGTTAGTAAATTGTCCAAATGGGCAACACTATCTCGTTCAAAATGAATAAACATAACAAAATTTAATAAAAATCATAGTATTACATGCTTTAGGAATAATCTTCATAATTGGGGTCATAGGTCTCGTCATCACTATCAAAATTGTCCAAATGGGCAACACTATCTGAAGGTTCTGTGTCTTCTTCATCCTCTCTGAACATGGTATGCCGTTGAAAGGCGACGCCGGGGGGGGGAGATTGAGGGGATGACGAACACTGGCCAACATGTGTATGGTGCAGCCATCATACCATATGGATTGAACCCATCTGTTGCCAGCGCGACACGTACATTACGAGCCTCCACTTCTTTGTCAGGATACCGCGCATTGAAGTACTTCCATGCATCAGCATCGGATGGATGTACCATCTTCTCAGGGTTGTACCGCTTCCCGTTTTTGTGCCATGTTATCTGTTTCGCGGATTCCTCGGTCATGAACAGTCGTTGGATCCTTGGCAAGAACGGAAGGTGTCGTAGGACTCTCATGGGGATCTTAAGCTGCCTCTTTTGGCCATCACCTGAGTCTACCTCCACGTACCTAGAGGATTTACACTTTGGGCAGTACTTTTGAGATGGTTATCGTATGTGGAGATGTGTGCGTTTTTGTAATCCGATGCCCCAACTTCCTCGAAACAATCTTAAATTTTTACCACACCCTCCACATGCGATAAGATGATGTCTCGCTAAATTTCATGATTTTCGGACTTTATTTGGATTTTATATAATTTTAAATCACTTTCCCTGCAAGTACTTCGACATGTTACGTCAACGAGGTGCTAAATATCATGAATATTAATTTTGGGATAATCGAATTCCATTATTCCATGTACCTGTAGTTCAAATTTGAAATATCCGAAAAAATTTGAGGAAACGAAATAAATTAATAAAATATACAAAAAAAGTGAAAATTACCCCAAACTTTAAAGTAGAGTTTTAAATACTGTCACAAAGCCACACAAAAAAATTTGGACCTAAAATAAAAAAAATAAAAATATTTTGCCGAGTGTCAAAGTGGGGCACTCGGCAAAATATTCTCTGCCGAGTGCCGGGTCCAGGGGCACTCGGCAAAATACATTTAAAAAATTAAAAAAAAATTTGGCGAGTGCCAGCCGTTAGGCACTCGGCAAAATATAGCTACAGGTGGTCACCACCCCGGGTCGGGGACTGTTTGCCGAGTGTAAACTTTGCCGAGTGCCGTGGCACTCGGCAAAGTAATGGTTTGCCGAGTGTCTTGCTTTGCCGAGTGCCTGACACTCGGCAAAGGCTGCTTTGCTGAGTGCTATATTTTGCCGAGTGTTTTTTATCAGGGCACTCGGTAAAATATATATTTACCGAGTGTCCCGATAAAAAGCACTCGGCAAAGTCTCAGACACTCGGCAAAGTCTCAGTTTCCAGTAGTGTGGCGGCCATTTGGCGATTCGACAACTTTCATTTTCATGCATATGCATATGCATGGCCAGACACCGGTAGCCATGTTTAATTCTTCCGTCTAGGCACTATATAGCCATTAATCAATTGCGACGACGAGTTTACGAGCTGATCTTTTAGCTAGGAGTAGGGCATGCATCCAGAGGGAATGGCCATATATATGTATATGTATATATGGTGATGATGATTTATGCCTTGTTTAGATTCCAGAATTCTCCCCAAATTCCACTATGCAAAAAGAAGATTCTCCATCACATTAAAATACCGGCACATATATGAAGTATTAAATGTAGATGAAATCAAAAACTAATTGTACAGTTTTGTTGTACTTTGTGAGACGAACATTTTGAACCTAATTAATCAATGTTTGGACAATTATTACCAAATAAAAATAAAAATACTAAAGTACTGCACAGTGCAGTACAGTGCATTCGGGAGGTGCCGATTCCTGCATCTATACGAGGCCTTAAAGGGCAAGTGGTTGGTCGAACTTGATTGCACTGCGCCATTGCCCTTGTTGCACCCCAGCTTCACAGGGATGGATTATTGGATGCCATGCCACAGTCCTCCATCCCTCCATATATTGTTGCGGCATACTACTGCACAGCTGCAAGCATGAATGCATGCATGCATGCTTGGACATCAACGCGGTGATGTGTGTCATATCTCATATTATATACGCTGTTGAAGTTGATGACACACACCGATGTTGAATGAAGCAAAGCTAGGACACAGCATCTCTGCCTAATAGTAGGTTGCTATAGCTTGACAGATACTCGTGCAGCTGCATGGAAAGTCCGGCCCGGTTTAGTTTCTAAAATTTTTTTTCCTTATATTTAGACACATACATAGAGTACTAAACGTAGATGAAAAAAAACTAATTGCACAGATCTAAGAGAAATCACGAGATAAATCTTTTAAGCCTAATTAGTCCATAAAATTAAAGCCTTAAGTGCTACAGTAACCAACATATATTAATAACAAATTAATTAGTATCATTAGATTCGTCTCGCAGTTTTCTGATGGGTTCTGTAATTTGCTTTTTATTAGTATCCAAAAACTTCTTCCGATATCCTTCCGACATATCTGATATGACATTAAAAAAATTTTTTTCGCTAACTAAACGCAGCCTCACTAGAGCTCGCGAGCCCCAGCAGTACTGTCCTGTCTGGATGACCACTGGCCTGCTGCCGGACTGGTTTTTATATCACACTAGAGCTTCGAGTGATTAAGCTACTAATCCATTATTATGCTGCTTGGTCTAAGCTGGCAAGCAAGAATTGCCTATGTTTTTATATATGTCC
This sequence comes from Saccharum spontaneum, assembly GCA_022457205.1. Classification (NCBI taxonomy): domain Eukaryota; kingdom Viridiplantae; phylum Streptophyta; class Magnoliopsida; order Poales; family Poaceae; genus Saccharum; species Saccharum spontaneum. Next base: position 43,017,319 of record CM039614.1, read on the forward strand.
ATCCTTGTGTTTCTTTCTTATTGGAAACAAGTAATATCGATCGATGTTTGATCCATATATAGTTCTAAATAAATAAACAAATTAAAGCATCCTTTTGCTGCGTGATGTCGCACCGTTGCTTGTTGACCCGAACAGTAGCCGATCTGTGCTAAGCTCTGATCGTCGTGAGCTGCAGTGCATGCAGAGATCGGTACGGTACGGTGGAGCAGCAGCAGGCATGGAGCGAGGTTACTACAGTGGACTGCCTACTCCTGCTCCTAGCAATAGCGCAGTAGCAGCATGGCACGCAACCATGTCTATGTACTGCTTCATTTACGTGGCTGGCTGGCTGGCTGGCTCGGAGCAGGAGCAGTGCTGGCCGCGCTTCAATTCGATTCGATTCGATCGGGGCCTTGGTGATCCTTTTGCAACAAACAACGCATTGAAGCGACAGCGTTGGCATGAACTGTGCTGTGTGTGTGTGGTTTCATGGCGCTCACTGATCGCTGCTCGCTCTGACACGCACGCAGGAAATGAAAGAAAGGAATCCCCCGCCCGCCCCGCCCCCGCCCCGTTGATCGATCTTGAGCCTGTTTAGTTGCTCCTCCCACCCAAAAAGCAAATCCAAAAAGTGCTACAGTACCTGTCACATCAAATCTTGCGACACATGCATGGAGTACTAAATATAGACGAAAGAAAAAACTAATTACACAGTTTGTCTGTAAATATCGAGACGAATCTTTTGAGTCTAGTTAGTCTATGATTGGATAAATTTTGCCAAATAACAACAAAAAGTGCTACAGTAGCCGAACCCAAACTTTTTCACCATCTAAACACACCCCTTATTGCCCTCCGCTGTCTCCAATTACTCGGGCATTTATTCTGGGTTTCAAGGCGAGTTAATCGGCAATAGTCTCCCCGGCCCTTTCAATGGCCTGAATGCATGCGCCCTGATGAGCTAACCACCGATACGATCCGGCTTGCTGCTGGATGCATCTTCCTAGCATGCAGCAGCAGCAGCAGCCTCCCCGCTGTCTGCTTGCATTGCATATCTGCATGCATGTGCAATGCATCACCGCCTCACCACGCTGCGTGTGTGCTCTCTCATCGTCTCATCGCCCGGCGGTGGCGGCCCAAGATCTGCAAGTTAAGCAACCCTAAACAGTAGCTGCATGCCATTGCCACCTGCACGGCTGCACCCCAATGCCTGCTACCTACCTGGATGGAATTGGCCGCATCCTGGATATGCCACGCTCATCACTCTCGATCAGTACGTACGAACCATGTGCCAAGCGGTATCCGTATAGGCACGCACAAATCTTGCATTGCAAGTTCCCATGGAGGCTCGATTCAACTTTTACATCAATTAATTGGTGCACCCATATTGTTGTCTGATTTCTCCACAGACCACTGAGGCGTCCAGCCGAAAAAAAATTAGGTATCAAAACGTGATGCGAACTGTTCGGCTAATACGTGAGCTACCCTATCACTTTAACCACGCGCATGATAAATTAGATGTCTCATGGTTCACACGTTAGCTGCACGTTCCCACCGTGTTTTGGTGCGACCATCCGTACCGAATTGTTTTCTCGTCCTGCACATATACGGCGTCTGGCACGTATGCATGTTTGGCATACCTAAACTTGTCATACCTAATTTCGGACAGCCAAAAAAAATGTGACGAGCAGAAACAAAGTCACACTTATGATAAAGTTTGGCAAAAAAAAATAAATCTATAGCGCGTGGCACATGATGCTTGTAGTCTCCTACCCTCGTAGGAGCAGATAAGCTAAGCACAAGTGTTCATGTACCAATCGAGAATTGCCCGGTTGGACGAGCCGTGCAACGACGCACATATATAAATTCATCTGAATACTTCACGTACGTTCGTCCGTACGCGTATAGTACGTGTGTTCATACTGCGCACGCTATATTTCTTTTCTCTGAGGACCTTATGGAAGCAAAGGAATGTGATTATTTTCAAGGCGAATTTCTTCGAAATAAAGGACGAGTGTTACCTTTGGTCGATTTCAGGGGTCATGCCCATAAGCCTTTAACAGTTGCAAAACCTTGCCATTATGTATAGTTATTTCTTCTTTTTTTCGAAAATCACTGGCAGGACTTCTGCCAGACAAATACGTATATTATTTTTTAGATAACGAGACAAATATATTGACAAAGGAGAGAGGATAGCTATATAGGTACTTTCACATATATGTACTGTACGACGGGAACTGAGGTGAGTTAGTTGACGATAGATTAATCGATCGATTGAACTCGCATACTAGCTTGTAACAGAGAATGGCGATGAAATAATGCATCTGCAGTTCTGCTGCACCCACCGCTTGCTGCTGTGTATTTACGCCACGCCAAGACGATCGAGAGCATTAGGCTCCATAAAATCTTCGAGACAAAATCTTAATCCTTACCAGTACTGCCCGTACAGACCACAACACACACATGACACGCACCGACGCACGTTTTCTGCACTCTGCAGACACCACACACACACACACACACACACACACACAGGTAGAGACCGAGGGACGACGCGGCCGGAATTATTACCTAGACCCGTTCCATTGGCACCCCGATGTCCAACATACGCTGCAGCTAGCTAGCTTCACTTCTCATCATATAGCTGGCCCATGGAAGAACGGGTCTACGCAATAATTCCTTTCTGATCAACTCGAACACACGGACACACAAGAAGGAACACGTACGACGTACCCACATACGTACGTAAAGGACACAACCTGACGGCATGCAGTTGCGCTAGCCATGGAGATTACATGGCGCGCGCGCCCGGCTCTTGGCCGGCGAGACGACGGCGGCGCTAGCTGTCCGGCGTCAGCCTCGCTTGCCGCCCTTGCCCTTGGCGCCACCGCCGGCGTGGCGCGGGTCGGCGGCGGGGGCGTCGTTCAAGTCGAGGAGCACGGTGCTGAGGCACTTGGGGCACCGGGGGTCCTCCCGCGATAGCATCACGTACATCATACACCGGGGGCACCCCGCCAGGATCATCGGCGGGCCGCCGCCGCCTGCTCCCGCCTCGGGGCTCCCCTCCGACGACACGCACGAACTCGGGGGAGAAGCGGTGGAGGACGAAGACGCCGACAGCCTCCTCGGCGAGCCCCCGCCGACGCCTTGGTGGTGGGTCGTCGCCCCCGACGAGCCCCCCGCCGCGCCCCCGCGCGACAGGCTCAGCCGCAGCTCCTGCAGCTTCGACCCGACCTTGCCGTTGTTCCTGCTCATGTTCCAACACTGCCGCACGGCGCACGCAACTGATCAATACTAGCTTCGCTAGCTAGCTAGCTATCTCGTGCATGCACTGTGGAGTAGTGGGAGCTGGAGCTACGGGGAGGACGGAGGCCGCGCAGCCACTCGCCGGCGTATGTACTGGTGGTGGTTCCTGGTGCTGCTGGAATGGAAGTGGAACCAGGATACCTCGACGGTGTGCCTGCCTGGGTATTTGTGGTGCGGTGGTGCAACTCCCGTTTGCGTTATATAATGATGATGGGGTGATGGTGGCTTGTGGAGGTTATGCCGATGATGATGCTCGCTCGTTGAGGTGGAGGAGGTGATGGTTTTCTTTACTGCCATGAACAGCAGCATTTAAATCCCTGTTGCTTCCCTCTAGCTCCACCCTGCCACACGCTCTCTTCTGAATTCTGATGCCGCCTAAGCTCTCTCTTCCTCTCTCTCGAGTGGTTGGGGATTTAATGTATTACTAATTGGATTGAGAAATTAGATGGTGCGAGAGTTAAGGCCTTAAGGGTTTTCCAGATGAACATCATACTGTGGCCTGTGGGTGAATTGAAGGGGGAGTGTGGAGGGATATATAGTGCCAGTATTTCTCTTCGGAATAGTAACAGCTGAGTGAGTGTGACTGTGAGAGTGAGGCCATCGAGGCCCGGCATAGGTACGGAGGATGCGTTAATGTGATGGGGGTACGTATTTTAATACTGGTGTCTGTCTGCAGTGAATAGTACTCAATACATGTCTGCGGGTATGGGTACTATTTTTTTCATTTTTTTTATTATTACTAAATGAATCCACTCCTTTACAAACCGTCATGTTAATCGTCATGGCTCTCCGGTGGAGCTGAGAAATACTCATAAAATGAGTCAGAAACATCTAGACATAAATCAATTCGGTAGACTGATACTAGATAGAGGTCAGACCTTTGTGTTCTACTCATCCTAGGCTGAATTATGTATGGTGACTTGGACAGAAAAGGAACACTGTACAGAAATTTGGGGGAGTAAAGAGGTATTCTAGAAAAGGGCCTGACTGTTTTCAAACTCATATTCTTACACAGAAACGAAAACAGAAATGGGAACCGGTCGAAAAATGATATCGGGAAAAATAGGATATCGGAACCAGAACAAACTGATCGACAACTCATCGATAATGGTCGAGAGACATTAACTCCAATCGAGAGCACCGACTAACTTATACACTTCAAATGGTCACTATGAGCAACAAATGTAAATATAATGTCACAAACCAAAAGGTGGATCTAGTTCTTCCACCATGCCAAGATATCACACTGACGACTAAATCTCATAGGTGGATCTGCCATATATTTATCCAACTCATAATTCATTCTCATCGGTCCCTGATGACTGATATAAGTAACTTTCTAGTTCATCATCATTATTATCCATTAACAGATCTGATGTTTCAATTTTAGAAGCAGAGGTTCAGCTGATCTACCCTTAGCCCTTTAGAAGAAGGTCTAGATGTAACATAAAACTGATATAATTCCTTAATTACATCTACTATTTCATCTACATGAGCCTAGTATGAAATACCATGTAACTTCTTCATATAGAATTCAATAAAGCCTTTTCTTGTCAAGCAGAAGTATGGAGTTCAATTTCAAATCATATTAGAACAGATAACTATTGTCGAATAAATCTCAGTACCGCATGAAAGGATCAAGATACCCAAGAGGGGGGGTGAATTGGGCTTTTCTAAAAATTAATTGCAAGAATTAAATCCTACAAGCCGGAATTCACCCCTAGTGCCTACTTGTGTTCCTAGAGAGTCTACCGATAAAAAAGTTTTGCACCCTAGTTTCCAATCCTAGTCTAGCATGGCAATTCTAGGAATGTAAAACAAGCCATGAAAGTAAATACGAGAAAGTAATTGCTTGAATGTAAAGGGGCAAGGAACACGGCGATGTTTTTCCGAGGTATCGGAGAGTCGCCACTCCCCACTAGTCCTCGTTGGAGCACCCGCGCAAGGGTGTCGCTCCCCCTTGATCCGCGCAAGGATCAAGTGCTCTCTACGGGTTGATTCTTCGACACTCCGTCGCGGCGAATCACCCAAAACCGCTCACAACATGAGTTGGGTCATCCACAAGCTCCGCCGGATGATCACCAAACTCCCAATCACCACCAAGCCGTCTAGGTGATGGCGATCACCAAGAGTAACAAGCTAGAACTCTCACTTGACCACAACGAGCCCAAATGAGGAGATGGATGCACACTTGCTACTCTCTAATCACTAGTGAGGAAACTCAAGCTTTGATTCTCAAATCTCTATCCTTACTAGAGCTCTTGCACTCCCTTGCACTCTAAAGGGTTTTCTCAGATGTTTGAATGAGCAAGAGACCTCTAAAAGAGGTGGAGGGGTTGTATTTATACACCCCTCAAAGAAAACGAACTGTTACTGTCTGACACGGGCTGACCGGACGCGCCGGTCGAACTGACCGGACGCGCCGGTCGCCCGTAACGGTCAAAACGCGATTTTGAACAGAACCACCGGACGCGCCGGTCAGGGGTGACCGGACGCGTCCGATCGTGCAAGGGACCTTACTGTACTCGCACTGGACGCGAGGCCGCGTCCGATGGTTGATGACCGGACGCGTCCGGTCCTCTCTGGACCTTACTGGACTGTGACCGGACGCGCTGATCACGTCCAGGTCGCGTCCGACGGGCGTTCTCCCCAGGTGACACGTGTCGGTCGCTGACCACCGCGTCCGGTCCTCGCGAGGACCGCGTCCGGTGGTCAGGGCCGAACCCTAGCCGCGGTAACGTACTGACCGGACGCGCCCGGTGCTGCCGAAGACCGCGTCCGGTCACTGGAAAACAGCCCGAAACTTTCCGAAACGCGTCGCAACTTCAACCAAGTTGCTTCCAACTGAACTTTGAGCTATTCTAGGGTTGCCTAGCGCCAAGTTTAACAAGTGTGCACCACACCTAAACATAGGACTCGCCTAGGTCAAGCTACCCATTCATGCCCCCCTTTATAGTACGGCCAAAAGAGAAAAACGAAGATCCTAACGACTATTCCGAATGTGTCTCAACACCTCGACATCCAGAACTAACCGTCCTTAATCTTGACGTCACTCTTTTGAAAACCGAAACGATTTCCATCAAGGGACACGAATACCATAGTGCCCAAAGCAGTTATCACTTCCATGACCTAACTTACCAATGTTTCTGCAAAACACACGTTAGTCATGGTAATAAAGTGTTGTCATTAATTGCCGAAACCAAACCTTGGGGCCTAGATGCTTTCAATCTCCCCCTTTTTGGTGATTGATGACAACACTAAGTTTCAAAGGATTAGAGTGAAGGTTTTCGAGCATGCTTGGTTCACATAGGCAAAAGATAATAAGCATAAAAGGTTAGGAATTGCTTATGTGCTCCAAGCCAAAAGAGTGTACTTCATAAGATAAGACAAAAAGCGTTAGTACACATAAAGATATAGCTCATAAGTAATCGGAGTAAGGCACGGAAGCACAACCTTAGAGCTATTGCTAAAACGGTGACATATATTAATCACTGAGACGGATAACACATTAAGACTCAAAGTTTACGACTCGACGACAATGTCACACGAATGCAATGCTGAAAAGTAAACATGATATGCATGAATGTAGCACACAAAAAAACGAAAACCCACTAACAAACTCCCCCTGAAACTACTCTCTCTCCCCCTTTGGCATCAAGCGCCAAAAAACTAATCTAATCTGACGGGGGGACAGACGGAGCCGTGTCGGGTGCCGAGGTGCGCGGAGTGATCACGAAGTGAAGCGAATCGCCCTCGGAGTCTGAGCTATCTGGCTGACCCTCTGAAGAAGCACGTGGCTGCGAAGCGGTCTGGGTCTGAGCAGGAGCAGGTACTGACTGTGTAGCAACAAGTGGATCTGTCTGAGTAACCTGAGCCTGAAGTGCGCCAGTAGCTGAGGGATCTGTCGAGGCAACTAAAGAAGGGATGGTCTCTGTAGTCCCGGTCCCTGTCACTGGAGGAACGACTGCCTCTGGAGCTGACAACCCTGACGAAGTGTGAAACGTAGTAGTGTGCGAGGGTGTCGGCTGACCAGTCAACTCGCTGTAGGTGGCACTGAAATCACCAATAGGTGTGCCTGTCAGAAGGTGCGGGCGAGGCTGGTCTGACGGTGTAAACCCCGTATGTATAGGAGTGAAGCTCGGGGACTGAAAGGACTGGGGAACCTGCTGCTGTGGAGATGTAAACTGTAAGCTCGGCTGTCCCTGACTCGACGGACCACTGGAATGCAAAGCCTGAGTCATGACAGATGCAGGCGGAGGAACCCCAACTATGATAAGGTGGCGCAGGAGATCCATGTACTGCTGCTGACTCTGTCGCTGCATCTCAACCTGTTGCCTCTGGATCTCAAGCTGCTGTCTCTGAAACTCGTCCTGGCGAGCCTGAATCTGTACAAGTGCTGCAGCTGTATCCTGTGCCTGGCGCTGTATCTGCTGCTGCTGCTGCTCCTGAGCCTGGGTCAACCTCTCAAGAATAGCCACCATGGCTGGTTCTGAGCGGGAGGCTGAGCCAGAGCCACCGGCCTCGTGGTCGTGAGACCGAGGAGACCGGTACCTGGGGATGGGCTGGTAGTCCTCATCAGTGCTGTCTGAAGTGACATCCTCAGGTATGTCAGCAGTCTGAGCCTCAAGGTCCGCGAGCTCTGCCTCGGCAAGCTCGTCAACTCTGGCGTCCTGCTCAGTTGCTGTCTCAGGAACGTCTGGGCGCTCACGCTGTCCTGGCGCTGGGGCCTGATCTCTAGTAACAGAGGCCCAAAGCTATCTGATATCATAATCAGGGAAAGCTGTAGTAGTGTTAGCTATCTCCGCCCTGATCTCTGGTGGCATCTGGATAGAAGATCTGATGATAAAACAAATCCAGTGTGTATAGGGAAGCTGACGGTTACCCTTGAAGCCCTCAGCAATGGTGTCCTCCATCTCACAAAGGATAAGATCCCAGATGTCAAACTATCGCTGTGAAAGGAGGTGGTGAACAACCCAAAGCTGCATCCTCGTCAGTCCCTCTCTGTAGCCGAGTCTAGGAAGTAAAGTGCGTCTGAGAATAGCATCCAAGACCCTGGCAAGTGGCGTCAGGCTAGCAGGCGTACGACGTGACCCTTCGCCAAAAGGCTCGCGAAAGCAGGATCGAACCAGGTCGGTAGGTGGCACTGAACCGCCGTGAGGGCGTCTGGGAGGAGGAGTCTGTCCATAGCACAACTGATGGATCCTCGTGTCAGAAGCTGATAGTCTGAGGATCTCTCGAGCTCTGGAGCTGTACAGTCTGTGATCGCGGCCTCTGAAAGCAAAGTGTATGAACTCATGGGCAGGATCAATCCAAAGAGAAGCATAGAACTCCCTGACCCATGTGCCGCAGTATGCACCTGTCCGTCCAAGAAGATCTGATAAGCCAGGCATATAGGACAGGTGCGGACGGAGCTGCTCTCCCACAACATCAACCAATGCCTCTAGTCGACACACCCTCTGAGGTCTGAAAGCAATACCACTGTCAACTAGGGCCCTGTAGAAATCCTCCTGAAGTGGGGTATAGAAACCCTCTGAAGCTCTAGAATCTCTGACAGGTGGAAACCATCGGCTGACCTCCACGAACCTCAACCCCTGCACCTGACGTGCTGAAGCACCCCTCAGGTCTAAGTGCTCGACCGGGGGTGACCCTCTAACTCTGGGAGGAGGTCGTGCTCCACGACGCTGGCCCTCTGGCCTAGGTGTCACCTGAGTACGAGCACGTGTGGAGCGGCGACGTGGTGGAGACTGAGCTGGCTGCTCCTCTGTATCCTCAGTGGCCTGTGGAGCCTCAGTAGCCTGTGTAGCCTCAGTAGCATGTGTAGCCTCTGTCTGCTCTGTGGGTGGATCTACTGACATCTGCTCGGAAGGTCCAGTGTCCTCGGTACCCTCAGTGGCCTCAGTGCCGAGCTGTCGACCTTCAAGGTGAAAGCGACGCTCGCCAATGTGAATGCCACTGCGTCTGCCACCTCTCTCTGCCTGCTCTGCAGCGTCTGCCACAGCCTGAGCAACCTCTGCCTCTGAAAGCGTCTTCCTCTTCTTCCTGGCTGCAATCTTGATGCGCTTACCACGCGCAATCTCATCACGGCGGGGAGGACTGTTGTCCCCGTCACCAGGAGCACCACCGGCGTTCTTGCAACGCACCATGTTGATCGACTGCCTGAAAACCTCTATGAGATGATGAACTGACACTCGAGAGGCTTGGCCTCAATCTGTATCCGCAGGCTTGGCCTCGGATTTAGCGAACAGATCTGACCCTGACACACCGACTGACTCGCTGCACGTATGGAATAGAAAGGTATACTATAAGCACGTATATAACTAAAGATACGAAACCCTAGATAGCAAGCATGTGAGATACGAAGTGAGACGTGACGCGAAGCTACCTCGGATCGGCGAGACGACGGTGAGAGGAAGCGGTGACCTAGGTCGCGAGAACCCCCGAGATCGACGATCGAGCTCTGAAACGACCGAACGAGATAGTCAATGGATGTAATCGGTCAAGGTTAGCCCTAACAAATGGAATGACGTGACTTGAATCGAAGAAAGAGCGAATCGTCACCTGAAGAATTAGGGTTTCGATCAAACCCTAGGTTAGGGTTTGGGTGAAAACCCTAGAAGGCCCGGGCACGGGGATTGAAGAGCTAGGGCACGAGGTGGGGTGCAGGGAGGTGAGCTGCGGCGCTGGAGAAACCCACAGCGGTGAACAGGTCGCCGGCGGGGAGGTGGAGCACGCGGGCACGGCGGCGGCGGCGCGGGCACCACGGGCACGGCACGGGCGAGAAGGCGTGCGGGGTCGTGCGCGGGCGCGAGCAAGAGGGCGAGCGGGCTAGGCAGGGGCGGCGCAGCGCGGTGGAGGCTCGCCGGCGGTGAGCACGACGGCAAGGAAGCGGTGATTCAGCGAGAAAAATCGAGCGGCGGCGGATTCGACTGGAGAGGAAAAAAACAATGAAGACGAAAGGTTTTATGAGGGGCTCAGATCCGCTCGACGCGCGATCACCGGACGCGGTGGTCATTATGACCGGACGCGGTGGTGCAGCGTCCGGTCACACTCCAGTAAGTGCCTGGAGTGACCGGACGCGTTCGGTGTGGACTGACCGGACGCGGTCAGAGTCCGGTCGCTGGGAGCTCGGGAATTCATCGCGGAGCACCGGACGCGGTGGTGGTAGCCGGGACCGGACGCGGTGGTCGTCAGAGGCGCGTCCGGTGCAGCGTCCGGTGCCTAGGTCTGGAATAGGTCTTCTGGATGACCGGACGCGCTGGTGGACGCCGGGACCGGACGCGGTGGTGAAGCATCACTGCGTCCGGTGCAGCGTCCGGTCGCTGTTCTTCGCCATTCTTCGTTCCGAACTTCGACGCGACTTCTCCCAATCAAGTTCCAATTCAAAGAGACACAAATAAACACCAATTGGAACCTGATATGAGTGACCTCACTCAAACCCTCAAAATTTTCAAAATAATTTGCCTTGGGCTAGTATTATTTTTACGAAAATAGGCAATAAACACCCGAGGAGCAACGTATGGCCATGCAATAGAGTTTTTGGACTCTAGGAGCGTCAAATGCTCTCTCTATCCAAGGACGAACACAGAGGTTGCTCAAAGCTAAACCGAAAAGAAACGACAAACAAACAACCATGCATATGCAATGCAATACAAGAAAGTAAAGCTAGGTTGCTTGTCAAGTTTGATCCACGGTTAGGCTTCTTCACTCCTCCAAAGGAGGGTTATCGTAACCGTGTTAGCCAAGCCCTAAATGCATTGCGATAAAATAAACGTGACATATGATACAATGCAATGCAAGGGACAACACCCGCTCATCTTTTAAAGTTACTTGAGTCAAGCACATTAAGTTCACTTCTTAGCCTACAAAAGGTAGCCTCGTCCAAAGGTTTAGTAAAGATATCCGCTAATTGATTTTCACTTCGTACACCTTCTAGTGATATGTCATTTTTAGCAACGTGATCTCTTAGAAAGTGATGGCGGATATCAATGTGCTTGGTGCGAGAGTGTTGTACTGGATTGTTAGCAATTTTAACGGCACTTTCATTGTCACACAAAAGTGGCACCTTTTCAAGAACAATTCCATAGTCTAGGAGGGTTTGTTTCATATATAAGATTTGTGCACAACAAGCCCCCGCGGCAATGTATTCCACCTCGGCGGTGGACAAAGCCACACTATTTTGCTTTTTAGATGACCAAGATACTAAGGATCTCCCAAGCAAATGGCACCCTCCGGATGTGCTTTTTCTATCAATTTTGCAACCGACATAATCCGAATCGGAATAGCCAACTAGTTGGAATCTAGCTCCTTTGGGATACCAAAGACCAATGCTTGGGGTGTGCTTAAGATATCTTATGATTCTTTTTACGGCACTTAAGTGAGGTTCTTTAGGGCACGCTTGAAAGCGAGCACACATGCACACACTAAACATGATATCGGGCCTAGATGCGGTAAGGTACAACAAGCTACCAATCATAGAACGGTAGAGAGTTTGATCAACCGGTTTACCTCCCTCATCTAGGTCGAGATGTCCATTTGATGGCATTGGGGTCTTGATTGGTTTGCATTCTTCCATCTTGAATCTTTTGAGAAGATCCTTGGTATACTTTTCTTGAGAGATGAAAATCCCTTCTCTCATTTGCTTGACTTGAAAACCAAGGAAGAATGTGAGCTCACCAATCATTGACATCTCGAACTCCTTCGACATCAATTCACCAAATTCTTTGCAATAATCTTCATTTGTTGACCCGAAGATGATATCATCAACATACACTTGACAAATGAAGATCTCCCCATTAAGTTTCTTGGTGAATAGTGTGGTGTCGACCTTCCCGATTGTGAAGCCCTTCTCAATGAGGAAGTCCCGGAGGCGCTCATACCACGCTCTAGGGGCTTGCTTGAGCCCATATAGCGCCTTGGACAACCTATAAACATGATTAGGATATCTAGGGTCTTCAAACCCGGGAGGTTGATTGACATAGACTAGTTCATTTATAAAGCCATTTAAGAATGCACTTTTCACATCCATTTGATATAGTTTCATATCATGATGCGATGCATATGCAAGGAGGATACGAATGGCTTCAAGTCTTGCAACGGGTGCAAAGGTCTCTCCAAAATCAAGGCCTTCAACTTGAGAGAACCCCTTTGCAACTAGTCTTGCCTTGTTCCTCACTACTATGCCTTGGTCATCTTGCTTGTTTCGGAACACCCACTTGGTTCCAATGACTCTTGCACCTTTAGGATGCTCTTCAAGTGTCCATACTTGGTTGCGGATGAAGTTGTTCAATTCTTCATGCATGGCATTTACCCAATCCGGATCTTGAAGAGCTTCTTCTACATTCTTGGGTTCAACACAAGAGACAAAGGAGTGATGTTCAATGAAAGAAGCTAGCTTTTGAGATCGAGTCATTACTCCCTTAGTAGGACTCCCTATGATGAGTTCTTGTGGACGAGCTTGAAGTAGAGGTGAGTTTCTTCTATCAACCACTTGAGGAGGTGGATGGGGAGCATCAACATCTTATGCTTGTGCCTCGGCTTGTTCATGAGAGACATAAGTATCTTCATTTTTAACTCTCTCATTCTTGTCATCATCTTGAGGCGCACGTGATGAAGATGGTGGATCAATGATTTGCACATCGTCTTCATCATCTTTTGGCTTGATGTCTCCCACGGGCATGTTCTTCATGGCCTCCCTCAAGGGTTCATCACCTACATCATCACAATTCTCAATTGCTCCTTGGGAGCCGTTAGATTCATCAAATTCCACATCATATGTTTCTTCAACCAAACCGGTGGTAAGGTTAAATACTCTATATGCTTTGGACTTTGATGAGTAACCGACAAGAAAACCAATATCACAACGTCTTTGAAACTTCCCTAGGTGTTGACGCTTCTTGTAGATGTAGCATTTGCAACCAAACACCCGGAAGAATGAGACGTCCGGCTTCTTCCCATTAAGCAACTCAAAGGGGGTCTTGCCAAGAAACTTTTGGAGGAAGAGGCGATTTGAAGCATAGCATGCGGTGTTGATTGCCTCGGCCCAAAACTTTTCCGGAGTGTTGTACTCATCTAACATTGTTCTTGCAAGGGTGATCAAAGTCCGGTTCTTTCTCTCAACTACACCATTTTGTTGAGGAGTGTAGGTTGAAGAAACCTCATGCTTGATTCCAATTTCATCACAATAAGCTTCAATGTTGGTGTTGTCAAACTCTTTGCCATTGTCACTTCTAATCTTCTTTATCTTGACTTCGAATTCATTTTGAGCTCTCTTTGCAAACTTCTTGAAGCAACTTGCCACTTCGGATTTGTCATGAAGGAAGAAAGTCCATGTATATCTTGAGTAGTCATCCACTATCACAAGACAATAGAGATTACCACCCAAGCTCTTGTATGTTGTAGGCCCAAACAAATCCATGTGTAGAAGTTCTAGCACTCTTGAGGTTGACATGAAAGCCTTGGTTGGATGAGTGTTTGCAACTTGTTTGCCCGCTTGACATGCACTACAAGGTTTGTCCTTTTCAAACTTTACATCCTTCAATCCTCTCACTAACTCTTTCTTCAATAGCTTGTTGAGAGTGCTCATTCCAACATGAGCAAGCCTCCTATGCCAAAGCCAACCAAGTGAGGTCTTGGTGAACAAACATGTCATCAAATTTGCATCTTCGGAGGTGAAGTCAACAAGATAAAGATTGTTGTATCTAAAGCCTTTGAATATCACTTGCTTGTCATCTATCTTTGAAACTTCAACTTCATTTGGTGTGAACAAGCATTGGAAGCCAAGGTCACAAAGTTGCCCGACGGATAATAAGTTGAAACTCAATGAAGCAACATAGAGCACATTTGAGAGTGAGTGATCATTTGATATTGCAATCTTGCCTATACCCTTGACTTTGCTCTTTGAATTATCCCCAAATGTGATCTTCTCTTGACATATCCCATTCTCTTCAATGGAGGTGAACATACGAGGATCACCGGTCATATGTTGAGTGCAACCACTATCAATAACCCAATGAGATCCACCGGTCTTGTAGTTCACCTACACACAAGAGATCAAGCTTTTTGTTTAGGGACCCAAACTTGAGAGGGGCCCTTGACTTTCTCAACTAGTGACTTGGCAACCCATATTTTCTTTGGCCTATTCTTGTTTAGGGGACCCAAAAACATGACTTTCATCTTTCCATTTGAATCTTTTCTTAGCATGTAATGAGCATTGAAGGCAAAGGGTCTAGCATGCTTGGGCAAGGGTTGTGGTGGTGGAGTTTTGCATTCATGAGCAAAGTGACCTTCTTGACCACACTCAACACATCTCTTTGGCTTGGGCTTTGACTTGCTTTGATGTTGAGCTTTTGCCTTCTTCTCTTGATTTGCCAAGTACCCAATACCACTTCTATCCATCTTCATTACGGTGTTCATAAGGAGCTCACTTTGCAAATATTGACCTCTTGTGAACTTGCTTAGACCGGTCTTGAGATGCTCTTTTTCTTGCTTGAGCTTCTTGTTCTCTTCAATGAGTGACTCATTTGTTGTTTGCTTCTCAAGAGCCATCAAACCTTTAAGCTTCTTGTTCTCATTTGCAAGCTTCTCATTCTCACACTTGATCTTGGCATAATCATCATAGTTGCTTGACTCAACCACACTCTTGCCTTTGCTACTAGAACCTTGCTCAATGCTTTCAATGATCAAGTCATCACATGATGTAGCTATATCACACTTAACAACATGGTTAGTAGCATCATGTGTCTCAAGAGCAAGTTCATTAGCTACCACAAGACTATCATAGTCAATTTTTAATGTGGTGTATTTGTCTTTTAGAGAGCTATGTCTAGTGATGAGCTCATCATGCTTCTTCTCAAGTTTATCATGTTGATCTTTAAGCTCTTTGTTAGAGGTTTTGAGCTCTTTGAGAGTAGAAGACATAATTTCATTTTGATCTCTAAGCTCACCACTAGTCTTTTGAGCATTTTCAAGCTTAGATGAGAGAGATTCATTTTCATTTTGAAGATCATCATTTTCACTTCTAGTCCTTCTTATGATTTTAGTGTATTTGTTTAGCAATTTTACAAGTTCATCATAAGAAGGTGCATCAAATTCATCATCACTATCACTATCATCATCATCATCGCTATCATGGTTTTGTACCTTTCGTTCACCCTTGGCCATAAGGCATAGGTGAGTAGTGGACGATGATGGTGAAGAAGGCGGTGAAGGTGGTGGTGAAGATGTCGGTGAAGATGATGGCCCCATCACAAATGCGGCAACCTTCTCTTTCTCATCATCGCTCTCATCTCCGGAGGAATCACAAGATGATTCAATGTCGGTGAGCCAATCACCAACAATATATGCCTTTCCACCCTTCTTCTTCTTGTAGAACTCCTTCTTCTTGCCATCCTTCTTCTTGTATGGCTTGTTCTTCTTCTTCTCATCTTCTTCATCACTTGAATCATTTTTCTTGCCCTTGTTCTTGTTCTTGAACTTGTCTTTTGGTGGTCTAGGGCATTGATGAGCTAGGTGGCCAAGTTCACCACAATTGTAGCAATCCATCTCCGAGATGGGCTTTCTCTTGCTACTTGTGAAGAATTTCTTTTTCTTGCCATCGAACTTGATGCCACTCTTGTTGAGCTTCTTTAGCATCTTGGTGGTCTTCCTTACCATGAGTGCAAGTGATTCATCATCGACATCACTTTCACTTGAGCTTTCTTGCACGATCATGGCTTGGCCCTTCTTCTTCTTCTTGTCATGGCTAGCTTTGAAGGCCAAGTCTTTCTTCTTGGAAGATGATGAGCCCTCTTCCGGAGTGATGTGCATGTACATCTCGTGAGCATTGATCTTCCCCAATACTTGAGTCGGAGTTGCGGTGGAGAGATCACTTTGATGAAGCACGGTGACAATGTGACCATACTTCTCAACGGGAAGCACACTCAAGATCCTCCTTGCAACATCCGATTGACTCATTTGAGTGAGCCCAAGAGCATTGAGGTCCTCTACAAGAACATTCAAGCGAGTGTACATGTTATTAGCACTTTCTTTGGGAAGCATCTCAAAAGAATTAATTTTCTTTAAAGCAATATGATAGCATTCCTCACGCTCACTCTTAGTTCCCTCATGGAGAGCACAAAGATTCTCCCACAAATCATGAGCGTTCTTTGCATTATGCACACGATTGAAGATATCTTTGCCTAAGCCCCGGTAGAGTGCATTTTTTGCCTTTGCATTCCACCGGTCGTACTTCTCCTCGTCACCAGTGGGGTTTGTGGGATCCTTGATAGCGGAAAGCCCTTGGGTTGCGGCTCTAAGGCACCCGACATCTATGGCTTCGAGATACGCCTCCATGCGGATTTTTCAATATGGAAAATCATCCCCCTCAAAGGTGGGAGGTGGTCCTTCCCCGTTAGACATCTTGCTCTAGGCGGTAAAGCCTAAATTAGGAGCAACACGGCTCCGATACCAATTGAAAGGATCAAGATACCCAAGAGGGGGGGTGAATTGGGCTTTTCTAAAAATTAATTGCAAGAATTAAATCCTACAAGCCGGAATTCACCCCTAGTGCCTACTTGTGTTCCTAGAGAGTCTACCGATAAAAAAGTTTTGCACCCTAGTTTCCAATCCTAGTCTAGCATGGCAATTCTAGGAATGTAAAACAAGCAATGAAAGTAAATACGAGAAAGTAATTGCTTGAATGTAAAGGGGCAAGGAACACGGCGATGTTTTTCCGAGGTATCGGAGAGTCGCCACTCCCCACTAGTCCTCGTTGGAGCACCCGCGCAAGGGTGTCGCTCCCCCTTGATCCGCGCAAGGATCAAGTGCTCTCTACGGGTTGATTCTTCGACACTCCGTCGCGGCGAATCACCCAAAACCGCTCACAACATGAGTTGGGTCATCCACAAGCTCCGCCGGATGATCACCAAACTCCCAATCACCACCAAGCCGTCTAGGTGATGGCGATCACCAAGAGTAACAAGCTAGAACTCTCACTTGACCACAACGAGCCCAAATGAGGAGATGGATGCACACTTGCTACTCTCTAATCACTAGTGAGGAAACTCAAGCTTTGATTCTCAAATCTCTATCCTTACTAGAGCTCTTGCACTCCCTTGCACTCTAAAGGGTTTTCTCAGATGTTTGAATGAGCAAGAGACCTCTAAAAGAGGTGGAGGGGTTGTATTTATACACCCCTCAAAGAAAACGAACTGTTACTGTCTGACACGGGCTGACCGGACGCGCCGGTCGAACTGACCGGACGCGCCGGTCGCCCGTAACGGTCAAAACGCGATTTTGAACAGAACCACCGGACGCGCCGGTCAGGGGTGACCGGACGCGTCCGATCGTGCAAGGGACCTTACTGTACTCGCACCGGACGCGAGGCCGCGTCCGGTCCTCTCTGGACCTTACTGGACTGTGACCGGACGCGCTGATCACGTCCAGGTCGCGTCCGACGGGCGTTCTCCCCAGGTGACACGTGTCGGTCGCTGACCACCGCGTCCGGTCCTCGCGAGGACCGCGTCCGGTGGTCAGGGCCGAACCCTAGCCGCGGTAACGTACTGACCGGACGCGTCCGGTGCTGCCGAAGACCGCGTCCGGTCATTGGAAAACAGCCCGAAACTTTCCGAAACGCGTCGCAACTTCAACCAAGTTGCTTCCAACTGAACTTTGAGCTATTCTAGGGTTGCCTAGCGCCAAGTTTAACAAGTGTGCACCACACCTAAACATATGACTCGCCTAGGTCAAGCTACCCATTCATGCCCCCCTTTATAGTACGGCCAAAAGAGAAAAACGAAGATCCTAACGACTATTCCGAATGTGTCTCAACACCTCGACATCCAGAACTAACCGTCCTTAATCTTGACGTCACTCTTTTGAAAACCGAAACGATTTCCATCAAGGGACACGAATACCATAGTGCCCAAAGCAGTTATCACTTCCATGACCTAACTTACCAATGTTTCTGCAAAACATACGTTAGTCATGGTAATAAAGTGTTGTCATTAATTGCCGAAACCAAACCTTGGGGCCTAGATGCTTTCACCGCAATTTGCCCAGGTGACTGCATAACAACCTATACATTATGTCGCAATGTAGAGCATGTTTCCAAGTGAATTTTTAAAATAGTTTGCTTTTCACTAGAGGCAGTTTAAAAGACGGTTTGTTCGACATGGCACATGTTAGCAGTTCACCGTTCTACATGGTTTTCACATTAGCCACAAGAGGCTAAATCAGACTAATTCATACTTAGCTTCTAGAGTAAATGAGACTACTAATATTTTTTTAAAAAAAATATCAAATATATTTCCCCTAGAAAAATTAAAACCCTAAAAATCTTGTTTAATCTTAGAAATTTTGTTTTAGCTGAGCTCAGAAGATTTTGAAACCAGTTTCATAATTTTGCTAAAATCACGCTAACCTGGAACTATTTAAGTCTTCTACTAACTCGTTTTGAAGTTTATTCGTTGGTAGATAAGTTATCTTTTATATTCAGTCTACGACTCTACGTTGAAGACCCGAACTACATATATAGTAGACAATGATTTTTCTATGATTGTAATATTAAATTACATTCAAGGGTTTTTATTACATATTTTTTTAAAAGTATTTATATATTTTTAAAAATATTTATAGCCTGATTTACCTCGAAATATTTGCCGCCTCTTAGGTACATGATGCCAAAATAAAACCACCCTATAAAACCACTTAGATGCAAAAATAAATGATTTTAAAAATTGAAAGTGGAAATCCGATTTTATAAATTATAGGAAAGTTAAGACTTAAGAGGGTCAAAAGGATTTTTTTTTCCAAGTCCAATATGAACGTGGGCTTGTTGGATTATTTCATCATTTCATGATAGCCTAGGTAGCGGATATGGTCTTTCTAAAGACCTGGGTACAGGGTGGGCCTAACCGGACGTGCTGAGCCCAGGTCCTGGGTAAGAAGGATGAGCTAGGCCTTAGGCCTAGTGCAGCTGGAACACCAGCCCATTTCGCACCTTTCATTCAGCTAGAATCGCACCTTTCCATCTAGAAGTGCAGTCTTGGTCTTGGGCTGTTGACTGGCAGCCTGGCACCAAAAAATTTTCAGCCCAAAACCCTAAAAAGCGGACTGCTACAGGTTACGGTCGCACCTGACTTGGGCTCAGTTTCTCAGAAAAAAAAAACTGACTTCGGCTCAAGCCTGCTGGTAGTTTAAAGTTGGAAAAAGTCGACTTTTCCTCCCTCAACTCTCACCAAAGTTCGTTTTTTCTCCCTCAATTTTAAAACCGGACAAATCACCTTCCTCAACTTTTCAAACCGTACATTTTACCGCTCTCGAGCGGGTTTTAAGACGGTTTTTTGCTACAGTAAACGGTGGTATACTACAGTAAACGGTGGTATTGCTACTGTGCTTTTGTCTTTTTTTATTTATTTCGGCTGAATTTTTGAAAAATTATAGTAAATCATCGAAAAATCATAAAATGGAAAATTCAATTTTGTTGCACTCCACATGAGAAAATCTATATAGTGAACATATAATATGATATGCTTTAGTATAAATTTTTTGCTATAAAAGTTTTGTCTTTTTCTTTTTTATTTATTTGACTGAATCTTTGAAAAATCATAGTAAATCACAGAAAATCATAAAATAGAAAATCTAATTTTGTTGGACTCCACATGAGTAGATCTATACAGTAAATATATAATATGGTATGGTTTAGTCCAAAATTTTTATTGTAGCTTTAGATCTATGTTTTTTTTATAATTAATTGTAATAATTCTCAAGCATTTTTTTTCCTTCTCGTAGTACAGACTCCGCGGGCACAGAACCTCCCTACTGGCGGGCACGCTATGCAGAGGAACAGCGCTGCGCTGGAAGCCGCTCATATACTCCCTCTGTCCCGTAAATTTTGCAGTTATAGGACCTGGCGTGAATACCAAGACTAGAGGTAAAATTACAATAATACCCCTGAAAAGTTTAGTCCAATCCAATTCTCCCCTTTTTCTATCGTCATCGTCTCGGGTCTGGAAGGTTCCCAGCTGCGTCTCGGTCCTTCGCCACTCCGGCCCTCCCCAACGCTCTCCCCAGCTCTTTCCTTCCAGCCCGGTTCCTTGACCGCGTCGTTGGCACTCCTGCGCCTCCCTCAGCATGCACTAGCACCACC
This sequence comes from Saccharum spontaneum, assembly GCA_022457205.1. Lineage (NCBI taxonomy): Eukaryota > Viridiplantae > Streptophyta > Magnoliopsida > Poales > Poaceae > Saccharum > Saccharum spontaneum. The sequence goes on from CM039614.1 coordinate 43,037,726, forward strand.
ATCCTCCCGGGCGGAGATGAGCTGAAGCCGACGCGCACATGACGCCGACGATGCCGCAACCTGGACGGGGGAGCGCTCACCGAGCGCGGGCGCAGAGCTGGAGGTGGAGGATGAGGGCACGACGGAGGGCGAATCAGAGGCCCCCTTCCTTAGCAGGGATGGATGCATCCGGAGGACGATGGAGGGCGACGGAGGATGCATCCGGTAGGCCTAGGGAAGCTGCCGCCGCCGCGAGACATGCGCGCGTCGAGGATGAGAGGTACTAGAGGAGAGGATCGGGGAAAGGGGATCAGCAGGATGGAGCTCGATCTAGGCATGATTTTGGGTTCAGGATTGGGATTGCGGATGGAAGGGGAGGACCTCTGAGCCGGTGCGGGAGTGCTTGGCGGAGGATACGCGAGATGAAATGTGTGGCTGAGAGGGCGTCCGCGTGAGGCTGTGCCTGTGTGGCCGTTTTTTTCATTTTTTTTCCGGGTGCGACGAGTGTCCGTGACAAGAGCAGAAGGCCAGCGATACAGGGTCTTGTGTGGACCCAACAGGATGTGATAGCCTGACAGTGCCTATGTATGCAAAAATTTTGGGCCTTGTTTAGATTCCAGAATTCACCCTCAAATTCCACTATGCAAAAAGAAGATTCCCCATCACATCAAAATGTTGGCACATATATGGAGTACTAAATGTAGATGAAATCAAAAACTAATTACATAGTTTTATTGTACTTTGCGAGACGAATATTTTAAACCTAATTAATCAAGATTTGGACAATTATTACCACAAGAAAACAAAACTGCTACAGTACTCGGGGGTGGCACTGTGCCGAATTGGCCACCCCCGAGTTGGGGAACTAAACAAGGCGTTGGGAAAATTTTGAATCCTAGAATTGCAAAATTTACGGGACGGAGGGAGTACTCCGTACTGTATGTGCTGCTGCACCTGCACCTGCACCTGCACCTGCTTGCTTCTGTATCTTTTGGATTGCATAGGCCGGTGGATGCATCAGCCGCCTGCTCTCTGCTCTGCTTTATCTGCATCTTCACGGACAGCAAGGTCAGCACGTAGCTCTTGTCTCAACTCTCAACCCTAGGACTGAGGGCCAAATGTTTTCTCTGAGAACTAACCCCTCGTTAGTTCCCCAAATCTTCCCAAATTTCACTATGCAAAAAGAAGATTCCTCGTCACATCAAAATATCGGCAAATGCATGGAATGCTAAATGTTGATGAAATCAAAAACTAATTGCACAGTTTTGTTGTATTTTGCGAGACGAACATTTTAAGCCTAGTTAGTCAAAATTTGGATAATTTTTACCAAATACAAACGAAATGCTACAGAGTATTTTTCTCCCCAATTCACTGAACTAAACGAGGCCTAAAGTGCAGCCCTTGTTTAGATCCGGATTCGGATGTCCCGAATTGCTACAGTGCGCATTTACAATTCGTTTGTATTTTGTAAAAATTATCTAAACTTTGACTAATTAGACTCAAAATGTTCGTCTCGCGAAGTACAACAAAACTGTATAATTAGTTTTTAATTTTATCTACATTTAGTACTCCATGCATGTGCCGGCATTTTGATGTGATGAGAATCTTCTTTTTGCATAGTGTAATTTGAGGGTTAAAATTGGGGAACTAAGACCGCAATGTGCAAAGTTGAAAAGGGAAATGAACAGGTACTCTAGATAAAACGCTAACACTGACTTGAGTTACTCTAGATAAAACGCTAACACTGACTTGAGTGCTACTAGTACTGCTGTATCATTGTTCTGTTGGTCTGTTTGAGATTTCCTGGCCTTTGGTAGGGCAAGGAAGTTATAATAAGGGGGGCAAGGCGCACTGAAAGAGCCGTGGAAATGTTGGAAAGAAATCATATATGGGCCTCGTTTATATTGGAAAAAATTTCAAACTGATGAATAGTACCACTTTCGTCTTATTTGACAAATATTGTCCAATCGTAGACCAACTAGGCTCAAAAGATTCATCTCATGATTTCCAAATAAACTATGTAATTAGTTATTTTTTACCTGCATTTACTACTTCATGCATGGGTCTAAAGATTGATGTGATGGAGAGAGCGAAAAAATTTCAAAGCCTTGAATCGGCATGGCATGGAGACAACAATGGCACTGATGAAAGCCTGACAGGTTGCTATTCCTCTGGAGACGATCCACGGCGCAAAGACAAGGCTGGACTCCACGTGAACTGTGATGATCTTTTGGGTGGATACGATTGCCGCTCCCGCTGTCTGGCTGGAGGTAGAAGAAAGCAGGAAACTTTTTACCCTAGCATAGGATATCGCCAAGTTTCTGCAGCTGTCTGTCATGATTGTTCTGTGCTCCTCCTTGCAAGCACACCAGGGTCTTGTTCAGTTCCCCAATTCTCTCCCCAAATTCCACTATGTAAAAAGAAGATTCCCCGTCATATCAAAATGTCGGCAAATGCATGGAATACTAAATGTTGATGAAATCAAAAACTAATTGCACAGTTTTGTTGTACTTTGCGAGATGAACATTTTAAGCCTAGTTAGTCAAAATTTGGATAATTTTTACCAAATACAAACGAAATGCTACAGGAATTCTGATACAGTGTTTTTCTCCCCAATTCTCTCATCTAAACAAGGCCCAGTACACCACAGACCACACACATGGAAAACAAGATAAAACCAAGTTTGTGTTTAGTCGGTGAAAAGTTTTTTTAAGAAAATGTCACATCGGATGTTCCGTGCGATGTCGAAAGGGTTTTCGGATACTAATAAAAAAACTAATTACATAGCTTGTCTGGAAACCGTGAGACGAATTTATTAAGCCTAATTAATCCATCATTAGCATATTTGTTACTGTAGCACTTTAGTGTCAAATCATGGACTATTTAGGCTCAAAACGTTCGTCTTGCAATTTACACGTAAACTGTGCAATTAGTTTTTTATTTCATCTATATTTAATACTCCATGCATATGTCGTAAGATTTGTTACTGTAGTTTTCCGTGAAAAGTTTTTGATCCCAACGAGGCCAGAAGATAAATTTTCTTAGGGCACGAAATTCTCAGAATCCAGAAAAGCAACAGAAAGCCGACCTGCAACTTTTCAACCGCATGCGTCGTCTCCAGGAAAAGGTTCAGAGCCTTTTACACTGCTCTACCACCAGGACCAGGTACTCGGGCCTGGTTTAGATACCTAAATTCACCTTTAAATTCTACTATGTAAAAAGAAGATTCCCCATTACATCAAAATATCGGCATATATATGGAGTACTAAATGTAGATGAAATCAAAAACTAATTGCACAGTTTTGTTGTACTTTGCGAGACGAATATTTTAAACCTAATTAATCAATATTTAGACAATTATTACCAAATAAAAACAAAACTACTACAATGTGAAGGGACACTTACTATGCAGATTTTGGTTGCCAAATTTGGCATCTAAACAAGGCCTCGTCCACGCAGGTCAGGACCTCAGGCGATCGATCAAAAGATGCATGCCCAGTTAGGCACCGTTTGGATACCGAATTTTTTGGCAAAACGTTACTGTAGCGTTTTCGTTGTTATTTAGCAAATATTGTCTAATCAGGGTCTAATTAGGCTTAAAAGATTCCATTTCGTCTAAACTGTGTAATTAGTTTTATTTTTTATCTATATTTAATACTTCATGCATGCGTCCAAAAATTCGATGTGACAAAGAATCTTGAAAAATTTGGCATTTTGGGAGCAACTAAACAGGCCCTTACTTTCTCGCAAGTAACCGAGGCTGAGGCATGCACGCAGATCCAGATGCAGCTCACACACAGTGGGGGTGCATGGCGATGCAACACAGGACGCGTATTATGTGCATACAACTGTTTTGGTCATCATGGTAAATAGTCCCTGAGCGTCTGAGCAACGTCCCAAGCATGGCAGCTTACGCCCCACACAGTGAACAGGAGCTACCTGCTATCTCGGCCAGGGCTCGTGGCAGAGCTCCTTTTGGATTCTAATTTTGAGCCTGTTTAGTTGTCAAAAATGCCCAAACAAGTTTACACAGTAACTGTCACATTGAATCTTTAGACACATGCATAGAGTATTAAATGTAAGTAAAAAAATAACTAATTACACAGTTTGTCTGTAAATGTCGAGACGAATCTTTTGAGCTTAGTTAGTCTATGATTGGATAAATTTTGCCAAATAACAACGAAAAGTGCTACAGAAACTTTACCCAAACGTTTTCACCATCTAAACATGCCCTTTTCGAGAGTACTCCGTACACAATTCACATGATCTGATCGCCGTCGGTCTCTTTTCATCTTAGGGCGGTGCAGTCATCAGATAGTACACAGTTACAAACACTCAGTTGTGGTTGTGGCAGGCACGTGTACAGATCATTACGGTTTTAAAATGCATGTATATCCAACCTTACATTACTTGATTATGATCAAGCGTTGATCATATAGTGTGGAATCACTGCATTATTGTACTATCTTCCCTAATAGGAGCATACATGTGTAATTTTTAGATGATGTTTTTTTTTGACAAAAGATGCGTGATCTAGACATTTTATACCTAAAGAAAACAAGAACCAAATAATAGCATGCTAGAAAAGAAAATTTATAATCAAATTTGACAAAGTTTCTATTTGATTGGCATGCCATCCCACTTCTGTCGCCTTTGTCAATGCTTTTTGGATTTGAAATCTTTCCCGCCATTTTATTTGAATTTTGTTTTCACAATTAATTGTAAACTTCTTACACAAATGTTGGATAAAAAGATAGGTTTGATTGAGCTTCTTCTTACGCATTTCTTATATACATATGAGATACTCAGAATTGTTAGGTTATATGGATCAACTAGTGTAGATCAGTGGGTGTTGACTTGCATTTGGGATAATAAACAACTTGGAGATCCAGAGGGGAAGCGAGAGAGAGAAGATGAGAGAGGTAGAGGTATCGACCATCCTGCTTGGTGATGGAGTAGTTCGCCATCGATGGGTTGGTGGAGCAGAGCATCAGTGGAGGAGTCGCAGTGGCGTCCCCGGTGGTGGTGGAGTCGATGGTGGTGCTTCCCGCCGCTTCAGCGCCTCCCGTGATCGGATCGAGTCTTAGGGTTTCAGTGGGGAACTATAGGCAGCGACGAACCTCATAACCTCAGTCACGGCCCCCACCTTCTCTTTTATATGGTGCTAAGCGACAGAGGCCCACCAGCCACTTGTATGGCTGCGCGCCCCCGATCAGGGCGTGAGATCAGGGCCCCGACTTGATCGTTGGACCGAATCAGGAGGAGATCAATCTAACAAGAACCATCAATGCCAGTCCAAACTATATGCATGCAATATGTAGAATACATGTCTCGTTATCGTAGCACGAAGATTTTACAATCTATAAACTAAACAAAGACATATCGGATTCATGTGTCTTTGTACAATCTTGACATGATTAAACTCTACCTATCTCTAAACCAAATCTGGCATCTTGTAATCCATGATCATTAGCTTCTCCCATGCATGCTCTAAGGTCTCTAAGGGCCTATTGGTTCGCCCTGTTAAACTTTAACAGGTGTTGACTATGGGGTTGACCATAGGGTGTTCGGATACTAATAATGGACTAATTAGACTTAATAGATTCGTCTCGTAAATTAATCTCAATCTGTGCAATTAGTTTTGTAATTACTCTATGTTTAACACTCCATGCATGTATCCAAACATTCGAAGTGATAGGTGTTAAAAAAACAAGGGCAACCAAACACCCCCTAAAGTTACCCTTCGTGGCTAGCTCGCTAATGTCGCAGAACTACATGCCATTTCGATGAACAAGTTCGTGCATGATGAAGTGGCAGAAGTCAGCTACAATCCTTATTATGTGTGCTTTGTCAAAAGGGTCCTCATGCGTACAAATGTATTCTTTATCTCTTGGATGCTTCTGTTTGATATTGGAACTCGCAATCATAGTGTAACACCCTAAAACTTGGCATAGGTGAATATGATTTATTATGCATTTTTGTGACCATACAAACTTAGAAAAATAATATTTTTTATTAATTTAAAATTAACTATAAGGTTAGACACATGTTGTGCATATATGCCGCTGCATTTGAGTTTTGTGCTGTGTGGTTTTTCGAAAAAGTAAAAAGGAATTCAAAATCTATTTAAAAATGGCTTTGGAAAATTTGAAAAGAAAAAGAAAAGGACTTCTTCCTTCCTCTCACTCTTTTGGCCTACTCCACCATTTTCTTCCCCGCGGCCAAGCCGAAGGGCCTGCTTTCCCTCCCCCTGTTCTCTAGCCACAGGCCCAACTCCATTCCGCGCCCTCGCTCTTGGGCCGGCCCAGCCAGCAAGCCATAGGCCGTGGCTTTCCCTTCTCTCCCCTATGCCGCTGACGCAGTGACCCCACGTGTCAGTGCCTTCCCCTTCCTTCCCATCTTCTTCCGCCAGTACTTTCCAAAGAAGAAGTCGGTGCCTTCCTTCTTCAACCGAGCTCGATCAAGCTCAAAATCCCTCCCGATCTTCACCTTTCCATTCCTGGCGCAACCCCGGGGCTATAAAAGCCGATGCCCCGCACCCTTCGCTCTCCATCTTGAGCTTCCCAAACCCTAGAACACCACCACCGGGTTTGATTCGTCGATTCCATTGATTCATTCATCACCATAAGCCTTTGCCAAGCTTCGTGACGAGCTCGCGAAGCCGTCGAGTCTTTCATTTTTATTTTTCTCGCTATCTTTCGCTTACACGCCGAAGCCGAACCTTGCAGGATCACCGTCATCGCCGTCCCGAGCCATACGCCATCCCCGATCTGACTCCGCCTCTGTTATCATCTCTAGTGAGTTCACCATGAGCTCCTCTTCGTCCTCGTACTGTTCCCAAGTCAAACGGTGGCTTGATTCATCGTATTCGAGAACGCTAGCGAGATTCTCTCACCGCCGGCCATGTCGCCACCGTGCTCGGCCCTGTAGCCGGCCAGAAATTCCCCTTCACCCTCCTTGATCTAATCTGGATTGCCCATCTCTGATCCAAAGGCCGAGGATAACCAATACCTCTTTGACTGTATCTTTTGCTAAAGAGCCCCTCGGTTCTTTCATAATTACGACCACAGTCCTCGGTTTAGATTAAAACCTGAATTTTATTTATTTTATTAATTTGAAAATGAAGTTCCATCTATTTACAGGTATGCCACTGATTTGTTTTGCTTATAAAAACTTTGTTTTAACTCCGTTTTGATCCGTTTAAGTTGTGTTAGATTTGTAATCACGTAACCTACATGTTAGTGTTACTGTTAATAATGTTTTTAACTTCTAAATGTTGAGGTTAGATTTAATCTATTATTTTACTAAAGGAAATCTTGTTTAATTCATAACTTCTCCGTTATAGCTCTGTTTTTCGTGATCTTCGCGTCTGTGTGATCATAGCAAGACATAGATTCTTTTTATAAATTCTTCATCTTATTTCTTTTATTTTACTAAAGGAAATCTTGTTTAATTCATAACTTCTCCGTTATAGCTCTGTTTTTCGTGATCTTCGCGTCTGTGTGATCATAGCAAGACATAGATTCTTTTTATAAATTCTTCATCTTATTTCTTTACTGTTGGTGCACTATTATAATTATATATTTATTTGCTTTGTATGATTGTCTCTGGATGATTGTTGTTGATGTGATGATTGAGTATAGACAATGATCAATTCGTTCGTGACCAGGAGTATTACTTCGAGCAAGATCAGTAGGGACCCTTTGATCAAGGCAAGTATAGCATGAGAACATTCTTGTTGTCCTATTCACATTAAACACTTAAATTTATTATGCATGTGTTTCCTTGTTAAGGATGACTTAGACTTGATCCTTTACCTTGGCACCTATGATAATTGCATTGGGTAGCTATTGCTAGTGCTCAACATAAACTATGATCTTGTAATTTGACTAATGGAATATGCAATAAACATTAAAATATGATTTTTTTAGCAACATACTTAAAGAGGGCTAGAGCATTGGGCTATCTTATGGTGCTTTAGTTTCTCTCCATAAGGACTCATCTTAAGCGAACATCCAGAACTTATAGTACAACTGTGAGAGCTATATGGCTCTGGTTTTAGTCATATAAGAGGACCTTTACTATCTTGTTAGTGGTAACCTTCATGGCGTAAGAATGACTTGACACGATTGGTGTAGTGCGGCCTCTGTCCTTATGTGTATAGGTTGCATGTCATTATGCTATTTGGAAGAGGGCTCTATATCTGCTTGCCGAGTGAATCTAATGGCCCTAACTTATTAGACGAACATTGGAAATGCTTCATAGTGTACCCTGCCTACTCACCTTGGAAGTGTTAGGGGGTCGACAGGCCCCGGGCTTATGGGAATCACGACTCACAGTGAAAGTGTAGAACCTCTGCAGAGGGTAAAACTGGCATATTAGCCATGCTCACAATCATGAGCGGTCTTGGACCCTTATAGAATAGTGGATCACTGTTGATTAATATGTTTTTGCTATTCGTTATTTATTTTACATTGATCATATGTTTATTATGTAAATTGAGACAACTTGATGCTACATACATGCTAAAACTGTGTCAACTAAAAGCTACATGCAGTTAAACCCACGTCATACTTTTGAGCCTCATGAACCCCATATTGCACTTGTTGAGTACGAGATGTACTTACGCTTGTTTATTCTCTTTACTTGGATAAAAATCTCGGATGGGTAACAGATGGTTCGAGTAATAACTTCTACTTCTCTGAGGACTACTAGACTTGTGGTCAACCAGTTAACGTGCCTGTGCATGGAGCTACCACGAGAGAGCTTTTTTATTTTTTGCTTTATTTATGTAAAAACTATGTGATAATATTCATGATGTAATAAACACTCGTGATGATACTATCCTTTAATTTGTTGGCTTTGATCTCTGGGCACATATAAGATTATGCATTCTATTTTACCTTAAAATGGGTGTGACACGTAGAATCCACGTAGAGTTGACTCGGGCGGTTGCTTTGTGGCACTGCACGACAAAACATTATCTTCAAAAAATCAAGTCCATGCATACAGTGAGCACACGTGTAAAGAGGATAATTATGATCAGATCATTAAAAACTTGTTTGCTAAAATAATTGTAAGTAAAAGGATTCAAATATTGTAATAGAAAGCTAGCTACCCATGGTATTTGCAAGGACGACCTTGCTAGTTAGTAATATTAAAATGCAATGTAGTTGTTGTGCATGCTTAGGTCAAAGTTTGAGACAATCATAACCAAAAAAATAAATATAGTTTACAAAATAAAAAAATACAAATTATAATCATAAAACATATACAAATACAACTGTTCATAAGAGAACTGGAACAAAAAAAAGATTTTACATCATGTTTTCAACCAAATAATTCCCTCTATTTTGTTTAGCAAAAAGGTTTCCCTAGCTTGAATATAAAGCGTTTGAATAGCGTTAAGTTTCAGGCATAAAGGCGCGCCCGTCACAATTCATAGCGAGTCCTAAAGGCCGGTAGAATCAACTAACATTAGCTGAGTTGTTCACTAATCCACAGCGATGGAGACCAAGCCCGAAGGGTGGAACATTGATATCTGTGACCTTGATTGACTGATATCAACCTTGATTGACTTCAGCCGGTTCCAGGTGGTTGATTCGCCTCCAACTCCAATCTTTGTTTAAGCAGGTCCATCTTCCCTTACATCTGGCAACTGAACATTGGTTTTCATCTCCTCAAGGTCTTGGCAATCCAATCTACCTCCTTCACACCTGTCCAAACAATGCCCTGAAAATAGATTTTGGTACACATTTTCCACAGACAACATATAAAACCAGCAGCATCCACCACATTAGTTAAAGCGTTTTTTATTAGCAATCCAGAGTGAAGCTACAAACTCGTAATTTTGGACACCATTTAAGTTCAAAATTCAGCCAAAGCCAACCAAATACTCTTAACCACAAAGCAATAAAAGAAAAGATGAAGGAGAATAGAACACACAGGTTCTATGTGACACGTTTGTCCTTGCCAAGTTATCCCTAGTCAAGAATTAGTTATTTTACAACAACCACAAAAATATTTGAACCTTAGGGGTATTTTTAGCTTCCAAACAACCTGCGCATAAACTGGTGTAACTCCAGGATGGTTAATGACAACATATAAAGATTGCACTGCAAATTTATATTTGAACACAAACTCCAAATGATCTGATCTACTTCATCTACTAGGTTAATGTCCTCCATAGTACTAAAAAATCTCATACCACAATTCCATAAGTTTTCCAGAGGAGCTACCACACTGAAGGAGGGAGGCCCACTCATCACTGGGAGGGGGTGAGGAGCAGTTGACCCTCACCTTGGTTGCCTAACCCTCCTAGGAAGATCCACCACCTCAGCTTTGGCGCAATGCAAACTAACAATGTTCCATCAATCCTAGACGTGCTTCATGAGGCGGTTTGATCCAAGGATGGAGAGGGGATGTCACATGGATTCATGGGTCCACGAAAAGAGAATATTCCCTAGGATCAAGGAAGCATCTCCACTCCTCCAAGGCACCTCCTACATTATAAATGACCCCTCACTCCCTCTCATTCAACATACACCACAAGAAGCAATCCTTTTTCATTCTCTCAAGATGTAGTATTAGTATGTTAGTATAATTAGGAGTTAGAGTGAGTTGAGCTTAGTCTCGGGGTTCCTGATCTAGTCTTCAAGGCACTCCCAAATATTTGATAGAGAACTCTCCTTTTTGATAGCAAAACACCTTAGCATACTCACTAATTCTCTTTTTCTCAATGCCAATGGTTAGAAGATCATTTTATCATAGTTAATCTTCATATCAATCATTTGTTCATAATAGAGTAGAAGCCATTTTAAATTGTTGGCTTTCTCCAAATTATCTTCTAGAAAAAGCAGGGTATCATTTACATATTGTAGACTAAGTTGTTTGTATTTGCTTTTAAAAGCATCGTACTAAAGATATCATCATTAAATTGAACAATAAAGGGGAGAAAGAGTATCCTTATCTAAGGTCTTTGCCAGGTTTAAAGTAAACACTATTTTCATCATTGACTTTAACACAAATCAAATCTCCTTGGATAACCTTCGTAATCTAGTTTCTCCATCTAGCACCAAAACCTCTAGAAATCAACATATCCTCAACAAAAGCCCAACTAACTCTATCATATGCTTTCTCATAATCTAGTTTTAGGATGTGTAAGTCTTCCACTTTTAGTAAAAATTCTGTCGTCCTTGCCTGATAATAAGCACTAGAAGGTTAGTGAAGCATAATGCTAGTGGGAGGGAATGCTATATGCTTAGTGGGTTCTCCTCCAAGCAGAACGAAAGAGGTTATGGAGTCATGCAGGTCTTCATAATCATCTAACTTCATTTGGTGTTTCAACTACATCTAATTTGTGACAATACGCTAGCAAAAAATCTAGAACATGAGTCACATGTGCCCCGAAGTAACATTTTCTCTTTTATGGTCTCTCATGTCATTCTACGGCCTCCCTCATCCATTTCTAGATGTCTGACACATGCTCTCCACTCTGAGCAAAGCAGTGTTAATGGAGCTCGCATGCACGAGGCTTATGACATCTGTGTGGATAGTGGCGGCCAGCGGAGCTCGTCACGAGGTTCTCGCACCAGGAATTGCATGTGGCGAGATGCCACCAGTGAGCTTGTACGACCGGGAGCGTGCTTGGTAGGGAGCTAGCATGCGGGAGCCGATGAGGCTGCTTCCTGTCGTCCCCAGAACCCAACGACTTCATCTACAGCGACGGAGGATCTGGGCATGGTGCCAGCGATCCTGTGCATGAAATAGGAGAACACACCTTGTGGCACAATGGAGCTAATGAGTTCGCTTCTTCTTCCTGGCCTCCCAAAAATCTGAAGTCAATCTGCTCCAGCAGTTATCGCTGACGGAGGACATTGTTCACTCTAGCAATGAAGGAGGACCCATGCATGGTGCATAAACGCTGCTAACCTACTACTTGTTACTGAGGGCGGGGGTAGTGAACAGATGAGGCCAGAGAAGAATTTAAAAGACCCGTCAGAAGGAAAAACGACAAGGCTTGCGAGCAGCCTGTGAATGGTGGCTCCATTGGAAGGAGAAATGATGACAATTTCTGGACCTATTCAATGGAATAGAAGCCAATCGCTTGATAGTATGTTGTAGTTAGGATGACAGTTTCTGAACCTATTCATTGGAATGGAAGCCCATCACTTGGTGTGCTTCAGTTTGATTGCTTAGGAATTAACTGATGATGACATGGATCCCTGTGGTGTTAGATAAAAGTTCTAGTGGGGTTTTGCTTTATAAGAGTATAAGATATTATGAATAATTTTATGAGTTGCAAATATAATTTCAAGGATAAACTTGCCTTTTATGAAAGTTGTCTAATTGGTAGAAATTAATCTATCAACCACCTTAAGAAGCCTATTTTTCAAGGCCTTAGCAAAGATCTTAAAGCTACAATTAATTACACTAATAGGTCTAAACTTCTTAAGATATTTAGCGTCAGGTTCATTAGGTATTAAAGTAATCATAGCGTAATTCAGCCTATCTAAGTTCAACCTCCTAGCTTCAAACTCTCTTACTAAGTTCATAAAATATTTTTAATAACCTCCAAAACGTCTGATAAAACATGAAGGAAAAAGCATCTGAGCCAAGGCACCATCAACATAAGAATCGAAAACAACCAATTTAATCTTCTCTTCAGAAAAAGGCATTTTCATGCATAGTTACTTTGTTACCTTCCTCCCGAAAATCCTCACTTAATTTGACACCCAAATTTTTCTCTAGACCAAATAAATTTTTATAGAAATTGACAACATGATCTAGCATAGACTCATTATCCCCTAACAAACCCTCATCACTTTCTAAAAAAGCAATTCTCTTCTTTCTAGCTCTTTGATTGGCTATGGCCTAAAAATAGGTTGTGTTTTTATCCCCTTCCTTAACATTTCTATCTTTAGACCTCTATCTTGCTTTTATCTCCTCTAAAGTCAAAATATTTTATAAATCCCTCATAATTGAATTCATTCTTGCTTTTTCTCCTGTCAACAGGAGCCCAGATTCATATTTAATATCTAGAACTTCATACTCCTTAAGAAGTTTACCCTTTTTTTCCTTCTAATACCATCATTAACATTTAAAGCCTAATCTTAAATTTTTTTCCTAATCAATTTGATTTTAAACTGCTAAATATCCTTTAAAGTTTGGTTGCTCAAGCCACCGCTTTTCAAATCTAAATAGCATAGGTTTTTCCTCCTCAATACCAAAGTTTATTATGAGAGGGACATGATCACTACCCACTCTAGATTTTGTTGTCACATAAGCTAGTGGGTACTTTTGTTCAAGAACAGTGTTACAAAAAAGTTTATCAATAGCAGTCACAATAGTTTCCTCTTGATTATTGGTCCAAGTAAAGGACTTACAAGAATTTTTTTAACTCTATTAGCCCAAAACTATGGATCCACACCTTGAACAAATCAACTCATTTTTATTAACAATTCCATTATTCTTCTCCTCCAAATTAGCCACAAGATTAAAATAACCCCCGATAAGGGTGGGCCCATCCCAATTTTCTAACTGAGTATGTAGTTCTTAGATAAAATTCAATTTACTTTCCTCATAAGGGAAGCCATACACACTAATAAACCTCCAAATAGATTTGTCTAAATAGTTTTTTGATCATATCAAGCACACAAAAGTAGTATTTTTCCAGGCTAAAGCCTCGAACTTTTTATTGTTCAGGCCAACCAATATACCCGCTTCAGTACCATTTGCAAGAAAGTGATTCCAAACAAAGTCCTTATTGATATAACTCAAAAAGAAAACTTCAAAAGTTTCTTTTTTAGTCTGTTAGAAACTAACAAAATCAAGCTTATTCTCAGAGATAAAATTAGTAATACACTGTAATCTACCTCTTTTATTGAGCCCCCTAACATTCCATACATCACCTTTCATCAGGAACATTTATATTATTTGAAGCCTTAAGACCTTTATTCACTATCTTAACCCAAGGGCTATCCCCTTCCTTGTATTCCTCCATCAAAGGAGAATGTACATTATTCACAACCTTTGAATTAAAAATTGGAAAGTCTTCATAGCTTCACTCAATATTCAGATTAGTAGGGAGGTTAATCTCAAGATTCTCATCTACCAAATCATTTCTACTAATCAGTTCCTTCCTCTTCATAATATAAATATTATGGTATATCATTACCTTATCGGTTCCCAAGGAAATATTAACACAATTAGCTTTAGCAGTAAGAGAATCATTGCTTTCAAAATAAAAATTGGTGCTTGGCTTAGTACCTTGTGATAAAATCATGTAGTTTTTATACTCTTGAGTCCTCTGCATAATTGTTTTACCATCTTTAGGGTATCTTCTATGTCTTGAAACTCTTTGAGTAGGTCCCCATTAAGTCTTCCTCTTTTGTATCTTCCTATCATTGAGTTCTTCAAATTTCTCTATGTCCCTTTGCACACAATCCTTTCCAATACCAGCTTAATCCATGGTCATCACTAGTTGTTGTTGCAGTTCTTCCTCTTGATCATGATAATCTTGCAGTTCCAGTCTTCTATGTAGTTGAGAACATTCCTCATGTGCACTTCCTACTTTAGCCAACTTTCTGAATTCCTCCCACTTTGAGTGATGTGATTCATCATCAATAAAGTGTTTCCATTTGTTTCCAACAATACGACACTCTAAGTTTTTGGAAAACATTGTCTTAGGTGTTATCAATACTCCTAAGCTTGGATGTAAATTGGACTCAACTAAAGTGTTATCAACACTCCTAAGCTTGGATGTAAATTGGACTCAGCTAAAGTCTTCTCACTAGTTTGTTCACTCATACTATCCATCAGTGTAACATGAGATTTAGTCCTAAGAGATCCATTCTTGGTCATGTCTATATACTCAGGCATATGTTCTACATTTTCAAATGAAGCTAAACTCACGATGCTAGGTTCATCCATTCTCATTACACCAGGTTGATCTCACTAGCCATTTGATGAACTTGAGATTTAAATCCCCGAACAATATCTTTGTCTTTTTCCATATGTTTAAGCATATGATCTATTTTCCTTAGGTGTATATAATCCAGAATCAAGGTTCACATCAATGTAAACTTGATTACTTCCCTCTAAACCTTCATAGGCCGTTATAGGCTATGACCCAAACCCTTCTATATAGCATCAACTACTTTTCTTGATCTAAATTATCTGAATTTTCAATCCCACTATTGATGATCCTATATCCAATATTTGTCCCTATTTTATTGACAGTGGTTTTCATTATGGAGTTCTCTCGAAGATGAGGCTCTTGATTCAAACTCTTTCCATCCTCCTCCAAATTAGCTTCATCGTCATTATCTTGGCCATCATCAACTCTATCACCATTATCCTTTCCTTGTTGTTCACCATCCCCTTCATCCTCTCTTATGGGATCTTCCTAGAATCCTTCCAAGCAACCTTGATTCTCACCACTTCATAGAAAGTCTTGACAAGGGTGGACTAGTCCACTTCTATTATCAGCCCAAAATCAAAGGATATTTGAGAAAACACCTTCCAATGACACCACCTAGGAGGAATGCCTTTCATTTGAATCCACACATCTTGCAGTTACCCATAAGGTTGCATATCCCCAATACATTTTTTCTCAAGTTAAAGGATGGATAGTTCTTTATGTCAGTTACTCTCTTGTGTGGTGGGAATCTAACCAGAAACTGGCCCATCTCCAATTCCTTAATTTGCCAAGGACACTCTTTGTAATAAATCTCTAAGAGCTCACTTTTCAACTCAGCCATATTTCACTCTAACCACACCATAATTGGATAAATTCAACCATTGGTAGGCTCAATAGCTGGCATCTAAAGGTGGTAGAACCCTAGACCCAAGCTGGCACTAGCCACACAAGAAACAATAGGATGATCTGTTTTCCAGGAAGGACAAGCATTCATATGGTGGCTAGCAATCCCACAAATGAAGTAGATCTTAGGTCTAGTGTAATTTCCCACAAAATGATCTAGCTCACCACAATTGTAGTAGGTCAATAATATGTATATGGGATCAATGACAAAGGGAGGCTCTTAGGATTCTCATTATCTTGCCCATGTCCCTATCAAACACCAGTTCTAGGTGGAGGCGGCAGCTACTACTGGGGTGGAGGAGTAGGTGGAAGCTCCCTGGTTCTATGGAATCTGCTACCTCTGCCCCAAATCCTGCCATTCTATATGCTGATTTTGTTGGGAAGGGTACCTTGCTTGATTTGCCCATGGTGGTCTCTAGGGGCATAGAGGTGGTAGACATCTCGGCTCTGGCTACCACACCCAACGACCTCCTTCTGCCATTGATTTCTGAAGCACCTCGGTAGGTCTTCTTCTCTCCCCCTATGCTCCAAATCTCCTTTGCAAAGCTGACTTTCACTAGCAGCTTCTCGATCTGATCAAATCTATGCACTGGAAAGCAATCTACAGGTGTGAACAACTTTGACTCAATGAGATCCTTCCAAATCCAGAACAAATGACTGAAACTTGTGACATTGGAGGCAGTGGCTAGAACCCTAGGATTGACTATGATGGCAATGAGTCCTTGGCCCATAGCTAGTAAAAAATCAAGCACGACTTCATCCTTGCCAACCGCTTTGACATTCGGCTCAAACCTAGCCTCAGTGGATGATTTTTCCCTTCTCTCTAACTAGTGGGGGACGCACCCTATCTTCTTTCTATCTAGCAAACCCAACCGCATGATGGGGTTGCTTGTCAGGTCTGGTAGGGTGCAGCCATGGTGGTGGGTCAAGTTCATGGCCTTGTCATGACGTGGAAGAAGGTCTATGTCGAATTATTTTGCTCCGGCAATATCTAGCAACGTGATCGCGTTGACAGAATCAGATGGGCACATGAGACAGAGATTTATACTAGTTCAGGGCACGGTGTGTGCTAAACCCTACTCTAGTGGTGCGGCTGCTCTTGTATTCGTATGCTCAATTACAGGGGCTATTGCTCCTAGCTACGAGGTAGATGGAATAGGTGGAAGAAGATGGATCCCAGGCCTGAGGTCTCTACCCTCCTTTATATAGGCAGGAGAGGTAGGGTTACAGAGAGGGCGATCGGGCTAACAGATTAAGTTTCTAGTTTGTTACATGATACGTGCAATAGATTGATCCTAGTTATCATCCAAATACACCCGCTTGGTTTGCCTTGATCTCCACGTTGGTCGATCGTGTCAGCCCTTATGGGCCTCCTCCTTGATGGCTGCTGGCCCGATAGCCTAGCAATGGTCACATATACGGGCGGTGCACATACACGCCTAGCCCATATATCTAACCGTAGCCCTCGTAGAACTTATTGATAAGCTAGCATGTAGCCTTAGCCCTTGGAACATCTCAATTCCCCCTGTATGTTCTGTGTGTTGTAAGTACCAGTGAGCATTCTCATCGGGTACCAAAGATTTGAGTAGTGCAGCTTGATATTCTCAAGTATTAGGGAGCCAGTATGTTACCGTTCGAGTACCAAGAACATTTCTCGGGTAGCGAGAATCTTCTTCTAGTATCAAGTGGGGCGGCGGTACACTGTACATCAAGGAATGTAGCTCCTAGGCAGTTGTAAGAGTCTGGCTCTGGTGGTACACCAAACATTGGGAAACATAGTCTCCTAGGCGTAGCCCTCGGGATGTTATCAATGTCATGTTCGGATAGTAGCACCCGATAACTGGAAGTGTGGCTTCCAGGACGCCCGCAGGCGCCGTGGTTGGGTGGTAGCACCACGGTACTCGAGAAGTCGATTCCTGAGGTATTCTGGTGTCTAATTAGTGGTTGCGCATCATTAAGTCCTAGTAGTAGAACAATAATATGGACGGGGTAGTTGCACTACCGTTTCTCGCGCGTCACTATGCTAGTTGATTTTTGGGCGACCCGATTCGGGTCGTTTGGTTAACAACACTATGGGCGTCATGTTTTCTTCGAGACCCGTTAAGCAACAGATCTTGAATTTTTATGGACCTCATTAGTGGAAAGAGCGAGGTCATTGTCTTAGAGCCCTAGGGCCAATATAACAGCATCCCGAGCTAGGAATTACTATGGGCGAGTAACGAATGCGTGAGCAGCTATGGATAGTTGCGCATATTACTCTTTGCTGGTAACAGGTAGAACAAGTGAACGTCCGCGTCCTAATGAATAGGGGAGGTAGGACAAAGCCTAACCAACTGGGGTACATCATAAAACTCTTTTTCCATATTCTAGGAACTCGTACTTTGGTTACAGCCATGGGCCAACAGTTTTTCGGTTTCCCACAAAGGGGCACACATCCATTGAAATAAGGTATTTCGAGCTTGTTCGGGCATTCAGAGATTTACGTGAGACCGAGTGTCAGAGGTTTTAGGATGAGACTGGTGACCTTCTTGAATACCCCCTGAATCTTAGTAGGGGCAGGGTCGATAGTGAACAAGTCGCTACCGCTTACACCTGCTGCGAGGGTGAGCCAGGCTGAGTACTTGACCTGAGTGTTAGGTCACTCGCCTGTATCGGCTTGGGTGATGGTACGTCAAGTTTTGGCCCATTGGACCCCATGGTTCCCGCAGTTGCGCGGATGGATTTCTTCTCGGTGAAGCTGAGGCATTGGTTTCAGCGGCTCATTTCACCATGTATTTCTCGGAAGGCGTCCCCTCAGAGATCGTGGGGACGTGGCCTAGCCTTAACTGACAACATCGCTTGGAGAGATTTTTGGAATTCCATTGGCCGTGTGCATCCCTTGCCTATAAAAATAGGGAAAATAGAGGAAAGTTAGTAAGTCTGTGCCATAGCTCTGGTATTCTTACCTTTCATCATCTACCAAGATTTC
Organism: Saccharum spontaneum; assembly: GCA_022457205.1. NCBI lineage: Eukaryota > Viridiplantae > Streptophyta > Magnoliopsida > Poales > Poaceae > Saccharum > Saccharum spontaneum. The sequence goes on from CM039614.1 coordinate 43,056,496, forward strand.
CCCAAGCTTTTGTTTGTCATCCATGGCCAGTGACAAGCATGCGAGGGTGGAGATGAAGGAGGGGGCTACCGAGAAGCACGTGTTCTAGGGCCCTGTTCTTCTCCGCGATGAGTTGGTGCGACTTGGGTAAGTGTAAATCCATCCCTTGGTCTTGTTAGGAATGGGGGCGGTTTGATCGAGTCGTCTGTTGTAGGGCAATCTCGACAGCATGCCCAGCTCCAAGGCCCCCCATTGACAAGGGCACTCCATCATCATCATGGCTTCCATCAAGGCAAGGCAGTGATGAGGAGGTGTTCTTGCCATGGTGTAGGAGGACGACGTGATGCGTGAATCCCTTCATGATGTCACTCAGGGGGGAGGCAACTGAGAGAGTACATCTTGGTCATGAAGGCAGCACTTGATGCCACGGATAGAGAGGCCACCAAGGCCAAGGCCACAACGGTGGTGACCGAGCGCATAGCTTGCTGGTGAGTTGAACTCTGTTTTCTTGTTTTGCTAGATTTGCATCTTGATGAGGGTAACTTTGAGTTTTACCCTTCTTGTTCCCAGGTGTTCTAGAGCAACTAGCTGTCGCACATCCCAAGGTGGCAGAGCTATGGCAGACCAGCGAGGATCTAGCTAGGCAGTTGGCAGAGATTGCCCGTGGGCAGAACGAGGTGGCCGCCTGGGCACGTTCCTCCACTGCTCGGGCGTTGTCCAGTGATGAGCGTTATTCGGTGCTTCATGACACGGTGGTTACTGACATCGCAATGGTGTTGCTGACGGGGACGAGCACTACTGATCGGCTCTACTGCCTCCTGACACAGATCAGGGAGGTGGTGGCCCATGGCATCCGCCATGGAGCTGCGGGGGCCTTGACCGTAGCTCATCTTCATCTTTGTCATAAGATGGACCTCCGCAAGGTGACGCCTGGGTTTTCGACGGTGGAGAAGATCCCTGACAATGTGAATGTCGAGTGGTTGGTTGCCGAGTTTAGCGGCAACACTGAGGCAATCACTACCATTGTTGATGTGGAGCGAATCATCAAGGATGCTCCCCTTTAGGAATAAATTGTGTACTTCTTTGTAGAAAAGAAGGTGTAATGAAGTTTGGACCTTGCAGTTACTAGACTTTTTTGCAAGTTGAGTCCTCTGTGTGATGGTAGTATGCGGTAGTAGCCCCCGAACGCTCGGGTGAGTCAGCGTGACTCATCCAAGGGTTGGAGCCATACCATATTTTAGTAGAGCGGGTCATCGGTTTGAAACTGCCTATTGGTTTTGCGACAAGTGTTGTCATGTGCACGTAGCCCCTGAGTGTCTTGATCGAACATCGCCTAGCTAGTCATAGCCATTCTCGGGGTGGCCCGCTAATCAGTTAGCGAAGTTATGTTGATGTCTGCGCATTAATGACCCTTGGGCACCTTATCGCGAGGTGCTAAAGGCCAGGGGTTTTTGGTGTTGCCCTTCGGGACAGGGGCTTTATTCTTTGACCGTCTCAAGTGGTTGACTCTCTGAATTTTAGGGGCGGATGGCCTCAGCTGAGGTGACAATTGCCTGAATAGGGGCTGGCCCGAGTACATAGTGTCATTAACACGTTGAGCTTTGGCCTTGCGGCTTCCAGTCTGGGGGATGTTGTGTTCAATCTACCCGAGACAATACGGTGTATGGCATCATCCACTAGGAGCTTGTCCTGCATGGTCTACATGTTTTTTCTTGCTTTTCTGTCGTCCTTAGCAAGTGGTGTTGGTTTAAGCTGTGAATATAGAATATGAAGGATTCCGCAAGCGTACAGAATACCATTGTAGCATTTTACTAGGAGTATTCCAGGTATTGTTATTTATATTTTACCACAGAGAAACAATAGAGTAAAGATTTAATGGGTATTGGCAAAAGAATAACTGTTAACATACCAACATAGCTAGAGCAAGGAATAAATGTAATGATAGGAGTTAAGCATAATAGCACACATAAGAGGATTCCATAATAAATGAGTAGTCTAACTACGTTGAGAGGACAACGGGTGAGTTCAAGGTTCCTATATACTTCTTTATTACTTTAGTTCTATGATAACTGAAGCATAGGTAGATATAGTGATCACACACAATAGCACTTTGGGACATTAGAACACTAACCATAGAAAGGGATGAGAAAGGGGCTAGGAAGCTCTGACTATTGTCCTACAAACACCAACCCGAACATGGTGGACTACGCCGGCCATCAGGGCTGTCACCACCTAGGGCTACCACAATTATCCGTGAGGTTGGGTGCAATATCAGGTAACCTATAGGCTACACACCATGTCTAATCTACCGATTACTACTCTAGTCACGACCTATAACTAGAACACTCGACGTGAGAGGAGATTCCATGCCAGGATATGATAACTATGCTAACCATATATATGAAAGGCATAAAAGTAAATAGAGAAGATAAATATATTAAAGCATAAGTCTTACAAAGATAAGATACAAAGATATACCAGAACTCTGAAGACTTCTCCGAAACCTGAGCATAGCTCAACTCTCCCTAACTCTCAACATAACTAATCTACTACATTGGAGAGTCTAGCCCTAATCCTCCTGGTATTGATCTGGATAAGAGTTTGATCCATTCATGGGACGCCTCTTAATCCATACCCTGGCTGTAGGGGTCTAAATTTCTTTTATGAGGGGCGCCTGGCCTCCCCCCACCTTTAGAAAGCGATGTGGTACTAAACTTTTCTCCATATCTCATTAAAATGCACATAGACCTTAATGGACCAAATTCTGATTTGGGCCCAATTAATCTCGCAACTCTATGATGTGGAGCTTTTCTTTTATTTGCGAAATTAATATCTTTGTATTTCGACCTCTTAATATAGCAAGTGATATATCCATTTCGAACAGCTCAACGAGCTTTTCGCAATGGTGTACTCCAATTCATCATTTCAGATAGTTTTGAAAAATTAAATATCCTGCAAGACAAGTGAAAACACCAAAACCCATGAAATTTGTTAATTTAAACCCCTGTACTATATTTGGTGATGGAATTAAGTATATATGCAGGTTATGTTGATGGTTTATAATTGACATTAACGACCATCAATAAGCTCTCCTAGGCTTAACTTTTGCCAGACCCTGAGCAAAGCTAAACTCAACAATGGATCAGGAGTTGCTACAATACTTTCACGCCTCAAAAATACACAGGAGTTCAATAAACAATTCTCCTCTGGATTAGAATAAACTGATTTAACTTTCAATTTACCTATATTACCTTCAACCATGGGGCTTTTTAGCCTTCTCTTGGGTCTTGAGCAATTGAAATACAGAACATTCAATTCAAATACTATATCTCAAGTTCTTTGTTCAACCGTTGTTCCAGAGTTTTTATAACTTTTCAAAATAAAACTCAGAGATTCCATTGTATGACACGTTCAGGTATCTATATATGTGGTATTTGTGGATCCTCACCAAGGCAATAATGATGTTATGCCTTTTTCTCTTCCTACCACAAAGGCTTATGTGGAGTTATTAGGTAGGGAGAAACCTAGGGCATACTTGTGATGCATATATTGTAAAGTCAAACAATGGATCCAAAGAGAGTTGAGTCATACAATCAAATCAAGATATGTATGTGTGTGGATATATGGTGGATATATATATATATATATGGTGACTAACCTAATTCTACGTTGCTCCTTGAAAACATCTCTCTTTTGAATTTTAGAAACATTTGCTAGAGAACAGTGGCTATCTTATTTATTTTCTCTTTTTTCTCAGGCAGGCATCTAAGTACCCATTGTTTTAAATATATCGGACACTTGTCTATTTTTTTCAATTCTTCTTTTTTCTTTTTTCATGAATAACTTTTGCATAGCCCCATGCCTCTTTTCCGCAACAAAACTTTTGAGAGATAGTAACAAGGACTTAGAGCATTTATTTGGTGGATGGAAAACCTATCAAGTATGTTTTTGTGTTCACCCCCAGTGTAGGAATCGAATATTTTCTGGTGAATCTAGATGGAAAGCATGTTATTGTGTCTATTCCCCAGTGTAGGAGTAGTGCATATATGGGTGGTATGTACGTGATCTTGGTTTTAAGAGCATGACAAACCTCTCATAAGGGTCAACAAAGCTTGACAAAACTCAATGCAAAAGCAAGGAGCATATATGTGGATGTTTTTTCTAGCCTAAATAACATGTATGGCACTGATGGGAATTCAAGCTTTGTCATACAAAACTCATCATGCAGAATTTTTGTGTTTTTCAAAAAGTAAATCTCTAGACCTTTAGTTTCACTTAAAACAAGATAAACAATAACTCAGACCTCCTCATATCATATCCGTCAATAACTTAGATTTAGATCAAGCATATGCTACCCACGAGTTTCAAGTTTAGAGTAAATCTTTAGGACAAAACAATTTTATCCAAAACTCGGGAGAATTCAAGGTTGAAAACTAGATACTTGTAAGAAATTGCAACATAGCAACTATTCATCATTTCCATGTTCAGAGATTATTCAGAGAGTCCTCTTTAGTCAGCTTTTAAACACACCTCTTTATTTCATTTTCAAAATTTAAGATCACACCTTACTAAAATATATAACTAGCTAAGGTAAACTTTTATTTTTTAATTGTTATACATTTTCTATTTCTTTAGCAAATACATAGCACACTCTAAAAATAGTAAAACCAAAAGGGAAAGGAATACTTAGCTAGATACATTGGGGATGCTCCTCCCCCAAGCTGGGTGTTGTCGTGGTTGATTGTTGAGTGATCCTTCTTAGAGCATGTTTGCCAGTGGATGCCCTTCTCGACCATGGGTGGAGCGAGATGACTTAGCCGAGTGAACTCGCTCTTGATCATATATACCATCATGCAAAATACTCCAACAAGAACACCAAAAACTCATGGCACGAATTAAGATAAGGGGTTAGCGGTCAGCCATATGGAGGGTGGTTGTTCTTGTGGGGTTAACATATTTTCCAATTGACAAAGTTCTAGTAGGATGTCTGTCTCATCTTTTTTTGAATTTTCTATTTTTCATATGTAGAAAAAGAAATATGTACAGATAGTATTTTTATTTGTATGCTACCACGGTAAATATTTCCATAGATGTTTACACACCATAGATTTATTCACATGGGGCTTTAAGATTATGATGCAATAATAAAATTTTTATTTTCTTTTCTTATGCAATATAGGGCTAATGCAAAAATATAAATATGCTAAAGTGAAAAGTAATTTATGCAATGCTAAAAAGTGAATATAGATAACTACCAATGTTACCTCACCGTGAGGGTTCGGATTTTTAAGTCCTTTGGATAGGACTCTTTCTCCAATCATATCTATTCTTTGGGTGCATCATTCCGGTCGTGTTCACTTGGTTTACTCTTGAAGATGAGGATTCTTGTGGTGGCGCCTCCATTAGTGGCGCTTCTAATGGTGGCCAAACCCGTCTTGGTTTTGAATTCGATTTTGGTTTGACAGGTCCTTCCTTCTTGACTGGTTCTTCCTCATTGTTCAGCGTTTCAAGGTCAGCCATTAGTAGTAGAAACTGGTAACATCTTGTGTGCTTCAGTATTACCGATTTAGAACTTCTACTTGTAGAATTTGTGGGATTGATTCCTCCACACTTTTCTCAAAGTGTGTTCTGCTCATAAAGACAAGGTAGAGATTAAGTGCATAGGCTCTGTTGGTGGAAAAACACCGATAGAACCAAAACTTTATTCGCTCGTCTCTAACCTTAGGCACATTGAATCATGATAGATTTAACGTTATGTGCATTATTTATTCTTATAACATGGGTGATAAGATCAAAAAGATATAGCATTTTGACTGTGATAAAAAGAGTGGAGTTGCTTAACCCATAGAAGGATTGTCCATCTTTATAATATATCAAACTTTACATGATTATGACTATCATCCTCCAAGAGTAAGATATGCAACATTTTAGCTCATTTGGTTAGACTATAAGACGAAGAAAATGGTGCTATGAACAACTTAAGAAACAAGACATGTTGAGTTAGTCAGGTTGGATCAAGTAATGGAGTTTTAACCCGAACATGTTTGCTTCTTAATTTATGTGCATGCCAAGATCAAGAGAAAAATGATGACCACTTACCTTAAGATGGTACCTTCATTATTGGAGCGTGATGACCCCTATGATGAAAGGTAGATGACTTTGATGGTCTTCTCTTCTTGCTTAAAACTTTCCTTGCTTGAGCTGTTCATAAGCATCTTGTCTCCCATGTCACACTCCTTTCTTATTCTTTTGTCATGCCATCTTTTTGTTCTTCTTTGATCTTGACATCTTGATTGGTCTGTCTGCTCTTCTCATTATTTCTTCTCTGTTGGTGAGAGCTCGTGGTCCACGGAGCAGCACCTTCCCTTTAATTAAGCTTTGTCTTTACATTATCCGATGAGGATACGAACAATTGCATGCCCTTCTTCCATCAACATTTTGGTTAACGAGTTGGGGTCCATTAGAGATGTAAACTCAAGTTCCTCCTTGGTTATCTTTGTCCTCTAATGGCGTGGCAGAGAGTTCTTCTTCTTTGTTTTGTTTGTGATAAGCCAGCCGTCTCGATGGTCGAAGAAGGAACCTCACTGGCACTTGCATGGAACCTTCATCTCCAATGGCTTAGGTGTGTCTTTTGTGTGATCATGGTCATTCATGGCCTTATAAGACACCATAGGCAGACCATTGATCAAGAATGTACGCCATGATGTGGTGGCATCCTGTCATCTTGGTCCTTGTTGCAGATCTGCGAGATAGTGTCTTCGAAGGTGATGAAAACTGGCATTAGATTAGCTGATATGAGATGAGTTGCTCCCTATTTCTCATTAGCCTCCTAGCTTGAGCCCTAGAAAGGCTCAATGCTAGGTTGCATCTGACGTTACTCATGACCAGTTGATTGTCTGTCCACTTCCTATGATTAAGTGCTTATATTGTAGATCTTTTTTGTGGCACTCGTCTCATTTTCTCTTTATTCCCTTGCTGAAGTGATGGTTTGGCTTGAGTTCATAGGTTCATACCAAGCCATGGACAGGCACAGGTTCTATTCATTCTTCCTACAAAATGTTAGTGGACACATACTCGAGGAAATATAATGAATTCAAAAAACAGGTTGTTGTCCACATATATTTTTTTATTTTCCTCTATGCTAATGGAAGGATGTTTTAGAGATGTTTAGCATAGATTTTGTATATGTGTTTTCTGCATTCTAGTATGGTTCAAGGCAAAGATAACTTGCAACAAAAGATAAATGAATGAATCTTGATACTCACGGTTCTTCCTTCCATGATGAATGAGTTGGGTCTTCTTTGTGCAAAGTTATTGGAGTTCATTACTTGCCTTGATTCATCTCTAATGTGAATTCATCTCTTGACATACCTAGATTAAATTTGAAAGTTTCTTGTAGGTGTCAGTCCAACAAAATATCCAGTATCTACTAAAGCATACTATCGGTGCCAATACTTGTTGGTATTTATTAACGCATATAGAATATGAATGATTCCACAAGCGCATAGAATACCAATGTAGCATTTTACTGGGAGTATTCTAGGTATTGTTATTTATATTTTACCATAGGAAAACAATGGAGTAAAGATTTAATGGGTATTGGCAAAAGAATAACTGTTAACATACCAACATAGCTAGAGCAGGGAATAAATGTAATGATAGGAGTTAAGCAAAATAGCACACACATAAGAGGATTCCATAATAAATGAGTAGTCTAACTAAGTTGAGAGGACAACGAGTGAGTTCAAGGTTCCTATATAGTTCTCTATTACTTGAGTTCTATGATAACTGAAGTATAGGTAGATATAGTGATCACACACAATAGCACTTTGGGACATTAGAACACTAACCACAGAAAGGGATGAGAAAGGGGCTTGGAAGCTCTGACTATTGTCCTACAAACACCAACTTGAACACGGTGGACTACGTCGGCCATCACGGTTGTCACCACCTGGAGCTACCACAACTATCTGTGAGGTTGGGTGCAATCTCAGGCTAGGTACCATGTCTAATCTACCGATTACTACTCTAGTCACGATCTATAACTAGAGCACTTGATGCAAGCAGAGATCCCATGCCAGGATATGATAACTATGCTAACCATATATATGAAAGGCATAAAAGCAAATAGTGAAAAAAATATATTAAAGCATAAGTTTTATAAAGATAAGATATAAAGATATACCAGAGTGGAGAGTCTAGCCCTAATCCTCCTGGTGTTGATCTGGATAAGTGCTTGATCCATTCATGGGACGCCTCTTAATCCATACCTGGCTCTAAGGGGGTCTGGGTTTCTTTTATGAGGGGCGCCTGGCCTCCCTCCACTTTTAGCAAGCGATGTGGTACTAAACTTTCCACCATATCTCATTAAAATGCACATAGGCCTTAATGGGCCAAATTCTGATTTGGGCCCAATTAATCCCGCAGCTCTGTGATATGGAGCTTTTCTTTTATTTGCAAAATTAATATCTTTTATTCCGAGCTTCAAATATAGCAAGCGATATATCCGTTTCGATCAGCTCAACGAGTTCTTCTTAATGGTGTACTCCAATTCATCATTTAAGATAGTTTTGTTCTATGAAAAATTAAATATCCTGTAAGACAAGTGAAAACACCAAAACTCATGGAATTTGTTAGTTTAAACCCCTATGCCTATGTTTGGTGATGGAATTAAGTATATATGCAGGTTATGTTAATGGTTTATAATTGACATTAATGATCGTCAACAAACCCTTACTGCTCGGGGTCGTGAGACCTTGTCAAGCTGCTCGTACCATTTCAAATTCTAGGAGACTTCAATTGTCGAGAGAAAAGCACGATTGTGTGATCCACGAGACTCTTTCCGTAGTCTATGTTTGTGTTAATGGGTTAGCGTAACCCGTGATGATTGTCGACTGTAGTTATTCAAAGTTTGACGTTCGAAGTAATCAGCCCCCGAGCAATCCAGAGAGGTTTTTCTTGGGGTACCTGAGGGGTATTGATGCATATATTCTCATGAAATGTAATATAATAAGAAAAAATAGTGGGGTAAAGGTGAAATTGACATAACCGATGATTGTCGACTGTCCCTCCAGGCGTTAGCATCCTCTTGCTATCGGGATGTATTTCTAGGTTCAAAGTTGGCGATAGGGTCAGAGCTGACGGTGGGGGCGTCGCTGCCCTTGCTCCTAGAATCCTTCGTCATCCCCTTCATGTAGGTGGAATCCTCCATCATCAATGGAGGGTCCATCCGATTCGGGTATCACCACCCGAGCAATCGGCAGGGCAAGGGCAATCGGCCTGTTGGATCGGAGGGACGTGATAGATCGACTGTGTAACATCCTAGATGTTAAAAGCCACTAAAATATGATCATGAGCATCATCAAGCATAATCACCAAGCATCAAGTCATGTATGCACTTCATGTTGCAATAATAGCTTTCATATGTTGCATAGAGATGTTTCAGTTATAACATAGCAATGTTTCATATGTTAGTGTTTCATATGTTTCATATGTTGTTCATTACATGTTACATAGTGATGTTTCATAAACCGTGCTTATGTTGCATATGTTTCAAGTATTGTTTTTAGGATGTTTCATATGCCATGTTTTACATATCACATGAAATGATGTTATTAATGTTGATTAGTGTGTTCACTAATTAATCACCAATTAATTAACAAAGGTAATTAAGCAAAATGTATTTTAAAAACCCTAGCCTTGTTACATATGTTTCATTAGTGAAACATGATGTTTCATTCTTTAACTCCCCTCTTTTTCTATCTCTACCTCCCAATCTAGAAGAGTAGCTACTCATGCTTGAAGCAAAGATGGAGCATAGCATATGAAGAGCAACTTTTGTCTTTAGATTTCCTCAAGTTGACATGGAAAAAATAGAGAAAAAGGGAGAAAAAGAGAATATTTTAGTTTTGAAACATTGAAACATGTTGCAAATAGCAGGCAGCTTGCTTCTCTGTTTGTTTGACGTCGATGGCCGCCCGCCGCCCTCACCCACCGCTTTGGCTGCACCAGACATGCAGTTGCTTTGCCTCAGCACGTCACGAGCAGGAGGTGGACATCCAGAAGCATCGCCATCGCCTTCTTATCACCAAGCCGGCCGCCATCCCTCTCTTCTCCTCTTTGCGCTCGCCGTCATTCTTCTCCACGCGCTGGCCAGTTTGGCCGTAGCTAGAGCACCTCCCTCCGATTCTTCTTGTGCCATGCTTCACCTCTGCCTTACGCACCGAAAGCAACTGCTAGCGCTGCCTTCCCCTCACCGGAGCCACGCGCACGTCGATACCCATCATGGTCGGGCCACCATGGCCGCCAAGACGCCATCACCGTGGCTAGCTCTCACTGGAGCACCTTTGTCCCTTCCATCTTTTGTTCTATGTTCCTTTTTATGCCTTGATGCTCATCGATCCACCCTTTCTACCTCTACCGCAGAGAGTACACCGGAATGCCGATCTTGCCACCGTTTTTCGCCGCCACATCCGCCATCAATGCCGGCGGCATCCCCTACTCCTTATCCGCTTCAAACGCAGGATCGGTTGTGTTGTGGTGAGCTTCCTTAATATACGCTAGACCCCTTCTAGGCAGTTTAGGGTCAGGCATGGCTAGAGCACAGCCTCACCACCGTGTCGTACACTGCCGTGTCACCATGGCTGCGACCGTGCTTGTTCCGGTGCGCTTAGGGGTTAGCGGGTAGCACTAGTGTGCACGCACAGGTGAGGCGAGTCGAGTGGAGTCCTTGGCCTCGTCAGAGAGTCCACCGGCGGTGATCTCCGGCCGGCCGTCGCCATCGCCGTTGTGATGGCTTGAGCAGAGGAGAAGGAGCTGGGCCGCCAGTACCGTGGGCCAGGCCGAGTGAAAGGAAGAGAAGTTTTTCCTTTTTCTTTTCTAAAAAACTATTTACTTGTTGAATCTTGTAAAATGTATAACTAAATAATTAATGGCGATAAAATGATGAAATTAATTCTTTAGCCTTGACATGATATGCTATACCTAGGAAAAATATGAAATGGTACTTTCTACACTTTTGCTATTAATAGAAATTAGCTCTTTTAATTAATAAATGTCTCTTGCATGATTTTTATAGATTAAAATATTTATCCAAAAATCATGAAACTTGGTAGGAATGATTTATATACTTAGATCTACCTTCCCTAAATTTATGGTACTATTTTTGATGATGTTTAATTATATGCTTACTAATATGCTTTTGTTTAATTAGTTAATAAATGATAAATTAATTAGGATAGTTTCTAAATTGAATTTGGCGAACTTTTGGATTGATTGTAGACCTTGGAACACTCCAACCCTACTGTTCCTTGGTGACTTAATGTTTTTCATGTTATGCTCATGGTTATCTTGCTAGTAATAAATAAAATTGTTATTCATCTAATTGGTTAATCAATGCATGTGATTAGGTCATGTAGTGATCCTTGTTTAAATCTTCATGGTTACACTTAGTATAATGTTAAGTTATATATATTGCCATGCTCAACTAGTATAATAGGATAAGTGTAATTTCCATGCTAGATAACTAATTAAACATGTTAGTTAAATAATTGATTTGCTTTTATAATAATAACTCTAGTCTCATGATGAAGGAAAGTTGTACTCAAGTAGATAAACTAGTGTTTATCCTTTCTAAATGTCCCTTTTTATGCTATGCCTTGTTTATCATCATGCATTATGACATGCATTCCATCATGTTAAAGTAGTGCATCATTTATTACGTGTAGTATGTACGAAAGTGAGAAAACTCGTGATGATCAAGTGTCGGAGGGGATCCATCCACCAGAGGTGTTAGTGTCTATTGGATCTCTCTGGGAAAACTAACTTCTCTACAACGAAGGCAAGCCCCAGTGCATATCATCCTTCTATAGGTTTTACAAATCTTTATCATAATTAAGTCTTGTAAGATGTGCATTAAGTAAATTAGGAGTTGGTTTATACCGTTGTTGCATGATTACCTTGATATCCAGATATCCTCAGATATACCTTGTTTTTATGAAAAGGTTGTTACCTCCTATGCCTAGTAATGCTTAGTCTTTAATGGAGGTCGAACGATGATTTTATCGTTTGAGAGTAACAGTTTTACCTTGCTCTTCTCAACTCTTAATGGGTTGTGAATACCATGATGTTAATTTTGTAAATTGTGATCGGGCGGAATCTTGGCTTACGCCCAGTTTAAGTCTAGACGTAGTGACCCCGCCTGTGTTGATTAAAGACCGATCATTGTAGAGCTGTTTGTGGTCGCGACTTGCAGTACTGGCCGCATACTCCGGTAAGCCTAATACTTTGGCTAGTCCTTTATGGAAAACGACAACCGTGCACTGGGAGTGGAGAGATGGCGAGAGTATTGTGTACCCATGCTTGTGAATGCGTCAGGCTTGAACGATTCCAAGAGGTGGGATACTGGCTCTCGGGTAGCGCTGGACCGGTTCCCGTAATGGAGGATCTGAGTGAGGGTTGATGTATGCAGGCATAGGTCCAGGCCTAGACCTGCATATGTCGTGTGGTAAGGAAACCCCAGCTGGGCCAAACCGATTCGGATCGCCGCAGCTTCTCGGTGAAGAAGACTCAATCAACTGTGCTGCATCGTAGTTAATCAATGAAACATGGATACTGATGGATAAGAAATGATATGAGTTAGACATGAGCTTGATGAGTAAAGAAGTGGTTGATTTAGACCAGGCACTAATTGGATACTGATAATAACTTAATACATAGCTAAAACATTAAAAGTAAGGATTCACTTGTAGAAGCTTTTCTACAAAAGTTACTACTTACTTCTACCTTACCTTTAGGCCAGCATATCCTTGGAGTCTTTTCTTTAGTCGGGTAAGACTTGTTGAGTACCCTCAAGTACTCAGGGTTTGTTAACCCCTGTTGCAGGATCTGACTTTAGCAGATAAGTAACGTCATGTCTGTGGGCTTGACATGGTCTGGCTACCTCTTCTACCTTAGATGTTTCTTCTCGGATGCTTCCGCTGTCTACTCATCTTTTGGAGCTTAGGTTAAAGTTTAACTTCTACATGTTTTGTAAACCAATGTTATATTATTCAGCACTCCAATGTAAGGTATTTTGTAACAAATATTGTAATGTTGTAACAACTCCTTTATTGATCCTGTATGAGTTGTAAAACATGGATGATTCGGGTTTCCCGAGGACACCTAACAGACTATTCAAGTTATGTGGCTCTCATGTGCAGCAGTCAGAGGCCTTAAGGGCAATGAAAGGTGCATGTGGGCCATATAATTTGCGTGGTTCTGCCACAGACTGGTACAGTCGTTCAGTTACGCCTTGGTTTGTAGAGTTTCTAGCTTTCTTGATCAGTTCAGAAGGTACCAATGGTCGCATCCTCGGCACCCGAAGATGCTTACTATATACTCACAGTACGTAGAACTTACAGGGGAGACTACGACGTCCCAAGGGCTTTAAGCTACATGCTAGCTTATCATTAAGTCCTACGGGGGCCACTATCAGAGATTAAGAGATACGTGCCAGGGGTACCTGCACCATCCGTATATATGACTACCACCAAGATATTGGCCCAATAGACGTCAAGGAGGAGGCTTGCAAGCGCTGACGCGATCAACCAACGTGGAGATCAAGGCAAACCAAGGAGGGCATATCTAGACGATAGTTAGGGTCAATCTGTTGCACTTATCATGTAACAAACTAGGAACCCAATCTATTAGTCCAATCGCCCTCTCTGTAACCCTACCTCTCTTGCCTATATAAAGGAGGATAGGGACCTCAGGCACGGGATCCAATCTCCCACCTATTCCATCTACCTCATAGCTAGGAGCAACAACCCATGTAATTGAGCATACGAATACAAGAGCAGTTGCCACACTGGAGTAGGGTTTAGCGCGCACCACGCCCTGAACCAGTATAAATCCTTGTGTTATGTGTGCTACTGTCGACGGACACTAAATGCCTATTTTGACCATCAACATTGCACAACATCGCACCAAAAATAGGAGTAAACAAAAACATAAGTCGTGATTTATGTTTATAATTCACTTATTTCCACTTGTATTTGGAGATCTTTGCTCATGCAGGAAAACTATGGCAAAATATCAAAAATCAAGCAACTAGAAGCAATTGGAGCAAGGTGGGCCACCATGGCCCATGGGCCACTTGGTGGTGCCGCCTAGCCCCACCATGGCACCGGCCAGCGTGGCACTTCAAATGCCACCTCACCAATCTGTGGAAAATGGCCAAGAAACACAACCCAAGCCTTCTTCACCGTTGATTCCAAGTCGGTGCATGATCAAGGGCTGAAAAGAGGCATCACATGCATTGATGACTCACCATCCGGTATGTCGGGTGCTCAATTGGACAAATGGTATTCATACCCATACTCTACTACACCCTAAGGGGTCCCACACCAAAGGAGGGCCCACTCCATAGTGGCACTCCGGCCGGCACCCTACCTACGCCGCCTGGCGCCCCTCAGTCACTCAACCGCCTCTTCTTCGGACACATGCAAGGAAACACACTTTGGAGCAACGTGGTGCATTGATTTATGGAGATTCAAGGTCAGTTTGATCCAAGGGCAAGGAAAAGGTGTCACCTGGATCGATGATGTGGCAATGGAGTAGCCTCTACTCCACCTTAGGCTATAAATAGGACACTCACCTCTCACTTGTAACAGACACCACACCTACACAAGAGATGTAGCTCTCTCTCTCTACTCTCTCAAGATGTAGCTCTTCTAGTAGTAGCTAGTCTTGGTGGGAGATCTAGAGCGGTCTTCAGGAGTCTGGTATAGCTTTGTCTCTCTTTTGTAAGTACTTTATTAGTATGTTACTTTCTATGCAAGTATTATTTCAAGTCTTTTACTTTATGTACTAGTCTAATTCTCTAGTTATACTTGGGTTATGCTTATAATTCCTATGATAAGTGGGCTCTCAGTAGCAAGGGTTGTTCATCACTAGTTGATGCTTTAGTCTTAACGTGAGGCTAGGGTAATATCAAATAGTGTAAGCGTGATGCTTATACTATCGGGTACCTTGCAACGTGGCTAGGTCTCCGGATAGATTGGGGTAGTTGGCAGGTGGTGACAGCCCTGTCCATCCTATGTATTCCCTCACGATAGATCTGGTTGTTAAATCATAGGACAGAGGTGCTTTGTGCCCAATCAACCCTATGGGTGAGTTTGGGGTGGGTACGTCCGAAGTGTTATTACATCCTACCTTGCATTATCATTGGTTTATCAGTATAGTCATAGTCACTTGCTAGAGTAGTGCTTGAATAGAAGTAACTTAGGATTCTAGTTCTCTCTTTATTATTGCCCGTCTACTTAGTTATGTTTCCAATTGAACTATCCATGATTGAATCATTGTGTGTCACCCCCACTTTATTGTATATCACTTACCCCTACTTTATTATAGTCGGTATACTAGTCAGTAGATATGTGATGGTTAAATATCACTATCTTTTTCCCTTGCTTTCATGTGGTAAAATATAAATAATGATACCCTGAAATACTCCTGGGTGAAATGCTATAACGATATTATGTGTGCTTGCGGAATTATCTACTTGAGCATAAATAATATGAACACGTATTTCTGGCGTCGTTGCCGGGGATTACAAAACCTAGTAGCGATGTTAAGAAATGTCAACAGCTATCATCTGATTCCGTCTATGCGATCACATTGCTAGATATTGCCGGAGCAAAATAATCCGACAGGTAGGGTTACAAAGAGGGCGGTCGGGCTAATAGATTGTGTTCCTAGTTTGTTACAGGATACGCGCAATAGTTTGATTCCAGCTATCGTTCAGATGCGCCCGCCCTGGTTTACCTATCTCCAAGTTGGTCGATCGCATCAGCCCTTGCGGGCCTCCTCCTTGATGGTTGCTGGGCTAATAGCCTAGTGATGGTCACATATACTGGCAGTGTAGGTACCCCTAGCCCATATATCAGACAGTCTAGAGTGCCAATTCTTTTTGAGTTGAGTGATGAAGGTTCTAGGATTCGGCCCGAATGGGCCGAATTTTGGTGAAATTCGTCAAATTCAGTCCGGCCTGAGATAAAATCGAACCGGCCAAAACATTTCGGCCCAACTTATACTTAAAGCCCATTCTAGGATTCGACAATAGCCCACAAAGGTATCGAAAACCCTCCCTCTTCACGAACTAGCAGCGTCCGCTCCATGTGCTGTCGCAAGTAGCGTTCCCTACCGCCTGCTCCAGCGCCATTGCCGCTACCCGCCGCCATCCCTCATGCCATGGCCGCTCCTCTCCTCTCCCCTCCCAACCCCACGGCCACGCCGGTGCAGCTTCTCGACACTTGTGCTCGTGCCGCCATAGCTCCTCGCCACGCCATCGCCGCTCCCTATTGCTGTCGCAGCTTGCCACCGCCACCGTTGCACCGTAGCTGGTCCTCGACGCCTGCACATTCTTAGAAGACACCACACACGGCCCACTGCCACGTCTTGTTATTTGGGACAAATTTTGTTTAAATTTACTTAAATTTCATTCAAATTTGATTTGTTTGACTGGTCAACTCGAGTGAATACCGGTCTGTATTTTTTGAATTTTGTCTATTTCGGTGGCCTCTGAAATTTTTACATAAATGAATCCTAGAACCTCGGTGACGCAGCACAGTTCCACCATAATAAATCCTTCTATTTGAAAACTAGTCATCCGCCCCGAAGCCCCCAGCAGACCTCCTTTCTCCCCTGGCTTGCTCCTACTCGCGCCAGCGCCACTGCTCCTCACGTCGCTGTTGACATCAGAGCTGACGCCAATGGTGAGGGGGCTACCCTTCAGCTCCCTCTTCTACACCACTAACTCAGCCCAGGACACCCCGCCACCGTCACCGCCAGCAGAAGCTCCACCGGCATGGATGTGGCCCTCTTGCAAGAACCCAAGGACGACCCAGTACTTCCGGACCCCATCCGCCACCGCCAAGACCATCGCATCCCTCTTCCTGGACTCCGGGGAGTCGTCCTTCGCCAACTCCTCCGCGCGGACGACGACGCACCACGCCGACTGGGCGTCCGACAGCCAATCCACCGGGTCGGAGGCCTCGGCGGCGGCCGACGACATTGCGGACGCCATCGTCCGGGGACTCCGCTCCGACGACCGCCTCCTGTTCGAGCCCCACGGGCCCTCCAGCTCCATCCTCGAGAGGAAGCCTCCGGCGCGTCCTCCTGCCCTGCGGCGCCCGCGAGCCGCCTCCGCCCAGGCCGAGGCCGCGACGTCCTCGTCCTTCGGCGACGGCGTGGCGGTGGCGTTCGACTCCACCGACCCGTACCACGACTTCCGGGCTTCCATGGAGGAGATGGTGGCCGCGCACGGCATGGGCGACTGGGAGTGGCTCGAGAGGATGCTGGCATGGTACCTCGGCGCCAATGGCAGGCACACCCACCCCGCCATCGTCACCGCGTTTGTCGACCTCGTCGTCACCATGGCCGCGGCCTCCGCCTCCGCCTGCGGCTGCGCCTGCAGCTCCTCCCGCGTCTCTTCTTTCACGTTCGCCAGCAGTAGCGAGCCGGCCGAGAGCAGCAGCGCCGGCGGCCATTTCTCCTTCGGCCTGAGGTAAATCAAACCAGCCGGCAGGACGCTTCAGGCTTTGCATTGTCTCAGTAGCTTCGGCATGTGTATCATGCATGTACTCTTGTACCAGCAACCGTCTGTGTGAGCGAGTGTTCGTTTTTTTCTTTTCTTTTGGTGTGTGTGTGTTTGGTGAACTTTAGTAGTACCTGATCCATGTTGATTATTTTAGAGTATGTCTATCCAGCAATTGAGTCCCTCGATTTTTCTTTTCTTCACTGTTTATCTTTCTCCTCGCCCCGCCGCTGCCCACCGCCCCGCCACGGCCTCCTTCTTCCCCTCCCGATCTCCGGGTTCCGCGGCATGCTCTGGCCATGGCCGATCTGGCCCGGCCACCTCCACCATCGCAAGGGCCGCTAAACCGCCCTACCACCATCACCACCACCTGGCTGGCCTCGTCCCCACTGACTGGCTGACCTTCCTCCCCCCGAACCCCTTCTATGCCCGCCGGTCTTGGAGATGAAGAGGGGAAGCGGCTGGATTTGCTGTAAAAATCGAATTGAGTGTTGCACGACGGAGAAACAACGATAAGTGTTGTTTAGCCTTTCTCTTATTTTAAGGTGTCGTCATAGACCATGATTAAGTCATGGATCATGCCTAAACAGGCTTGGTCCACGGTTCGTACCCTGTCCCGGTGTCCTTGGTAGATTGATCGATCAGCAGCCAGCTACGAGTACATTTGTGCAGCGAGAAACGTACCTGTAGCTGAGGTAACTACCGGTACGTATACAACTTGCCGACCCAACACCGGCTAACAATGACAACGATGAGGCCGACGTGACGCCGGTACCATCACAGAGATGCGCCACGGGAGAAGAATATACACGTCTTATCGCGCGGTCGAGCACAGTTTTGTGCCAGCACTGCATCAATCAGGCGCGGAAGTACCGGGGCTGGCGGGCGGGCGGCGAATGAACAGCTCGGCGTACACAGGAGGGGACGGGGTGCGCGCGCCGAGTCCGTGATCTGTGTGGGATCGGAGAACAGGGACGCCGGCCGGCCTTATCGGCGGGACGCCACGGGATCTAGGCCGTGTTTAGTTGGTCCGATTTAGTCACGCCAAAATTTGCACAGTGAAATCTTCCTTATTGTAGTATTTCGTTTGTATTTGTGAATTTTTGTCCAAATATTAATTAATTAGGCTCAAAAGATTCGTCTCGCAAAGTACAACTAAACTGTGCAATTAGTTTTTAATTTCATCTACATTTAGTACTTCATGCATATGCCAACATTTTAATATGATGAGAAATTTTCTTTTTACACAGTGAAATTTGGGGGGAAATTCGGCATCACAAGGCCCTAGCGATTTTTGCCGCGGGGCGCCGGTTGGACACTGGCTGCCTGCCTGGGAGGCCATGGCCCCGGGCGTGCACGTGCCGCCGAGATCGATCGGCATCGGCGGAACAGGAACAGGAGAACGTACAAGCCGAGCGCTCGCAGCAGGGCGGTCGACGTTGATGCGACAGCGAAGCCGCGCCCGCGCAGCCCCAGCCACGGGCTGGCTGGCCGCTGGCGTACGCGCACGGCCCGGTTGGAGTCCGCCGGCGCGTAGCTCGCGAGTCGCGACGCTAGCTATGCGCACTGCTGAGCACGACACGCACGCAGTTCGCGCTAGCTAATTAATCTCTTGAGATTGGATGAATCTACTACGGCTCGATTGGCTTATACTCCCTCCATCCCAAATTATAAGACGTTTGATTTTTTTTACCCCAAGTTTGACCACTCGTCTTATTCAAAAAATTTGTACAAATATAGTCAAATTTAAGTCATTCTTGAAGAACTTTTATTAATATACCAAGCTATGATAAAAAATTGACAATTTTTTTTAATAAGACGAGTGATTAAACTCGATGTCAAAAAAGTCAAACGTCTTATAATTTGAGACGGAGGGAGTATATGTTGCCACGCCGAGGACCACAGCATGCAGGCGATCCAGACGAAGACGACGAAGCAGCAGTGGGTAACCGTTGCAAACTGGTACGTACGTACGTCCTGCTGAGTTTTCAGGTCAAGTGATCGCGTTTAACGGCCGGTAGTTCTTGCCCTTGTTTAATTCCCCTCTAAAATGTAAAAAGTGCAAAAATTCTCTATCACATCACCATCATATCAAATCTTTAGACACATACATAGAGTATTAAATATAGATAAAAAAATAACTAATTATACAGTTTGCTTGTACTTTACGAGACGAATCTTTTAAGCCTAATTAATCAGTGTTTGGATAATAATTGATAAATACAAACGAAATAGGCCCTTATCTCGAGGATGCATAGGGCGGCTGCTGCTATCTGCATGGCGCAGAGCCGGCGGGGGCCACCGTGTGGCAGCTGGCCAGTCTTGAGAGCTCGATTGTTTGGAAATGGCGGCACCACATCCACAGTGCAATCCTTGGCGCACCCGTGCCCGTGGACCATATGTTTTGAACTTTTGAAAATAGAATATAGCACTCCGTAGGCCCACTTGTTCGTATGTAGGCAGTACCACATCACTGACCGGGTGGGGAGCATGGTATACAGGGGCGAATCCATGAAAAAATATCGCCGGAGTCGATCTAATACAGTACTCCCTCCGTCCTAGGATATAAGGCGTAACCACTTTTTATTCATATCTCATGATATAAGGTGTGCTCTCTCACAGACATTAATGCAATAGTTCTAGTGTTGAGAGAGAATTAAATGTGTTCTTGGTCTTTGAACCAGAGGTGGTTACGCCTTATATCCTAGGACGGAGGGAGTACTTCTTTCATTTTAAAATAATAAGTGTCGTTATGGTATTTGTGCCGGTCAAATTTTCTTAAGTTTGACTAAATTTATAGAAAATATTAGCAATATTTTTATCTTCAAATAAATTTATTACAAAATAAATTCAACAATTATCTAATGATACTAATTATGTATTATAAATATTAATAGTTTATTATCTATATTTGGTCAAAGTTAAAAGTATTTGACTTTCAGGAAGCGAGAGCGACACTTATTTTTGGAACGAGTGAGTACTGAGAGGGTGTTTGGCAGGGCTCCTCTATTTATCACTAAAAAACGGCTTCTTCGAAAAAAAAATTTGGCAAGGCTCCTCCGAAGGAGCAAGAGCCGGAGCCGGGGAGGAGCCCTGCCAAACAGGCCCTAACTCTTAGCTTGTGATAATATAAATACTCTCTCGATTTCAAATTATAAGCTCGCACCTTATAGTATAAATATTATTCTCACTTTCAAGTTGGTTTAGTTGTGTTAAATTGTAATCGTTGGGGATGACAGGCACCTCTATGAAACCCTAAAATTTAAAACATGTCAAAAGAATTCTTGGAATTTATTCAACGATATAAGCGATTTAGAATTTACCTAGTTAAAACACCCTCTAACTTATATACTCCCTCCGTCTCAAAAAACATGTAAATCTCGTTTCTCGAAAAGTCAAATATTCTTAATTTTGACTGAATATATATGACAAAGTATTAATGTTCATGATACGTAATGAGTATCATTAGATTAATTATAGAATATATTTTCATAATAAACCTAATTGAAGATATAAATGTAGATGATATCTTCTAGAAACTTAGTGAAACTTAAAATTCTGTTGACTCCTCGTAAAACGAGATTTACATGTTTTTTGGGACGGAGGGAGTAAGTTGCAAGTCAATAACTTGATTTAAGCAATCGCCAATATTTTTTTTAATCTCTACATAAATTATGCTCTTAGTGATTCGTTATTTTAGTTCTGACGTCCAGTTTATTAAAACACGCTCTCTAGAAGCAAACGTTGAAAAAGACAAGAAAAAAGTCTAATTGACCCCCAACTATGGGGTAGTCTACTTTACCCCCAAACTATGAAACGGTCTAATTTATCCCCTGAACTTTGCAAAACCGGCCAAATCACCCCCTCGAGCGGTTTTGAGCGGTGGTTTTGCTACAGTAACAGCGGTTTTGCTACAGTGACAGCGGTTTTGTCTTTTCCTTTTTTATTTATTTCATCTGAATCTTTGAAAAAATCATAGTAAATCACAGAAAAATCATAAAATGAAAAATCCAATTTTGTTGGACTCCACATGAGTAGATCTATACAATGAACATATAATATATATGCTTTAGTACAAAGTTTTTGTTGTATGAATTATTTAAATTAATTACAGAAAAATAGATCAAAATTTACAGCAAAAACTTTGTATTAAAGCATACTGTATTATAAGTTCACTGTGTAGATCTACTCATGTGAAGTCCAACAAAATTGGATTTTCCATTTTATGATTTTTCTGTGATTTACTATGATTTTTCAAAGATTCAGACGAAACAAATAAAAAAGAAAAAGACAAAACCGTTGTCACTGTAGCAAAACCGCTGTTACTGTAGCAAAACCACCGTCCAAAACCGCTCGAGGGGATGATTTGGCCGGTTTTGTAAAGTTCAAGAGGTAAATTAGACCGTTTCATAGTTTGAGGGTAAAGTAGACACTCCCCCATAGTGGAGGGTTCAACTAGATTTTTTTCCAAAAGGACAAAAGAAAAACGTCTCGCTAGAACGCAGAAGAGCAAGCTAGCAAACTTTTAATTTGCATGGAATGTTGTTTGGATTTTGGAGTCCGGCAGAGGAATATCCTCGACCAGTGCGAAGTCCAAGCCTTTTGGGTTCACCTGTGCTATGGTGCTGCACATTCATGAAGGTAAAAGGGCCGATCCTACTGGGCTTGCCGATTCCCTTTGGTCCTGTGGCTTGCATAATTGCATCCCATGCCTACTGCACTGGACCGCAAGGCGCCTACCGTCTAGGACGGGGTCAAATATTTTTTCTACCCGGGTCTACGTGGCGGAAATTTACGTGCTACGAGAGCCGTCACGAAGTCGTTAGGGTCACCCGACCCCGACCGCATAGACTATCCGTACTCATGAACCTCTATATTTATCCTCTATGCATTCTAGTCATTAAGATTATCTCCTCTATACCTAATTCTTCCGCACTCATCCATCCTCTATATCATCCTCTATTTACTATGGGGTCCACTTGTCACTTTATCTAAATATATCCATGTGAGATCTTGTTTTGAAGAATTTATTGAAACGAATTTAATGGTGCAATCGGAATTTAATTTAAATTTTTGGTTTGTGCGTTATAACATTTTTTATTTTGTTAGAACAGTGGGTCCCGCCACTAGATTCCCTCCCTCTCCTTCCCATCTGTCAACCGATCAACACGTGTAGCCAGGCCCGCACCAAGTGCACATAGCGCACGCTCGCTATCTCCGCTGGATTTAGCGGACGCGCTCTCGTCCTGCTCAGTAGCGGAGGCACATACCGGACCCGGTGCGGTGATTTTTGCGTTATACGTCTCCTGCAGGACCGGATTCCGGACACGACTGCGTTCAGTCTAAAGCTTTAGAGTATGAATATAAATTAAAAACTGCTGCACTGGATACTCTAAAACAATACTCTATCCTTTCTCTCACTCTATATTTAGAGTAGTACAGTGCTTACTCTATACTCTATAGTGGCGGCCCCACTAGCTAAACAAAGAGAAAAAATGCTATAACTCACAAACCAAAAATCCAAATTAAATTTCGATTGTACCATTAAATTCGTCTCAATAAATCCTTTAAAACTAGATCACACATGGATATATTTAGATAAAGTGACAAGTGGGTCCCACGGTGAATATAGTGGATAGAGGATGATATAGAGGATGGATGAGTGTAAGGTCCAAATGGCTAGAGGGGGGATGAATAGCCTATTTAAAATTCTACAAGCTTCACTAAACAACCACGTTAGTATAAAAGATGGCTAAGCTAATTCTAGCACTAGCTCAACTACACTATGCAAGCCACCTATACAATACTAGTGAAAGCAAGGCTATGATCTCTAATACACACCAACAAGACTAAGTCACTAAGCTACTTACTCCTATGTGATAAAGGCTACACTGAGCAAACTACACAAGGACTAGTACAAGAAAGTAAAGAGCAAGTGACTTGATTCTTATACCAACGATGTAGAGAAGTAATGCACTTGAAGAATCAATCACAATAATCAACCACAAGAAAAATCCTCGGCAAAGAGATGACACAAGATTTTTTACCGAGGTTCACTTGCTTCCCGGCAAGCTACTCCTCGTTGTGGCGATGCACCCACTTGTCGGTTCGTGAGCTAATCGACTATCAAGAGTCGAGCCCTCGGCGGGCGCCGCACAACCGCACACAAGATGGGGATCCTCCAAGCCACGAGCTCCACTAGAGTATCCAATTTGCGAACTCCCGCGGGGAAGGATCAAGAACCCCTTACAACACTTGGTGAGGGCTCCAACAATCTCCAATTGTGAGCTCAATCACCTCCGCTGCTCCAAGCCGTCTACCGTGTCGGGAAACACGAAAGAGTAACAAGAAATCCGCAGCAACTCGAAGATCAAGTGCCTCTAGAATGCAACTCTCAAGCAATGCACTTGAATCTCACTCAATCTCACTCAAGATGTGCAACTATGCAAAGAGATGAGTGGAGTGGTTGTTCTCTAGCTCAAAGGATGTCTCTAGGTCTCAAAATGTGCAAGAGATGCCCTCAAACCCCGGACATCCTCTATTTATAACGAAGGGGTAAGCAGCTAGCCGTTACGGATGACGCAGCGAAAATCGTGCTGACCGGACGCTCCGGTCAGGGTGACCGGACGCGTCCGGTCACTACACGACAAGCGAAAACAGTGCGCGTCAGAACTAGCCGTTGCCGTGACCGGACGCGCTCAGCCGTTTGACCGGACGCGACAGTGCCAGCGTCCGGTCGCATTCCAGTAAGCTCCCGTCGAGACCGGACGCGTCCGATCGTACGTGACCGGACGCACCGCGCGTCCGATCGGCACTACGCTGCGCTCTGCCCCTCTGGACGTCTGACCGGACGCTCCGGTTCTGTGAGGGACCGGACGCGCCGGTCACGCGCTCTATTTCTGCGCACAGGTGTACTGATCGGACGCGCTGGTCAGGCCAGACCAGCGTCCGGTCACAAACCCTAGTGCCCGCGCCACGTTGAACTGACCGGACGCGTCCGGTCAAACCGAGACCGCGTCCGGTGCAGCGTCCGATCGCCGTTTTTCAGTGAAAAATAATTTAGACTTTCGCCACCTTTTCTAGACTCCGGCACAATAGAAAATAGGCATTTCATTTCCTCGAAAACGCCTGAATCCCGCGCTCGCAAGCTCGGCGGGAGGGAGAGCGAACTCCAAACCCCTTACTACCGCTCAAACACCACCGCCTTCGCAAAAGTGCTAACACCACCAAGTGTACACCATCAATGTGTGTAACACCCGAGGTGTTTGCCACCAGTTAAGCAGTGGGTTTGAGCTTAAACATGATAGGTTAAGTGGAGATGAGGATGTCAAGGTCAACCTATGGACAGGAGCCCCAACCTAAAGTTGGATGCTACATCATTGCTTTACATATAGGCCATCTTCAAAGATATATGTTTGGATGGTGTTATTGCCATATCTTCATGTGTCTCACCTTGATACCTATCTATATTGGTCACTGGAAAAGTTTCGTGAAGTTTGGAATCAAAAAGTCACATAAAATGATAAGTTATATGCTTGTTTGGTTTATAACTGAAACATGTTTCGGAAGCAATGAAACATTGCTTTGTACTAATGCAAGTGATGGCCATGAGTGTTTGTAAACACCTTAGGAGTACTTAATTAGTCTTTTGGAACATTTCTTATGTTGGGTGGTTATGCTAATTAAGCACCCAAGTGCTATTTTCCAAGTTGTTTAGTGGAGTGATCCAAACTGATCCTTCTGAATCTCCAACTTAGGGTTTGAATCTGTGAAAGTCAACTATAACAAAGTTGTGGCAAATTTTCTAAGCTCCAACTTTGTCAATTGGCTCATCTCATGATTCAGCCTCTAAGTCCCTCAAAAGTACCATTTTCTGTTCTGCTGGAATTCCAATGTTTCCTCAAAACAGATTCTGTTCTTGCTCGTTATCTCCCAAACTATGTTGATCTGGTCTTAGCTCATATAAGAAAAGTTGTAGAGAATTTCCTGAGCTACAAGTTTGTCAATTGGCACTTTGGCTAATTCGGCATAGTTCATGAGCTACAAGGTTTGGAAGTTCCTGCTGTTCTGGGAGCCCAGAAATTTTGGCTAAGTCTGATATTGCAGTGTGATTCATGGTTGGCATGTCGCGTTCTCATGTTTTTGCTAAGCAACTCCAGTTGAGCCAAATATAAAAGTTGGAGAATACATGATGATGAAGAGCATACAAAAAGTTGAGTTCATTTTGACGAAGTTTTGACCATCAAAAGTGAGTTTCCGTGACTGTCATCAAGGTGTTGACACTGCAGTTTTGACAACCAGTTAACCGCTAATCCATTGCTCTAATGGCCGTGGCCCCTTAACGAAAGTTGTAGAGCATCGTGTGGGCTTCAACTTTTGTTTTTAGCCCATGGTCTAATTCGGCCCAGAGCAAGCCCGAATCGTCGCCCCACCTTGCTCTCCTCAGCGCCCACCACGTGCTCGATGTTTTGCCGTCGTGGCGACCATGCACTAGAGCTCAATCACCATGGCTGCCGCGCGTCACGCTCCCTCTGCTGGCCGCTGCCGCGTGCCCCGCGCCCCTGCCATCAAATGTGGATGCCCGAGCCCTCCACTCCTCACTCATCTCCGTGCTCACCCACTCCTCCTTGCCTCTGCAGTGCGCGGACGCCGTCGCCATTGTCGCCGTGACGAGCTCCGCCGAGCAGAGCCGCTGCTGCCTACCACTCCATCCCTCCTCCTCCTCGCGGGTGCGCACCGCTGTGGCACCGTCACCCGCGACCCTCAGTGCCGTCGTCGCGCCCTACACGTCGCCAGTGCTGCCCATCGTCGAGCAGCCGCCATGGCAGCCACGGGCTCTCGTGGCCGGCTAGCCACGGGCCACCATGGGGCCAACCGAGGCCACCATCAGGTGCGCGGGAACCCCCTGATGCTCCCCCGCCATTCCCCCTTCGCCGTCGTGCCTCCTCCGGCCGCCATCCATCGTTTCCCGGCGTCCTCTGTTTTCAATTCGCGACAGGGACTTCATCCGAGAATTCGACTAAAGGGAGGGGTCATTCTGCACTGTCATAGACTCATGTGAATAGTGCGCGAGGACTGATTTGTAATTATTTTTGCAGGAACTTTGGAAAATCATAGTAAATTGTAGAAAAATCGTAAAATAGCAAATGAGGACTTTTTGGAATCCTTATGAAATTCTCTATGCAGTAGATCTATAATATTGCATGTTTTAGTTTAAAGTTTTCTCTGTAAAAATAGATTTGTGCAGCTAGGTTTTTAATGCTAGATGTATTTGTCATTTTTATAACTATAGATCTAGTGCTCCAAATGAAGTGAAATTTTTGTGGCATGCTACTCATATGATGATTGATGTGTGGTAAAAATTTCATGAATTTTGGTTATCATTTGAGTGAGTTATTAGTGTATCTTGCTCTCACATGAATTCTTGTAATAGCAACTTGTCTTTTTCATAGAGGTTGATATACATGTCCAAATGACTTGAAATTTATACAGTAGACTATTGGGTGTATGTAAGATCTACTGTAATTTTTATAGATTTTATTATGGACTTTTGATATATGTTTATTATTTCACCTTGCTATTTAAATAAATTAAGAAATGCATTAAAAGAAATTATTTAATGATGAGCACTATGCTTTTTGGTGATCATTTAACATGCACTTTATGATGGTTACATTGGTTGTGGCCAAATGTATGTTTGGAATGTAAGTTAATATTTATTCTTGCAATTGATGCTTTCCTGGACAGTTTCTGGGATTTTGGTAATTGCACCATGAAAATGATGTTTTCTGAGAAACATGCTTATAACAAAGTTGTAGATAACTCATTAATCTAGCTTGTGTTAAATTTTGGTGGCATTTGGCCTTATAGTTTGTGAGTAATGACTGTTTCAAGTTGGGTTCCAGAAATAGTTGTTCTCTGGAATCTCTGGACCAGATTCTGTAATTATGCATGTTTGACTTGGTTAACTTAAGAATCATGCTAAGATGATTAAAGATGAATTATAGAAAATTTTATAAGCTTTCCAGAATGTCTTGTTGCATGGCTATTGGATTTATATAACTCCAGTTATGATCCAAACATGTAGATGTTGTTTGCAGTCCAGAAATTGTCAGATGCTAATTATGGTTGTTTACTCCATGTGTTGCTAAGTGTGACTTATACCCTTGATAATGGTCAAGTTAAGATACTTATGATCTTGTTAAACTTGTGTTATGCTGAATGTGCTTGTCCTCTTTAATTGGTTGTGTGATGTTAGTTAATTAGCTTTTGGTGTCTATGTCTTAATCGTGTGTTTACATGAATGATTATGTGATGCATCTTGTGTTACCATTCATCATATTCATACGCATGCATCTTGCATCTCAATTAGGTTCGCTAGATGCATCACGTGAAGGATGAGATGTTGAAGCCAAACCTGAAGACGATGTTTGGTGGACCTATCCCGAAGATGGAAGTACTCGGCGAGTGATGTCTGTCAATCACTAACCCAGTGTTTGATCCCAGGCAAGCCCCGGAGCATTCTAAGCCTCCTATTTTATAAAAGCAATTGAGTATATATATATATGTTATATATGTATTGTTGCATTAAGTTATAGGAGTTGATTGAAAACACTTGCTGCATATATATATCCTTTTCCTTGTCCCGCAAATATGCCTGAAATCCTATTTTTGGTTCGGGATCGAAAATATTGCTTAGCCCTGCTTAGACCGGTAGCGATCGGTGATTTCCTGTCACCGGCAACTATAGGTGGTTACTGGAAAACTTTAGCTATGGAATGGATGATATCCTGGAAATAACCAAGTGTTGATGAATAATTGGAGACCGGGCGGAATAAGTATGGGGCAACCAGACAGGGTTCTGGGGTGCTTGTAGTTTCCGCCTGTGTCGATTAAGGACCGTCCGTTGTTGGGCCTCGGGTCATGTTGAACGCATGCCTCACATTTAGCTGGCCGAATAAAGTACCTTTCGACCGCGAAGCCGGGAGATTATTCGGGCCGAGTGGATTGCCCGCAACGCACTGTACCGGAGCAGTAGTGGCAGGAAACGGGGGCGCGATGATAAGGCCAAAGAGCAGTCGGGCGGCCCCCGGGTACATGTGGTTCATGGCAAGCTCGCGACTTTACCTGAATGGTTGACTCGGTGACCAATACCTCACTTTAGCGGGTGAGTGAGGTTTGTGTGAGGAATAAATTACCAGCTGGTTAATAATCGATTCGAATCGCCATCGCTCCTGGATAGTGAGCACTTGACTCGAGTTACTGCATCGTAGTAATGATGATGGAACACAGATGGTTATGTGGATAATGTTGGAAATGCTAAACCTGAGATGGTAACCTTTGATGTTAATGGTTAATCAAGTGATTGCTTTAGCATAGGTGCTTACCTAGATTGAATAGGTTATAATAAATATGATGCAAAAGGACTTAATTTAGTTTATTCATGATAACTTATGCTTTTCGCAAATGAGTCAAGCTAGCCCACTGAAAGAAAGCCTTGCATACTCCTTGGTGTCATATTATTTTTGGTTTATGACGGGTAAGTCTAGCTGAGTACCTTCTTGTACTCAGGGTTTATTCCCACTTGTTGCAGGTTGTGATGTATCATAGCTACTGCAAGAATTGGAAGACTCCGGCTGTTGTGGCGGAGTGTGATCATGGGCATGATCCTTCTGAGCTATCTTATCTCTCATGCTTTTGTTGGAAATTGACTTTGGTACTGGCATGTATTTGAACTAAGGTGATATTAGTTTTCAAACTACTTTGCTTCCGCTACTTTTGAACTTGAGTTGTAATAACTCTACTGAACTCCGATATATGTTGAATTACTTATGAAATGGATGTAACATATGACCTGTTATGTTGGACCACTACGATCTTGGCTTGTATGTTGGTTGGTTTGAAATCCCTCGGGATTTTATTGGACTACCGGGGTTATAGGAGCTTAAGTACGGGAATTTAATTGCTCTGGCGATTGTTTTTGTACTTTTGCTCTTATAATTTGGGCGGTTCCGTGACAGCTGGTATCGGAGCAAGGTTCAACACTAAACATGTCATATGTGTATTGAAAACAAAGGTTTTTGTTTGCAAAACTCAGTTTTTGACAACTTATAGCTACTGCATATATAGGTTTGTTCAAATCTGAATTTTAAATCTAAGTATGCCAGTGGTCATTTCCTTTATGCCCAATTAAGGACCCTTAGGTGGCTTAATTAAGTACTAACTTGGGGGTTTTAAATTTTTGTATCTACGCCCAAGCCAAGGTATGTATGAGTGATAACTTGACCGCACTGTTACCCTGTGATCGAATGGTAGTGGTAACCTTCATATATGAAATAGCCATATATGTCGCTAGAGTTACATTCTTGCAACGTCGCACCTACGCCAAGGTAAGTGTGAGTTGGGAGAGCATGACCGTTCAACCATCGGTCTAGGGGAGAGTTAGCTATGGTTACTGACATAATTACATATTTAACCATGTAATTATGAAAGTACTTAATTGTGGGTACATTTGTTGGGTAGCTTTGATACCGAAGTATATGCATCTGGGGATGTATGTATGGAGAGTATTTAGTTTACTGCTTTCATTGTGTGCTATATTGGGAATTGTTGGGCTGCAATGAAATTTTCTGCAGGTACGCTAACCACGAATGCGTAAGTTGAATGTAGCTGACGACTAGCCCTATATCGAGAGAATGCGTATTATGCCACCGACATAGAACGTGATTGCCGCCTTTGGCTGGCAATCTTGTGAGGACGAATAGGACGAAGCATGCATCGTCATGATTGTTGCTTTGTGCATATAACTATGCTCCTCCCACATTTGTCCTAATAAATAAGTAACTTGTGATTGATGTGTATGCACTAAGTTGATTACTTTAGCATGCTTTTGTTTTAGCTAAACTTGTAGTTAGCTCTTGTTGAAAAATGCTTGTTAGGTGTGAACCTTATGTTTAGTATTGGATGCTTAAGCTAACCTGACTAATAATCTCAAGTGTCCGCTTAAAACTGTGATGCTGTGTAGATGCTTGTTATATAGGTAGTGTCATAGTTGTCACCTCTTTTGTCCTCGGTGAGCATATGAGTGTTGAAGATGCTTTATCCTAGAACAACACTCACGTTACGTAATCGCATGGTCATCGTCTCTAATTAGATTCTTCCGTAGGAGCCAGAGCCTTAGACGTGGTTGCTAGCCCTTGAATGTTTTTGTATCCATGCCTTGCTTGAACCGTAGGCCCTAGCGTAGTCCCCTTATATGTTTGCTTAGGTCTTGGACGTCCGCTACCTTTTGGAGAATGCCCTTGTTCCATTGACCCACCAAGTTACGTCCTAACGAACGTCGATCTTGACCACAGTGGTTGCTTGCCAAGTTTTGGAGACCATACCCAATTCCATGTTGGACCTTCCGATTGTCTCTCCTACAGATGATCCGAGCAACGCTAATCTCTCGTCGTCTGATCTAGAAATCTTTGCTTGCGAAATCAGGTGGCTATCTTATCAACCCAATCTCTGATCGGTGTATCATTTTGTTCTAGAAGTCTGCTAAAGTCCATCTCAACTTCTAACGTCTCTCAACGTTATTAATCTTGATCTCATATTGTTGTCCAACGTGACCGAGAACCCTTGCTCAGTTGTCTTCGTCAATTAAGCTATGTTCCCTTGCGCTGTGTTTTAATCTTCAGATCGCCTCCGTGATGACTCTAAACCTTGTAACTACCCTTGTTTGCTACTCCTCCCTTGTCTGGTACTTGTTCTTACCACCCAATCGGTGCCACTTGAAATTCCACTTTGTTTGTGCGTTTAATAATGGTGTTACGATTAGCATTCTATGGTGCCGCGACGAAACCGAGAGCCTCCTGTGGGCGCGCACACAAGGTTGTGCTGCTCGGCACGCGCTGGTATCAGGGTTGCTAGTCATGATCCATTATGAAACGACAGTCGACGTGTTAATTCTCGTGACCGTTTTCCTTGGTTATCTCCCTATATCTTATCTGAAGATTCATATCTTAGACCTTATGTAGTAGATATCCCTTGCAGTTGCTAAGAAGATGACCTTTGAAGAACAGTCACCGACATAAGCATTAACAGACTGCAAGAGGTGGTAGACAAGTGACTCTCCGAAGTGTCCTTGTACGACGTCGGTCATCGATTGAGCAATGTATGTCATCCTTATTGAATCGAATGGGCACCTAACACTAAATGATTGGACAAGTTATCCATTGGAAAAGAACCGATCGTCACATGGTGCATATGACCTAACTATCAAAGTCTTGATCCTTGTGTAGATGACAGTCATACAGATGAAATCAACTCTCTTTGGTGTGACTCCTTATCTGTAGATTTCGATGCCGACCACTTGTTTGTGCTTCGACTGTAATTATTGTTGTGATCAAGAGTGAAGATTTAGAACTTAAATGTTGAGAGACAACCGATTAGTTACCAGTAAGAAGGTTAATCTCCAGCCAAGTAACGATTCTTTGATAGCTGTGATAGTTATGTCTCGACAAGCAACAGTAAGCAAAGAAGCCATGAAGCTGGTCAGCAATGCAGGTGTTGCATCTTCTCCAAATGTGCTATCAAGTCAATTCCATCTTGGACAATCATGTATATAGTGCAAGATGTTGTATTAGCCATGTGAAGGACTAGAGAAAGCATGTCCATAGTTTCGATCTGCATCATTGTGCCCCTAGGTACCACGAACAGTTTTGGTTCAAGGTTCTATTGGATGAAATACCAGAAAATATTCAGAAATGGTTCCTTATCTACTTAGGGATGCCCTCCATGTGGAATGATGCTTTGTGCTCTGTGAAAACAGCCCACAACTCCAATGCTTGTGCATTGTCAAGATTGGTGACTAGATCAACGGTTGAACTTGTTCCCTGAGAAACATGTCAGGAAGACTATAGCCTCCATCCTCAGCTAGAGAAAGGCTTCTGCTACTATGAGAAAGATCAGAGAGTGCAAAACACACACCTCAACATGTGAAGCAAAAGAAAAGGAAGAACACGAAATCTGTCCAGAATTTTGTGGCACTACATCGGTTATCTTCAAGTCAACGACTAGTGACTCAAACGAAGTTGGAAAGACTAATTGCACCCCTATGTGCCTTTGTATAAGAGAATCTTCTTAGGTAACATTTGGCAGACATCCAGTACCGACAGAGTCAGCTATCATTTTCATTGTTCCCTCAATAGACTCACATAATACAGTGTTGGCATCAGAGAAAGAGAACTGCACACGTGGAGAAATATGTAATTTTCCATCCGTTGGCATCTGAATGAGTGAGTCATCTATGACCGGTATAGACCTTGTCTATTGGTTAGACGGTTTCTGATAGCCTCAAAGAATGTTTACCTCGTATATGGATCCAACCCTTATCGAAAGTGTACATGCTATGCCACTAGAAAAGTAAATGCTACGAGTAATTAGCCCATGCTTGTAGTACTCTCCGTGCACCGTGAACAAAGTACCGTATTGTCTTGGATTCCTCCCAAACTAATAATGCTTCATGGAAGTCAGTGAAGGAAATTCTTCAGACAAAAGTTTCTGCATAGAGCGAGTATCAGAAAGTGTCTTGCCCAATGAGCCTCTCTGCTACTTAAAGTTAAGTAGCCTGATGCGCTTGCAGATGTTGGAATTGGGTAACATGCTTCTCTTCCCTTGGAAAGTTCTTCGCACCGAATCTCGGGACGCGATTCTTTTAAGGGGGGAGGGCTGTAACACCCGAGGTGTTTGCCACCAGTTAAGCAGTGGGTTTGAGCTTAAACATGATAGGTTAAGTGGAGATGAGGATGTCAAGGTCAACCTATGGACAGGAGCCCCAACCTAAAGTTGGATGCTACATCATTGCTTTACATATAGGCCATCTTCAAAGATATATGTTTGGATGGTGTTATTGCCATATCTTCATGTGTCTCACCTTGATACCTATCTATATTGGTCACTGGAAAAGTTTCGTGAAGTTTGGAATCAAAAAGTCACATAAAATGATAAGTTATATGCTTGTTTGGTTTATAACTGAAACATGTTTCGGAAGCAATGAAACATTGCTTTGTACTAATGCAAGTGATGGCCATGAGTGTTTGTAAACACCTTAGGAGTACTTAATTAGTCTTTTGGAACATTTCTTATGTTGGGTGGTTATGCTAATTAAGCACCCAAGTGCTATTTTCCAAGTTGTTTAGTGGAGTGATCCAAACTGATCCTTCTGAATCTCCAACTTAGGGTTTGAATCTGTGAAAGTCAACTATAACAAAGTTGTGGCAAATTTTCTAAGCTCCAACTTTGTCAATTGGCTCATCTCATGATTCAGCCTCTAAGTCCCTCAAAAGTACCATTTTCTGTTCTGCTGGAATTCCAATGTTTCCTCAAAACAGATTCTGTTCTTGCTCGTTATCTCCCAAACTATGCTGATCTGGTCTTAGCTCATATAAGAAAAGTTGTAGAGAATTTCCTGAGCTACAAGTTTGTCAATTGGCACTTTGGCTAATTCGGCATAGTTCATGAGCTACAAGGTTTGGAAGTTCCTGCTGTTCTGGGAGCCCAGAAATTTTGGCTAAGTCTGATATTGCAGTGTGATTCATGGTTGGCATGTCGCGTTCTCATGTTTTTGCTAAGCAACTCCAGTTGAGCCAAATATAAAAGTTGGAGAATACATGATGATGAAGAGCATACAAAAAGTTGAGTTCATTTTGACGAAGTTTTGACCATCAAAAGTGAGTTTCCGTGACTGTCATCAAGGTGTTGACACTGCAGTTTTGGCAACCAGTTAACCGCTAATCCATTGCTCTAATGGCCGTGGCCCCTTAACGAAAGTTGTAGAGCATCGTGTGGGCTTCAACTTTTGTTTTTAGCCCATGGTCTAATTCGGCCCAGAGCAAGCCCGAATCGTCGCCCCACCTTGCTCTCCTCAGCGCCCACCACGTGCTCGATGTTTTGCCGTCGTGGCGACCATGCACTAGAGCTCAATCACCATGGCTGCCGCGCGTCACGCTCCCTCTGCTGGCCGCTGCCGCGTGCCCCGCGCCCCTGCCATCAAATGTGGATGCCCGAGCCCTCCACTCCTCACTCATCTCCGTGCTCACCCACTCCTCCTTGCCTCTGCAGTGCGCGGACGCCGTCGCCATTGTCGCCGTGACGAGCTCCGCCGAGCAGAGCCGCTGCTGCCTACCACTCCATCCCTCCTCCTCCTCGCGGGTGCGCACCGCTGTGGCACCGTCACCCGCGACCCTCAGTGCCGTCGTCGCGCCCTACACGTCGCCAGTGCTGCCCATCGTCGAGCAGCCGCCATGGCAGCCGCGGGCTCTCGTGGCCGGCTAGCCACGGGCCACCATGGGGCCAACCGAGGCCACCATTAGGTGCGCGGGAACCCCCTGATGCTCCCCCGCCATTCCCCCTTTGCCGTCGTGCCTCCTCCGGCCGCCATCCATCGTTTCCCGGCGTCCTCTGTTTTCAATTCGCGACAGGGACTTCATCCGAGAATTCGACTAAAGGGAGGGGTCATTCTGCACTGTCATAGACTCATGTGAATAGTGCGCGAGGACTGATTTGTAATTATTTTTGCAGGAACTTTGGAAAATCATAGTAAATTGTAGAAAAATCGTAAAATAGCAAATGAGGACTTTTTGGAATCCTTATGAAATTCTCTATGCAGTAGATCTATAATATTGCATGTTTTAGTTTAAAGTTTTCTCTGTAAAAATAGATTTGTGCAGCTAGGTTTTTAATGCTAGATGTATTTGTCATTTTTATAACTATAGATCTAGTGCTCCAAATGAAGTGAAATTTTTGTGGCATGCTACTCATATGATGATTGATGTGTGGTAAAAATTTCATGAATTTTGGTTATCATTTGAGTGAGTTATTAGTGTATCTTGCTCTCACATGAATTCTTGTAATAGCAACTTGTCTTTTTCATAGAGGTTGATATACATGTCCAAATGACTTGAAATTTATACAGTAGACTATTGGGTGTATGTAAGATCTACTGTAATTTTTATAGATTTTATTATGGACTTTTGATATATGTTTATTATTTCACCTTGCTATTTAAATAAATTAAGAAATGCATTAAAAGAAATTATTTAATGATGAGCACTATGCTTTTTGGTGATCATTTAACATGCACTTTATGATGGTTACATTGGTTGTGGCCAAATGTATGTTTGGAATGTAAGTTAATATTTATTCTTGCAATTGATGCTTTCCTGGACAGTTTCTGGGATTTTGGTAATTGCACCATGAAAATGATGTTTTCTGAGAAACATGCTTATAACAAAGTTGTAGATAACTCATTAATCTAGCTTGTGTTAAATTTTGGTGGCATTTGGCCTTATAGTTTGTGAGTAATGACTGTTTCAAGTTGGGTTCCAGAAATAGTTGTTCTCTGGAATCTCTGGACCAGATTCTGTAATTATGCATGTTTGACTTGGTTAACTTAAGAATCATGCTAAGATGATTAAAGATGAATTATAGAAAATTTTATAAGCTTTCCAGAATGTCTTGTTGCATGGCTATTGGATTTATATAACTCCAGTTATGATCCAAACATGTAGATGTTGTTTGCAGTCCAGAAATTGTCAGATGCTAATTATGGTTGTTTACTCCATGTGTTGCTAAGTGTGACTTATACCCTTGATAATGGTCAAGTTAAGATACTTATGATCTTGTTAAACTTGTGTTATGCTGAATGTGCTTGTCCTCTTTAATTGGTTGTGTGATGTTAGTTAATTAGCTTTTGGTGTCTATGTCTTAATCGTGTGTTTACAAGAATGATTATGTGATGCATCTTGTGTTACCATTCATCATATTCATACGCATGCATCTTGCATCTCAATTAGGTTCGCTAGATGCATCACGTGAAGGATGAGATGTTGAAGCCAAACCTGAAGACGGTGTTTGGTGGACCTATCCCGAAGATGGAAGTACTCGGCGAGTGATGTCTGTCAATCACTAACCCAGTGTTTGATCCCAGGCAAGCCCCGGAGCATTCTAAGCCTCCTATTTTATAAAAGCAATTGAGTATATATATATGTTATATATGTATTGTTGCATTAAGTTATAGGAGTTGATTGAAAACACTTGCTGCATATATATATCCTTTTCCTTGTCCCGCAAATATGCCTGAAATCCTATTTTTGGTTCGGGATCGAAAATATTGCTTAGCCCTGCTTAGACCGGTAGCGATCGGTGATTTCCTGTCACCGGCAACTATAGGTGGTTACTGGAAAACTTTAGCTATGGAATGGATGATATCCTGGAAATAACCAAGTGTTGATGAATAATTGGAGACCGGGCGGAATAAGTATGGGGCAACCAGACAGGGTTCTGGGGTGCTTGTAGTTTCCGCCTGTGTCGATTAAGGACCGTCCGTTGTTGGGCCTCGGGTCATGTTGAACGCATGCCTCACATTTAGCTGGCCGAATAAAGTACCTTTCGACCGCGAAGCCGGGAGATTATTCGGGCCGAGTGGATTGCCCGCAACGCACTGTACCGGAGCAGTAGTGGCAGGAAACGGGGGCGCGATGATAAGGCCAAAGAGCAGTCGGGCGGCCCCCGGGTACATGTGGTTCCTGGCAAGCTCGCGACTTTACCTGAATGGTTGACTCGGTGACCAATACCTCACTTTAGCGGGTGAGTGAGGTTTGTGTGAGGAATAAATTACCAGCTGGTTAATAATCGATTCGAATCGCCATCGCTCCTGGATAGTGAGCACTTGACTCGAGTTACTGCATCGTAGTAATGATGATGGAACACAGATGGTTATGTGGATAATGTTGGAAATGCTAAACCTGAGATGGTAACCTTTGATGTTAATGGTTAATCAAGTGATTGCTTTAGCATAGGTGCTTACCTAGATTGAATAGGTTATAATAAATATGATGCAAAAGGACTTAATTTAGTTTATTCATGATAACTTATGCTTTTCGCAAATGAGTCAAGCTAGCCCACTGAAAGAAAGCCTTGCATACTCCTTGGTGTCATATTATTTTTGGTTTATGACGGGTAAGTCTAGCTGAGTACCTTCTTGTACTCAGGGTTTATTCCCACTTGTTGCAGGTTGTGATGTATCATAGCTACTGCAAGAATTGGAAGACTCCGGCTGTTGTGGCGGAGTGTGATCATGGGCATGATCCTTCTGAGCTATCTTATCTCTCATGCTTTTGTTGGAAATTGACTTTGGTACTGGCATGTATTTGAACTAAGGTGATATTAGTTTTCAAACTACTTTGCTTCCGCTACTTTTGAACTTGAGTTGTAATAACTCTACTGAACTCCGATATATGTTGAATTACTTATGAAATGGATGTAACATATGACCTGTTATGTTGGACCACTACGATCTTGGCTTGTATGTTGGTTGGTTTGAAATCCCTCGGGATTTTATTGGACTACCGGGGTTATATGAGCTTAAGTACGGGAATTTAATTGCTCTGGCGATTGTTTTTGTACTTTTGCTCTTATAATTTGGGCGGTTCCGTGACAATGTGCATGTGTGTTAGTATTTCACAAACATTTTTCAAGGCGTTATGTTAGCTCTCAACTAGATCCTAATGCATATGCTCAAGACATTGATCTAGTGGCACTTGATTCCCGAGCTAACCGTGATTGCCCCTCTTGATAGTCGGTTATGTATCCTAAACCCGGTCAATCACTTCTCTACTCTTCTTAGACCGGCAAAAGGAAAATCCTATGATTATACCTTTGCCTTGCGCTCTTAGATCCTTCTCTTCCACTTGATCATCATGTCCATCATATTATGTGCGTCTCCACCATGATCTCGCTCATCATTTCATACACCAAATCATGTGGTCTTGTGGCCATCTCTCCATGCCATTTCCACCTCCATCACATGTTGCTTATGCCTAGCTTAATCACACTTGATACAATAGCATTAGCAACTTGGTGTCATTAATTACCAAAACCAAACTTGGGCTTTCAATGAGTGCGGAAGAATTGAGTATAGAGGAAAGAATCTTGCTGACTAGGACGTATAGAGGATGAATATAGAGGTCTGGCGGACCCCACTAGCTAAACAAAGGGAAAAATGCTATAACTCACAAACCAAAAATCCAAATTAAATTTCGATTGCACCATTAAATTCGTCTCAATAAATCTTTCAAAACTAGATCACACATGGATATATTTAGATAAAGTGACAAGTGGGTCCCACAGTGAATAGAGTGGATAGAGGATGATATAGAGGATGGATGGGTGCGGAAGAATTGAGTATAGAGGAGAGAATTTTGCTGACTAGGACGTATAGAGGATGAATATAGAGGTCCATAAGGCTACCCGCACTCATGGACCTCTATATTCATCCTCTATACGTC
Source organism: Saccharum spontaneum (assembly GCA_022457205.1). Classification (NCBI taxonomy): domain Eukaryota; kingdom Viridiplantae; phylum Streptophyta; class Magnoliopsida; order Poales; family Poaceae; genus Saccharum; species Saccharum spontaneum. The sequence continues at coordinate 43,095,379 of CM039614.1, forward strand.
CTAGTCAGCAAGATTCTCTCCTCTATACTTAATTCTCCTGCACCCATCCATCTTCTATATCATCCTCTATTCACTCTATTTACTGTAGGACCCACTTGTCACTTTATCTAAATATATCCATGTGTGATCTAGTTTTGAAGGATTTATTGAGACGAATTTAATGGTGAAATCGAAATTTAATTTGGATTTTTGGTTTGTGAGTTATAGTATTTTTTCCTTTGTTTAGCTAGTGGGGTCCGCCACTATAGAGTATAGAGTAAGCACAGTACTACTCTAAATATAGAGTAAGAGAAAGGATAGAGTATCGTTTTAGAGTACCAAGTGCAACAGTTTTACTCTATATTCATACTCTAAAGCTTTAGAGTATCGTTATAGAGTACCCACTGCAGGTAGTCTTAACGTAGCTTCGCCCTGCGGTACAGGGGCACTGCTGGACTCAGGAGCTTCGGCAAAGGCCAAAAAGCGAGTGTCACACTCGGCATACCTCACACGGTAAAATTTTATACGGCAAAGAGTAGTTTGTCGAGTGCTTTATCTCGGGCACTCGACAAAGCCTTTGCGAAGTGCTAAAAAAAACATTCGGCAAAAATGAACACTCGGCAAAGAATGAACCGAAAAAACCCCGAAAAAATAGCAACTTTTTTTTACCGGCGGAGGCCCCCACCGGCAAGTCGAGACATTTTTCGCGCAAACTCACGCGTACCCCCTCTACCACTAAATCACGCTGTAAACTGTGTCTAGATTCTGTTTTGGTTCCCCACATATTATACTAAACCGAGTGTAAATTATATGTTTGAGGCCCTAAACGAATTCAAATTAAAAAGTTATCAACTACAAAGTTTCATAACTTTTCGAAATCTACAACTTTCATTTTGATAGTTTCTCCATCTGAGATCGTTTACAAAATTTGAATTTCAAATTTGAGAAATTCATATGTAGTTTTCGTTGACAAGATGATTTCAAATTAAAAAGTTGTCAACTATAAGGTTTCATAACTTTCCGAGATCTACAACTTTTATTTTGGTCGTTTCTCTATCCGAGATCGTTTGAAAAATTCAAATTTCAGATTTAAGAAATTTAGAAGTACTTTTCGTTGGCAAAACTAATTCAAATTTAAAAGTGTTCAACTACAAACTTGTATAACTTCTCAAAATCTACAACTTTTATTTTGGTCATTTGTTTATCCGGCATAGTGGTAGTAACATTATTTACAAAACTTAGAGGTCTCTTTTCTAGTTCTCATGAAACTATATGAGAGATGTAGATTTTGTGAACAACGTTACTATCGCTATGTCGAATGAAGAAATGACAAAAAATAAAAGTTGTAGATCTTGAGAAGTTATACAACTTTGTAGTTGAAAACTTTTTCATTTGAATTAATTTACTGCTTCAAAATGTGCTTTGTAGATCTTGTTTGCCGAATGTAAAACCAAAAATACTCGGCAAAGACCTTCTTTGCCGAGTGCCAAAAAAAAACATTCGGCAAAGACCTTTGCCGAGTGCCAAAAAAAACACTCGGCAAAGAGGTTGTTTGTCTTACCGAGTGTTTTTTTGGGCACTCGGCAAAAAGCTTCTTTGCCGAGTGCCAAAAAAAATTGCACTCGACAAACCATCTAGCACTCGGCAAAGAGCCAGTTTCCGGTAGTAGGGACAATACAACAAACTCAAAGTTTGCATGCTTTTTTTTTAGGAAAAATTCAACTTTCATTAATGAGACATAGCTAAATCTTTAGCAAGTACATGGTAGACATGTGCCGGCAATGAGGTCAAGACTAAGTCCTCATCCAGATCACAAAACTACCTAGGATAGCCAATTCGTGCGGTACTCTATTACAAGAGCGAGGACGTTGCTGAACACGCCAAGAGATGAAATTAAACTCTAACAAGCTACGAAGCTCCCCAACAAGAAAAGTTACTGCACTAAGATCGAAAGCATCAGAATAAACAGCTTGGACAACCTCCAATGCATCCGTCTCGAGTATCACATGTCCCAGACCTTTGTCGGCAGCAGCTTGGACGCCATGGATGCTAACAATCAGCTCACCATGTAGAGCACTCATTAGAGACTCCACCCTTCCGCGATATACAGAAATAGCATCACCATCAGCATCGCGTAAGACACAACCCCATCCGCCATTGCCTATGTTGACATCATAGGTTGCGTCGCAGTTGACTTTGATATAATTTTGCTCACGTCTCTCCCATTTGCTCAGTCTTGTGCCGCCTATTCCTCCAACTTTCTTTGTTTCTTGTCTTTTTGTGCTCAGCCATTCGAATCTGGATATTATGAGAGAGCCAAACTGCATCCCTCTCTGATTCTATTACGCTCGGACCAGCACATCCAGAGAGAACGTAGCAACATTTTAATTTCTGCTCTTCGTTCAGAGACATTATCGCCTCCAAAACATCCCTGGCAGACGGCTTGAACAGTAGCAGCTCCCTTTCTTTATTCATTCCGAGATAGTTCCACAACTTCTCAATTACTTTGCACTTAAAAAACAGGTGTGCCCCATCCTCATTAAAACGATGACACACTACACATCTAGTATCAAGTTCCATACCTCGCCGATTCAGGTTCATCCGCAATGGGTGGCTATTATAGCAAAATCTCCACAAGTGCTTTATTTTATTTGGACACTGAGAATTCCAAATCTTATTCCACAATGATTCATAACCAGGATCGGGCCACGATGACGAAGCCCCGCCCCTTGAGCTCTTGACGACTTGCTCCTTTCTGTAAACCTTGTAGGCACTACGCACTAAAAAAATGCCCCTTTTATCAAAGTGCCAAGCAGCTCTATTTTCCATATTTTCCATACATATGTGTTGAATAGGTATACAGTTTAGTTATGTTACGAGCTGAGTTGTATTAGAGGCTAGGCTAGAGATGTAGTCAAACTCTGTGTCCTATAGGCTATAAATACGAGGCAACCCTAGCCCTGAGACGACTCGGTGCTGGTTTAGACGGCCGTGAGAGGTTGCGGGAGCGTCTGGATGCATTTAGCTGCGATGCTTGAATGAAAAACATTTTACTCGAGTCATCTATATGCATCGATGCTCATTGAATAAATTACTATTTCCTTCTCACGTGAATGTGAGAGACATCAAAGAATCTATACCGTTGAGTCGGTTCCACGTGAATTCAACATCAATGCTGACACTGTGTGCACTATGGTTTAAAGGGCATCGGAAGAGGAGGCATGGACATGATGATTTTCAGCATCGTCTACGCTGGAACCAACAGTGATTTCTTAACGCTACCGGTTTGTAAACATTGGTGCCCTTGGTTAGAAAAAAAATAAATCATAAAATATTCTGGACAAAGTTAGAAATATTAGCAATAAAATTGGTACACTCTAATTATCATACCATTAATTAGTAGCAATATATAGAAAAATTAACAACCACTGCCAATATGGAAAAGAATATAGATTAAGTAACCACGTAGATTTATATCTCAATTACCGACCTCTAAAAAGAATTTAAATTAATCTCCTAAATTTTCATGATAATTATGCACATATGTCATTATGAATATTAAAACAACATTGTACAAAGAAACTCTATAAATTTACATCTAAGACTAGATTGCCTACCTTCGCTGTTGTTAAAAATTATCTAAAGTAACCTCTTAACCTGCATCTAAATAAATACATAAATGTATCATTATAAAAAAAATCCTAAAATACACTTACATTTGATTCTTAATTATCATTGCTTTCATTAGTGATTAAAAAAAGGTATATATACATGATGCATGTTACCACGTAGACAAGTATACATGTACATAAGAAGCCTTGAGCATATATCAGATTTTTAAAACGGACTTGCTAGCGCCTGGAGTTCGATTCGGGGAGCTAGTCGGACGGTGCACCGGTGTCCGCACTAGACGCACCCGGCGCCCTCGTCCCGCACCCATCCCGCTCCCGAGGCCACGAGGGCCCACACGTGCGTGGGGACCACCCCGAGCCTGCTCCGTTTCACGCACCTACATGCACGCAGCAGCAGTAGCACCACCATTAGCAGGCGCGCGCGGTGACCCACGGTGGCACAGTGACACACGGCGGCGCACTAGCAACAACCGCATGTGCTTCCTCGAGATCTACTTTTGAAACACCCAAATGAAACACTTGCAACATACGTCTGAAACAGATAAACACTTGAAAAATACGCTTAAAATATGTGTGTATAGCCATAGCAACATATGCAACACCAGATCTACTTTTGAAACATCAAAATGCAGCACTCGCAACATACAAAAAGAAGACAGATGAAACACTTGAAACATACGTCTGAAACGCTTGCAAAAAACACCTGAAAAAACACTGCAACACATACGCAACATCCAGATAAAACATTTGTATCATATGTATGAGACATATGCAACATCTAGATAAACATACTTGCAATATACGTCTAAAAAATAAATAAAAATGGGAATAGATGCTTGCGACATACGTGTACAAACCATTGCAACATATGCAACATCTTGGTCTACTTTTGTAACATCGGTATGAAACATTTGTAGCGTACCTCTGAAATATTTAAAATGAACGCTTGCAACATGTGCTTTCAGCGCAACATCTCTTTGCTGCTTGGGAGAAATGGACGCTCGTCGACGTGTGAAGTTCATCGATGTAGAGCTCACTGGTTGCACGGAGTGACCGACCAGGGGGGCGCGATAGTCATCGAGCGCGGCAACCGGACATTGGAATTGGAACCAGGTTTCCTCCATGCTGCTGTTTGGATGCTCTTGGAATTGAGATTTGGCATTGGAGACCCATTTCCTTGGTATTGAAGGATAACAGGAAGAGGTCCATCCAAATCAGAACCTAACCCCTCCATATCAAGTGGAATTGGAGGACCTTGGCACTCGTCGTCTCCATGGCCGCTCGCCTCCACCTGGCCGCCCACCTCCGTCGCCCACTACCACCTCCACCGCCGATCACCTCTGTCGCCGACCACCTGCACCAGTCGCCGGCCACACCCTGCTACCCGCGATCTCAAGAAGAACGAAGAGGCCTCCTCGAGCTCGATGGACGACGGCCACATCCTCACCTGGTTCATCCTCAATTCCAGCCACCAGATCCACTTCTTCCTCAAGTCTGGCCACACCCGTATCTGCTTCTTCCTCAAGTCCGGCGGGCGGCCACGACCCCGGCGGCGTGAGGCGAACGAGCGGCGGCCTGAGCTCGTGCGTGAGGCGGGCAACGACAAAAGCACGGGTGAGGCGGGCGGCAGTGCGAGCGCGGACGAGGCGGGCGGCCGCGAGCCCCGTGGCGCGAGGCGAAGCGGGTGACCTGCTACCGGCAGCTTGAGGCAGGCGGCCGCGAGCCTGGTGGCTCTAGGCGAGCGGCAGCGCGAGCGCGCGCGAGGTCACGTGACGCAAGCGGCGGTGCGAGCTCACGCGAGGTGACGGCGGCACGCGACCTCACCTCCGTGCGAGCTCTTCTTCTTTGCATCTGGCACATCCTCTACCTTTCTTCCTCTGGCCAGTTCCAAAGAGCAATTTCCTCTGCATCCAAACATGATTTGGTATTGCCAAGTGAATGGATTCCAACTAGCAATTTCATCTACATCCAAACATGTGATTTGGTATTCTAGCCTATTCCCATACCCATGCTGATTTAGCATTGGTACCCAATTCAATTTCAGCCATACGATATCTACATCCAAACAAAGTAACAAACCCTTAATGCTTTGCCCTTGCATGGGTGTCGGTGTTTGATGACCGACAACTCGCCACGGGGGTACCCGGGGCGATGTTCGGAGGGCTTCGGCGTACGCAGAACTCGACGGTAACACAAAGAGACGAACGATTTATATTGGTTCAGGCCCTCTTTCGAGTAACATCATTTACGTCTAGTCGGCGTGTTGCCTTTTGCGTTGGATTGATTGTATGATTGTGTGTCCAAGGGGGTGCACCGTGCCTCTCTTTATATAGGGAGAGAGGGCAGGGCACGAAACTAGTCCTAGCCGGTTACAATGGAAGAGTCCTAACCCTATTACAGAATCTAGCTTTCCTTATAAGCCAACTAGGTTGATCTGGTAATAGCTTGAAGTCGCCACCTTGTCTCGCGTCTTCAACAGATCGTAATCCAGCCCAGAGCCCATCCGGGTGTCGTCCCCGTAGAGAACCCCTAGGACCCTGGTCCGTCAATGGGTGTATATGACCAACTAGTTTATACAAAGTACATAGTTGTCTACTAGGATGGACCTAGACAACAACAACAAAATGGATTATTTCCCCTTTTCCGTAGTTTAGGAGGCAAGAGAGGCTGAGAGGGGCTCGAGCGATTGAGCCCTACACCCGGCTACCCCCATCAGCCGCAATGTTGGATCTGTCATTGGATCTCAAGCAGACGAAGTTGAAAACTAATAATTCTCGCTTAAAACAATCGATCATGTTAAACAGAGCGGCATTCTCTTTTGTGGAGCAAAGGCATGTCGTTGGGCGGTGATCTATTGATCAGGCAGCGTACCTCCAGTTTCAAAACAGCCACAGCTTTGGAGCCGTTAAAAGAAACACGTGTACAAACCGGCCGGCACACGTACAATAACCGACCAGTACGTACGGGCCCGGCACGGCAAGTCGTGTCGTGTAACGTCGTGTCCCTGTACGGGCCCGGTACAAAGACACCGTGATTCGGCGACCGGAATATGGGGGCAGATCGTGCACTGAGCCGGACAGCCGATGGTGCCCGGCCCGTGGCCAAAGCGCTGCTTGCTACCGGCCGGATGGTGTTGTTGTACCGGTGTTGCCAACAGCGATCAGGGCCGAGCAAAAGCAAATCGAGCAGATGTGCTTGCCTCTTGAGTAACTGACTTGAGTAACTGATTATAAGGTTTTGTGATATGGTGGTATAAATCCGGTGAAAATTTAGCTTTTATCATTATTTTTCGTTTAATTTTCTATGGGTGCGGGTGTTGTTTTCCTCTTTTGAGGTGTTGGCACGATTGCCTCGTGTATTTGTAGCTCGACCTTCGGATGTAAGATTAAGGGATTGCAGGAGGGCTGGTGACTTTGTGGTCACATTTTTCTTGGAGGCATCGCTTGAATATTCTCTGATTCGGCTCCAATTACCTCGATGTTGTCTTGTTGCAGTCTATGACTAGTTAATGACAGCTTTAACAACATTAGTTTCTAATAAACGGGTGGTGTGGAGAGTTGTCGCCACGTAAAGTCAAAACAGGCTGAAAGCAAGGACAGATGAAGCTTAGTCTTTCTAGCTCTTTTTTTTCCTTATTAAGATTTCCTTACTGTGTTTTATGCTCCTTCTGAGGTTTTAACTCTAAGAGCTCGTGCAATTGGTTGTATATTTCCCTTATAGGGTAAAGTTAAGGGTGTATTTGGTAGCGATCTAGATTCTCTAACAAACATTTCAGATTCAGTTTCTTAGAACAATTCAGATTCAGCTTCTTCTTAAATATGTTTCTTCTGGAGAATTAGAATTGCTTTTTCAAATTGTTTAGCTAGTTGGTTGGATTCTGATTCTTGAAGGATGACGAAAATCATTATTTTATATGAAAAATAAAAATGTTTTACAAAAATGGCAATTTTTTATGAACGAAAGAACTTCAGAAGCAAACAATTTTAGTTGGTTTCACTTGAGGAGGATTACAAGAAATATTTCGAGACTAGGTGGGAGGTAGGAAAGCATGAAATAGAATAGGGAAAGTTTACTTTTGATGAGAACATCACTCCTTTGAATACAAGCCATGGAGACAAGAGGATCCGTGTGGACGTCCAAGTCACCCAACTCGTAGCGGAGACCTAGTTCAACTCAAGTTAAAGTCCATCTCGAATTCCAGGAGTAGCCCCGGTAAAATCGACGCCCAGGATGATATGACTCTATTTTCGATGATCCACGTATGTATGGAAAGTCCATCTCATAATCTAACCAATGGCTTTGGTTTGACATCAAATTTATCTAGAGTTAACAAGAATAGTTGAAACAAGTCAGCATACAGAAGGTGCTGCGACACTATCTTATGGTCCGTTGGGCTATGTATCGTCTTAGTACCCATTAGGGGCACGTCTAGAGGTTTGCACGTCCAAGACATTATAATTAGCCATCGTCGCACTAATTGGGGTTTGGGTTTTGTTACGTTCTTGTTTACCTCGTGAAACAAACATTGTTTGTAGCATTTGTATCGCTAAAATCAACTGTTGTGAATCAGGGCCCCTATTCTTGATTTTGTTCATATGTGTCGGCTAGTCCTTTCGAATCTAGTCATGAACCTCATACCAGTTTGATAAACTTCATATATATTTGCAATTTCATATTACATTTTTCACGTTCTTACTTTGTGTTCTCGATTCGCTTGCAGGAAAGCCTTTAGACGAGATCAATCGCGTTGTGCGTGATTGATAACCAACAGATATGTTGTAACGATGTAGGGGTCTGAATCAAACTTGGTTCGAAACCTAGATCATAAACGTCGAGTTCTCCACCAATCAAATTTACCAAACCTATCGAAAAATCATGCCGTGTCTACATCAATTCTTGAGGTGATTCTGATCTCTAATATAAAAAGTGAGAATCAATAGAAACGTTTCTACCTAGAAGTATTATCTTTGACCATCTGGAAGACATTCTCATGCAAATCCAACGGCTACAGAGATAGAGATAGGAGCACCTTTCCCTAAGAAAAAAAACTACATTCTTATGGATATAGAAGTCACATTTTATATCCTTCATATTAAAAAAAGATTGCACTGAGCCAGTGCCCGTGGCCAAATCGCTGCTTGCTACTCTTTGTTCCCTTGTGTTATTGGTACAGCACCCTGCAAAATAATTTGCTGCCACTCGGACTCGGCTGACGCGCACGTACTCGTCCGTTCGTCTGCCGGTTCGAACTTCGAACGGCGAAATATTCTGCTAGCTTAGGGGTATTTTGGTTCAGCGAGCTAAAGTTTAGTCCGTGTCATATCAGATTTTGATCGGGGTTGACTATGGGGTTTTCGGATACTAATTAAAAAACAAATTATATATTCAGTGGATAATCTGCGAGACGAATTTATTAAGCCTAATTAATTAGTCATTAGCATATTTTGTTACTGCAGCGATTAGTGCTAATCATGAACTAATTAGGCTTAAAAATTGTATCGCAAATTATCCTCACCCTATATTTTTAGATTCGTAAATAGTTTATATTTAGTACTCCATGTATGTGTCTAAACATTCGATGTGATAGAGACTAAAATTTAGTATCCGGAACCAAACAGGACCTTAACATGGGTACCTGTCTACTATGCATATGATTGACTAGGCCGGGTAGCTTATAGTATGCTCAATCGAACGCATTGAAAGTTCGCTAGGCTTAAAGATGGCAACGGGTATCCGAAACCTGAAACCCGATGGGTTTTTTACCCTGTAAGGATAAGGATATGGGTCAATTTTTCTACCCATGGGTTTGTTAATGAACAAAAAAAAACTAGACGACGGGTTTGTAGACATGGAATTAGGTGTGTGGTACCAAACCTGTAAACCCATGTGTTTTTTAAATCCGGTCCATGATGCACATAAATACTTAAAACGTAACTTAACATAGAGAATATGTGCATATACAGTATATGGGCAACTAGCAATTACTACAAACTCACATCTATATCTCCTATAAACACAAACCCCACTATCCTATTTTTCTTGCTTCTCCTTGCGCCACATCATCAAAATGATGTCATCCGTCCACTAAAGTGACGTCATCCGTCCACTAAACCTCATTCGTTAACAAAGAGTTAGGCACCCACTATTTTATCTCCACACTTTCTTCAGTTTCTCTCAACGCATGCATGACACGTATGTACTAGATTGAATTGAAGACCAAACGAATAGACACTTGCCCCTGAAATCATTTTAGAAATTTTCGTTCAGTACTACTTTACTTCGGAGTTCAGACATTAGTTTCAATGATCTATACCATATATGTCAATGGATATAATCTCCACAATAGGAGGAATAATGACAAGAATGAATAAAATTGAAACGTAAACATGGTACAGAGCATGCATGGGCGCGTAACTAGCTTTCCCCTGCTGTGTGCTGTTGACCTGCAGGCCAGCGGCCCACTGCAGCCCACACTGAGCAGCAAAGCAACCCACGGTGATCAGCACCATAGCAGTAAGTTGCGATGCAAATAGCACCACCTCGCGTGCGCAGCGAGCAACTGTAGGAGTTGCGCCTATAAAACAGTGAAGACGTTGTAGGCCTGTTGAGGCTATGGTGTCTTGGTTCATCGGTAAATGAGGAAATATATATTGGATTCTCCATATGCCATTCTAAAACAGTATCATATTTTAGTATCTCAAGTTTAATTAATTATAGATAAATAAATATTAATATTTATTATGATATTAAATAGATATTATTAGATTTATTATGAAATGTATTTTTTAATAAATTAATTTAAAGTCATAAATTAGATTTATTATGAAATGTATGTTTTTAATAAATTAATTTGGAGTCATAACTGTGAATACAGGGCGCAACTCTATTAAATGAGTTCAATGTTGTGGTTTTAGCTCTGTATCTAATTAAGTATAAGTGCCGCGCATGCGCGCATAGAAGTCTCGCTCGAGGGATCATACATGCGCTACTCTATTAAATGAGTTTAATGTTGTGGTTTCAACTCCGTATCTAATTAAGTATAAGTGCGGCGCATACACGCATAGAAGTCTCGCTCGAGGGATCATACATGCGCTGTGAGTAGCAGCCAACTGCATGCAGCATGGGAGCCGAGGACATGGCTGGCTACATGCGCTCATGAATAGCCACCGAGATACCGCGGCCTTGTATTCGCAGACTAAAGAAAAGTAGTTACGTCCTGTATTCACTTACAGAGGAAGTAGAAATTTAGTCAAACGTAAACTACTTTTGTCAACACGTAACCCGTAGTTACATGTTTTGTTAGTAAGAGGGAGTACATTCCTTGGAGGATTTCCAAAATAAAATAAAATATATGGGATGGTATACAGATCTGTTGCCTGCTTGTCTGGCACGAACAACCTGTGGGTACCAGCATGGGTATGGCCACAAGTTTGTATCCGTCTGTGGGTATGGGTTTTTTAACGGGCATATTTTTTCTTTGCAGGCACTGGTATGGTTTAGTTGTATCTAGCGGGTACGTACCCGTTGAAATCTTCAGTTAGGCCAGACCGAAAATATCTCTGTCCCGCGCGTGAGGCGTCCGAGGTTCCTATTCTGCACATGAGTCGTCCAAAATTCAAATCTAATGTGTTTGGATGCAGAGACTAAAGTTTAGTTGGTATCACATCGGATGTTACATGGGGTGTCATATGGAGTGTTCGGATACTAATAAAAAACAAATTACAGATTCCGTCAGTAAACCACAAATTAGTCGTAATATGTGCAATTAATTATTTTTTAGTCTATATTTAATACTTCATGTACACGTCAAACATCTGGTGTGATATGGATTGAACTTTAGTGTGGAACCAAACACTTGTCACGCACTTGTTTCGTCCCCTGTTCCATGTGCGCGGGCTCAGCATTTGTCGCTCTCCAGGCCCATGCCAGAGAATTTTAGACCTAGCGCGGAACACAAAATGTGACCTATTTTTTCAGAAAAAATACAAATAACTGAAGTGCATTTATACATCACATTGTAGAATATATGAATGTTTTTTTAATATTATAAGAAGGGGAATTTATGTGGTGGCAGTACATAATAGGCCACCAATATCGGATCATGTTGTAGCCGACAGTGATACTGTTCACTACCTAGTTAGAGCAAGAGCAATAATACAGCAAAGTTGTTTGGCTATAAGACAAGCTATAAGAGCCAAGTTATACAATAAGTGTCTCCTATTTGTCTTTAAAAAGTTTCTCTCTCCTATTTCTCCTCACAACACTTGCTATTTGGGCCCACTAATACCTATGCTTCCGTGCGCAGCTTGGTGCTTGCATGAGAGCCAAGCTCTCATCTCTCTCCTCCCTTCTCTCCTCCACATCAGCATTAGCTTGGCTATAAGCCCATTATTGTACCTGCTCTTATAAGCCCAGAATCCGCACAACGATTAGGGATCCTTTCAAGCCGACAGTGAAGAAAAACCTTAGCTCAATCACAACTCATTGAAAGCATCATCTCACTAGTTATCACTCAGTTACCATAAGGCTTTCACCTGCCACTTGTACCTCCCACCAATTGCATATCCCACCTAACATTGGCTTTGTCGGAAAAAAGAGTGTGCATCTTTCTAAAAAGGTCTTTGTTATCGTATATGTAATTTTATTTTAAGACCTTTGTTATCGTATATGTACCCTAAAACTTTCTTCATATGTAATAGACGTCATATATGTTGTTGTTCAGGAGTTTTCGGAAATTTTTGGAATGATTTATTAATTTTTACTCCCTTCATCCCAAATCATAAGACATATTGGTTTTTCTAGATACATTATTTTTATTATATATCTAGACACATAGTGTGTAAATATATATATATATATATATATATATATATATATATATATATATCAAAAAATATAGTGTATATATATCTAGGTGTATAACAAAAGTTATGCGTCTAAAAAAGCTAAAATATCTTATAATTTGGAATAGACGGAGTATAGTTTAAATGGATTTCCTAGCATATGCAATTACATAAATTTAAAAAAAAAGCACAATTGAACTATGTGTAACCCCAATAAGTTTCAAAAAATTACATAAAAATTGTATTTGCCTCATATGGTCCACTCAATCATTTGTTGTGCAGAAAAATAAAAAAATTGTTTTGCAAGGATAATTCAACATTTTGTCTCCATATTACCACTAATAAATTCTAAAATATGTAAATATGATCCAACAAATCCAAAAATTGAATGAATGCACTACGTCTGCGACAATTCTAATTATCCTAGATGCTACGATCCCTAATCAGTGTTGATGCTACAACCCCAATCAGTATGTATGAGTATACAAAACCCATGTTTAAAAAATCTAAAAAGGTAGCAATCTCACAACACCTAGTAGGACAAACTCCATCTAATAAGTACGCCCGATGCGGCCCTTGATCATAATCCTTGAGTGACCCCAAGATAAAATCCTGTGCTAAACATCAGCCGTGGTGGAAAATAAAATAAAATTGCCATTGTTGGCACACTTGATACAAGCACAAGTTATATAGAGGGTATTACCAAGCTATGGAAGAACTTATCGACTTACTATAATTGCACAATCAACATACATTACTATATGTTTGAAAAAAAAAAGGACCCAGATACTGCGTGACCCGTCGTGCGGAACCATAGCGCGCGACCCCCCACACGAGTCCCACTTGCACATGCAGCAGTCACTGCATGCGCCCCGACAAGCATGCTGCCTGCCTGTGCTGATTTAAATTTTATTTCATGACATAAATGAGAACACACCAATTTGAAAAAATGAAAAATATCACTAAAACTGAAATCTGAAAAAAATGAAATTGACAACCAAAAAATAAAACTGAAATTAATAATAGAAAATAAAACTAAAGTAGACAAAAATGAAAATGAAAAAATATCAAAATTATAAAAAATGAAATTGACAACAAAAAAATAAAACTGAAACTTATAAATAGAAAATGAAAACCAAAGAAGACAAAAATGGAAAATATAAAAAAAAACAAAAATAAAAAATAAACTAAAATTGATAACCGTAAAATTTCACTGAAATTGACAAATAAAAATAGAAACTAAATTAGACAAAATAAAAAATGAAAGGGAAAGTACACTTGCAGACAAGCATGTTGTCGGTGGGAAAGGAGGGTCTTAGCGGCAGCATGACCAGCAGCGGCCGTGTGGCGCGCAGCTGCGGCCTGGTCGGCAGCCCGGCGGTGCGCCCATCCATCCCCGGCCATGGGCGGTGGCGGCCAGCATGGCCAGCATATTCGGCTAGGGCACGACAGCCTGCCTAGTGCGAGGGCGCGCGACGTGGGGAGGATGGAGGGGCGCCAGTGCTACACGCGGAGAAGCTGGGAGTAGGGGAGGTCGCCATGGGAGGAGCAGCAGGGAGCGATGTTGGCGTTGGCCTCGAGAGAGAAGACCGAGAGAGACCACGGGATACGCACGGAGGAGATAAGGTGCAGGGGCTACTGGGCCGGCCCATTGCGGCCTAGTGTTGCGCGGACGCGGCCTGGTGTCGCGCGGACGCGTTGGAGCACGACCAGTCGCGAGTTTTACTTTGCGAAAAAAGGGTCTAGTTTTGTAGATCTGTTGTAACGAGTACGATAGTGCAAAAGAAATTGAAAAAAGACAGTTCTATAAAAAAATATCGCATTTAAAAGAAGTGAAACACGGCCCACGTCACAACAAACAAGAGGAGTGATGCAGCCCACGTGAGCGTTAGGCAGGCTAGGCCGTCACACAACTCACGCGCAGCTCGCATGCGCCGGTAGCCGCTAGCGAGGAGCACGATGTGTAGCGCATTGCGGTCAGGGAACGACAATACATTGAGCCCAACGGCATTGGCGAAGTCCATGGACTCGCTGAGGCCCATCACTGCAGTACACCCCGATAGAATCTCCTCCTGTGAACCTTAGAGCTTTAAAAACTTATCACTTTTGATATCTAAAGCTCTAATGTGAGGTGGGCTAAAGTTTAGAGCTAATTTTAGATTACCTGTTTAGAGCTTTAACTCTAAAGTTTAGAGGTCTAAAGTTTAGAGGAGAGAATCCAAACAGGCCCATAGTTGGCGCGATGCCTGAGCGGATTGCTAGTGAAGGAAGAGTTGACTAGCATCTCTAGCAATACTTTGAAAAAAGCTACTCTGACCTCCTTAACTATCGCAAAAGTTCGTCGCAAAAAAAAACTATCGCAAAAGTCTAATTTTTCTCTCAATCGAAAAATCAGATTTTCAACTCTCTAACTTTTAAAACCATTCGATTTACCTCCTTTTACTGTTTGAAAGTGGCTTTGGGTGACATGATGCTACATAAAACCTTCATTTGAAATTTGGCGACAGTAAGAGTCAATTAGACTTTATCAAAATATTGTACAAAAATTTGCATTAAAGTATTTTTTCAAGAAAACATATATTTAAAAATACTTAAAAACTAATTTAATCTTAGAACATTCCAGAAAAATGTTTTAGCTCAAAAATATGAAACTAGTTTCATATGTTTTCTGAAATCATGTTCTATGATTTTCTGAGCCTGGCACCAAAATATAGTATAAATGGTGCACATACCTACAATGCCGTGGGGCCCGTGGCTAAAAGGATCTAGTTGGCTAAAAAGAGGGGGTGAATAGCCTATAAAAATTCTCTATAAAAACACAAGACTAAAGCAAACTTCATTAGAACAACAAATGATCCTAATAGCCACTACTAACTCTAGCTCTATTCACTCCGCCCCTACTCAATTCTAGTAGCAATTGATTTCTAGTCTATATCACAACACCACACAAGAGCTACTAGTTCCACCAGAGAGCAAAACTAGCAAAGTAACTAAAACTAGCTACTTAACTAAACAACTAAAACTACTTTAGTGAGCTACTCAAACAATTATCACACACAAGCCTCGCTCGGCGCGCGTGCTCACCAGGGTTTTTCCGCAAAATCAGATATAGTCTCTCAACGCACGGAGCTAAAAGGGACTGCGGCGTGCCCATTGTCTACAGAGCTTCTTTGGTGATCTCTTCAAGGACGCGTCTTTCAGATCTGTGTATAGTTGTAGGTCTGGCTGTGTACGAGTGATGTGCGTGTGTGTGGTGTCGATGTGTGTTCGTATACGAACAAATACTACAGCTGTATCCAGATGAGAGGTGTAAAAAAATAAGTGTAAGTAGTAGCAAATCAGTGAAGCCAAGATATGAACACAAGATTTATCCATGGTTCGGTTGCTTGCCGAAAACCTAAGCCCATGTTGTGGCGAATCTTCAAGTGATGATTTGCTCGCTAGCTAGCCACTCATGTGGAGGAACCTAGATAACCCATCCAAACAAGTTAGTTTAGGAACCTAGATAACTCAGCCAAACATATATATTTAAGAACCGCTAATGGACTTTTTTTTAGATAAAGAAAAGTTTATTTTATCAAGCAAGTGAAAAATATCCCGGTCTCAACGTCGTGAGATTACAAAGTTACTCTAGAAAAAAAAAAGTTAATACTCCTATAAATTCGTTGCACAAATATCTGCATCAGGCCCTAATGCTACTACTGCACCACCTGGATTAGATAAGAGAAGTGATTTACATTTTACTAAGAACGAGTACGTGAGCATCATCACATCTCATGCACGCTTGCCATTCGCCCTTGCTACTAGTAGATTATTGAGGCTTATTATAACCAGTACGTACGCGTTGCAATGCAACATATCAATATCGCCCGTGGACTAGCTTTGCAGTTGCAGGCCTACGAGGCGACGTCGACGACGAACATTGACATGCGAGAGGTTCAGAGGCACGGGGACGGAGGGCAGAAGGGTCCTCCGCGGGGTGCCCAGAGGTCGGCGAAGGCGGTGAGGATGAGCGGGTGGTGGCGCGGCGAGTTGAGTGCCAGAAACTGTTGCAGCAACGCGTTCAGGTCCTCCCACGCGTACATCTCCTTCTCCGTCACCATCTCCACCATCGACTCGCGGAAGTCCTCGTACGGCGCCGCGGACTCCACCTCCACCGCCACCGCCGTCTCGTCCCCCAGCGCTGCTGCAGGCGCCGCCGCCCTCCCGCACGTGCTCCTCCTCCTCCCCTGCCGCCGCCGCCGCCGCCTATGACGCATTGCGTGTTCAGCTTCGGCGTCGTCGACCTCGTAGACGGCGTCGTTGGCGTTTGCGGCGTACGTCGTCGCTGGGCCCCACGACGGGTGGTGGTGGTCCAGCGACGAGAAGGTCGTCGTGGCGGTGGTGATGGAGGTGGACGACGTGAAGCCCGTGGTGGCCGACGACGACCAGCAAGACGACGACGAGGCGTGCGGAGACGACTTGGGCTTGCCGACGATGCCGCGCGCGCGGGACTTGAGCGAGGAGATGAGGGAGCTGAGCAGCCTCGGCGTGCGGCAGTTGCAGCCGACGTCCACCACCACGGGCGTCTGCTGCCACGGCAACTCGAACCTGCTGCCGCCGCCACCCCGCCGACTCCAACCACCACCTGCCAGCGACATGGTGGCAACTAGGCTAATGCCTTGCTCTGCTAGCGCCTAGCGCGCACGCTCGCGATGCCAGCAAGATCACTCGATCAGTCGATCTCACTCTCGTTGGAACTGGCCTCAGCCTCAGGCCTCGCTTGGCTTGGCGCGCCTTGCTTGTGAGTTGTGACTTGTGAGGGAGCGGTCGGCTTAAATGCTAGAGCCAAGTAGCCAACTAGTGGAGGCCTCTGGAGCTGGAAGGACCGCGGAAGGACGGTGCCAAGATCGTGGTGAACAGTGAGAGATGAACCGCGGCCAGGCGTCGTGTGTGACTACTGAAGAGATGTTGCTTTCTCCTCCGTAGGGGCGTAGGCTAGCTAGAGGTAGCTTGGGAATCATGGTCATGGTGGTGCAGAGAAAGCGAACCGACGGTTCGGGGCTGCGGAGGCAGTGTGTCCATCCATCTTTCGTCTGATATGACCCATCGTCGGTTGCTGACGGGCGTGTTTAATTGAAGGGCGGTAAAGTTTTATATACTGTAGCACATGTGTAACCCTAGTAATTAGTGTCTAATTATAGACTAATTAGGTTTAAAAGATTAGTCTCATAGACTACATGCAAAATGTATAATTAATTATTTTTTATCTATATTTAATGCTCCATATATGTCTCTAAACATTCGATAGGATGGAGTGTAAAATTTTTAGGTGGCAACTAAACACTCCTTGTACTAGTAGTAAAAGTAAAATCCTTTGAAAATGGAAATGATATTTTCTTTCAGAAAAGCAAGAAAGGAGCAGACTACAGTAACACTGTAGTATTTTAATGGGAAAAGGGACAGAACCAGGAAAATCAATTTGGGTTTCGGCTTTTCGTTAGGGGCGTGTGAAGACTAAAAGCTTTTCCTTAGGGGCGTGTGAAGATTAAACTTTACCCCCGTTCGGCTAAGCTTATCAGCACGGCTTATCAGCCGTGGAACAGTGTTTTTTCTCACAGCAAATCAGCCACAGCCAGTTTATAAGTCAAAAAAACAGCCCGCCGAACAGGGCCTTAATCTCTGCATGTCGCATCGAATATTTATATGCTAATTAGAAGGACTAAATATGAGTTAATTACAAAAGTAATTGTATAAGTTGTGACTAATTCATGAGACGAATCTATTGAGCCTCACTAATTCATGATTAGCTCATCATGTGATGCTACAGTAAACATGTGCTAATCATGGATTGATTAGGCTTAATAGATTCGTCTCGCGAATTAGCCACAGTTATGCAATTAGTTTTATAATTAGCTCATGTTTAGTCCTAATTAGCATCTAAACATCTGATGTGACAGAGACTAAAGTTTAGTCCTGGGATCCAAACACCTATCCTTTAGCAGAGCTTCTCCTAGCCACAACGTGCACCTTGATCACTTGTACTTTTTTAGAGTTATTATATTATTGTAATTAGAGCCTTAGGGGTATTGGATTCTAACAATTACACTAGGGGTATTGATCCATATTTCTTACAACCATATCAACTTTTCCCCTTGGGCCAACAATCAGGTATCGATATGGCTAGCGCCAGACGTCCCGATGCTCTAGCCCCTGTCTGGGCGCCCGCACTTGCCTCGCCTCCTGCACAAGCTGCTGCGTCTGCCCATGCCTACTACGCCTGCCCGCCTGCCCCGCGACTGCTGCTGCACCTACCTGACGTTTGTGACTCCGCGTGCTCGTCGGCCGAGCTCGAACTGCCGCAGCGAGATGGAGAAAAGGGAAGGGAGGGGGAGAGAGAGGAGAGGAGAGGGCAAGGTGCGCCGCTCGAGGTAGGAGGTGAAGCCCTGCAGCAGGTCGCTGTCCACCAGCCATCAACATCATTATTGTAGCATGTGCAATGCCCGATCTACTACTTTTGAAACATCCATATGAAATATTTTCAGCATATGTATGATGACAGATGAAACACTTAAAACATGCTTATAGAGCCATTTGCAACATGTGCAACACCAAAATCTACTTTGAAACATCTAGATAAAACATTTGCAGCATACGTCCAAAACACCTGAAACACTTAAAACATAGGCTTGCAACATGCGCATTTTGTCATTACAATATATGCAACATCCAGCTCTACTTTTACAACATCCAAATGAAACACTTAAAACAAAGTCTGAAATGCCTGAAATACTTGAAAACATATGCAATATCTAGATCTACTTCTGCAACATCCAGAAGAAACACTTAAAACAAAAGTCTAAAACGCCTAAAACACACTTGAAACACAATGTTCGTCGCGTAGGCATGACCTATCTCGTGGGCCGCCTAAAACACACTTGAAACACAATGTTCGTCGCGTAGGCATGGCCTATCTCGTGGGGGAACTACGGTAGATCGGCGAGGAGGACAGGGAGCGGATAGAGGCCGCCTTGGTGGATGCGCTGGAGTGAAAACGGCGAGGCTCAACTGAGCAAGGAGGCCGAGAAGGGCCGCTGCCTAGAGGGGCCCCACGAGGAGCACCATCTTCCAGGCCGCCGCCCTCGACGCTGTGGACTGCTCCAGCACCCTCGCCATCGCTGATAGCACGTATCCTATCAGAGCTAGCTAGCTGAGCAACGACGGCGTTGGAGCGGCCGAGCGGGCAGGATGCGAAGGTGGAGCGGCCGCACGGGCAGGATGCGACGGTGGAGCGGGCGCGATGGTCGGACGAGGAAATGATGATTTTTTAAATAAAAAGCAGTAGAGAGGTGAGTGGCTAGTTGCCCGGACCAGTCCGCACGTCCAGTAAACAAGGCCGAATGAACGTGCTGGCTGCAGCATTATCGATCAAGTATGCCTCTGTTGATCCTGTCCTAGCTCCTAAGCTACTGCCTCGGCTTTTTGTCAGGTGATGCTAATGCTACTTCTACATGTATCACTGACACTTTGCAAGGAATAACTAATTACACAGTTAATCTTTTGAACCTAATTAGTTCATTGTTAGACACTAATTGCCAAATACAAATGAAAGTGTTGCAGTATTAAAATTTCAAATTTTTTTGCATCTAAGGCCCGGTTTAGTTTGCAAAAAATTTTGCAAAATTTTTCAGATTCCCTGTCACATCGAATCTTTAGACACATACATGAAGCATTAAATATAGATAAAAAATAAAACTAATTACATAGTTTAGACGAAATTCATGAGACAAATCTTTTAAGCCTAGTTAGTCCATGATTAGATAATATTTGTCAAATAACAACGAAATTGCTACAGTAGCATTTTCTAAAAAATTTTGGGAACTAAACAGACCCTAAACACCCCCCATGTCGTTTGATGTGATTTTGGACGATCGGCTCCCACGTACGCAGAGGCTAGGGCAATAGTCCAACCTAGTGTGTTGGGCTAGCCTAACTATCAGCTTGTTTGGATGGGAGCTCAGTGCAGATTGTCTGGTCTATTGCCGGGCAACTCCATCACATCCTAGTGCCTGGGAATGCTTCATACGCCAAGCAAAGCAAACAGGCCCCAAAAGTCAGGCAACCATAGCTAAAATAAATTATTCATTAGAGTGTTAATGTATAACGATACTTTTTAGATAAATAAAATGTTTTGGCTTCAGACCTCTCAAGAGAAGAAGCATCAGTCCCAAAAATTATTGATCAATACGAAAACTAAAAGGGCATCCATAGGAAGCAAAGAACTGTGTTGCTATAACTTTTAGAAATTAGCACATTGAAGTTAATCGATCCTTATGCTCATCAGTTTGCTGCAACAGAGGTCAAAATTGAAGCAGCCCCACCCACCCCAAAAGTACGTGGAAGAATTTCTGTTTGTTTGAGCTAAGCTTAAACTTTGGCCTCTCTCCTCCTTATATTTTCATCTCTAGTTATCTATTTTTTCTTTAATTAAATACATACCCTTATACAATATAAATATATGTATCTCAAAATATTATTAGCTAATACAAATAACATAAATTATATTATACAATAATCATGTATTTAAATATTATAAGATATATTACCGTTGTGTTTTCTTTCTCTAATTAGTATTTTTGGACACGAGCTTCCATCCAAACGGATTACTATATCATTCTCTTCTATTAAGCACACACTTCAAAATTTTTGACCAACAGTTTGACTAACTATATATAACTATCAACACAAACTTGATGCAGTTAGTTTTGTAATTAAATCTACTATCCAATTATCATAAGTATATAAGTATAAATAATATAAAAACAAAATAAATAGATAGTCAAAATATAATTTGGAAGACCGTGTCATCTCAAGTTGCGTTTTACTCCCTCCGTCCAAGAAAACATGCAATTTTAGTACAGTGTCATGCTTTAGTATCTCAAGTTCAATTAATTATAGATAAAAAATATCAATATTTATGATATCAAATAAATACCATTAGATTCATTACGAAATGTATTTTCTTAATAAATTAATTTGAAGTCATAAATATAAATAGTATTCACTAAAAATTTGGTTAAACGTAACCTATTTTTACCGGCACGTAATCTGTAGTTACATGTTTTCTTGGACGGAGGGAGTATAAAAGAGTACTCCATCTTCTAGCTTGTCCGGCCAGATAAATTTTATAAAATTTCAGAGGTAACTTTCTCCGACCAAAGACAGAGTGCACGGTAAAAATGGGTAGCAGGACGAAAGCCTGCCTCGAGTTGGACCAAACTCGGGAACGAGGACAGCGGATACAGCTGGAGGAACTGTGATGGGAGTACACAGCCGGCAGTCTGGCCAATAATTTTAGGGAGAAAAGGACACTGTATGAGTATGTGCATGCGTAAGCGTAAGTGCTGTGCACTCATCACAAAAAAAAAAAGCATATTTCGCTTTTCAAAAATTATATATAAAATACTAATATTTATGAAGCATAATAAAAACTATTAAATTAATATAGTACAACATACTTTTATAATAAATATATTTGAGATACAAATGCTGCTTTTTTTTTATAAATCTAGTGAAAATTTAAAAGCGAGAAGCGTATTTTTTTAATGATGAGCAGGTAGCGTAGTGTCAAGCAGCCAGACGGCATGCACCAAAAGCATACTAGTACTTTACTCGTGCATAAGCATGCACGCTGCAAAGGCCGCAGCAGATTTTCACGTTTGCTGTCCTTATATATATTACAAAATAAAAAATAAAAGTTTATTGCGACGTGCAGATGATCAAATCAAAGCAGAATTTCTTTGGGTCTTGTCTTTTCATGGTGACCCGGAGCGTTCTGAAGTCACTCCGAGCTCTGAACTCTGAAGCAATTTTGAAACGCTCCCGTTCCTCAATGTACTGTTAGCAACGAATTGAATTTGAGAATTGAGGAAAAGAATAGGGCCATGTTTAGTTTCCCAATTCTCCCCCCAAATTCCACTATGCAAAAAGAAGATTCCCCGTCACATCAAAATGTCGGCAAATGTATGGAGTACTAAATGTTGATGAAATCAAAAACTAATTATACAGTTTTGTTGTACTTTGCGAGACGAACATTTTAAGCCTAGTTAGTCAAAATTTGGATAATTTTTACCAAATACAAACGAAATGCTACAGGAATTCTGATACAGTGTTTTTCACCCCTATTCGCCGAACTAAACGAGGCCTAGAAGAACAAGCGTTGGTAGGACGGAGGAATGACTGCTGAAGAATGAATTCGGTTACAAATTCACCCATATGCTTCGTTACTACATAATAGATTTATAAAGATGGACATTAAAAAATAAAAAATAGATGTTTTTCGGGACTCAAATCCACGACCTACTCATATAATACTCTCGCCGTTTCAAATTATAAGTTACATTGACTTTTTTGATACATTAAATTTACTATGTATCTAGATATAACATACTCCCTCCGTCCCTTTTTTAGTCGCTCGGGAACCGTGTTTATGTGGAGAGCACGGATTCCAAACGACCAACAATAAGGGACAGACGAGTATTTCTAGATACATAATAAATTGGATGCACCAAAAAAGTTAAAGCGACTTATAATTCAAAACTGAGGGAGTACCTTTCTACCATTGCACATACTTAGGATTCTATCTTATGAGTATATATAGGATTTTATTTTTTTTATAAATATCAAAATCATGTATTAAATATTTTGGCTACTACTGTACATGAATTCAAATGAAAAAAGCTTCACCTATAAAGTTTTAAACTTTGTCAAAGCACTGCAACTTTAGTATTGAAGAGCTTTGCTACAGTGCTTGGAGGAACCACCGGTTCTTCTTTTAAAATTATTTGGAGCCCAAAAAGTAATTAAGGGTGTGTCACCGCCACCGGTCATGCTGCACAAGAGTCTGAAGAAGTCGATGGCAAGACAACTGACGAAACTGAAGAAGGAAGCAAAGACGAGCCAGCTGAGAAACAGGCCGAACCAAGAAAGAGGAAGGCAAATGTTAGAATAGCTGGGCCGGAATAGGCTAAGTAGCTAGGGACCCTGCGTGGCCTATTTCTGAGTCTGAGAGACTCTTCTTGTACCGGGGAGCGACGAGAGGAGAACTCGAACATGAACACTTCTCTGGACCGTGCCTGAGGCGACAGCGGCGGCGGCGATTGCCGGCGTTCGAGTTCGTGTATCCATCGTACTTATATTATTCATCGTTACGGTTACAGGGTGGTGTAGTATTTCTACCGCACATAATAACTCCTGATCGAGGCAGACCAACAGCCCCTCCTCACGTCCTGCCTCGCCCCACCATGAACCCAATGCGAGCGGCGAGCTTCGAACGTGAGAGATCCGACTCGCGACGGCGCAGTCGAAGCCCACATCCAGCATCCCATGCGGTCTCCGTCGTCGTGCTCTCGGCCTCCGCCCCACTCGCCTCGTCCTGCCGTCTGCCCGTGAGCCCGTCGCTCTGGCTCCGCGTGGCTGTGCGCCCGCGCCCCAGGCTGCTGCTGCCCCAGCTGCGGTGCCCCTTCTCCTTGTCGCGACGCTTGGAGGAGGGAGGGGTGCTCCGTGCTCCCTGCTCCGGCAAGTGCTCGTGTCCTATGTTGAGAACTGAGAAGCTCGACGCTTCATCAGGGTACATATGTATTTATGTTGTATTTGGATCTATATTTTTCTAAAGGAAAACGGGCGTATATTGCGTACGCATGATGACACGTTGACATTACCATGGACAGAGCAAAACAGAGCACGCACGAAGCACGGCACACGGCCGGCCGGCTGCTTGCGTCGATGCCACGCAGCGCTCTGCACGTGCACGTGCGTGCGGGAGGACGCGCTCGGCTCGGCCACGCCCGGGACCTCGTGTTCGCCGGAGTTGGCGGCAACGGTGCGAATTGCAGCGTATGGCCGGATTTCTGGGAGATGGGGAGGTCGCAGGGGCGCTAAGAATGCTCACCGAGGCTTTCCATCCAAGGGCAGAGGAGCATCCGCAGTGGCTGGCAAGGGCAGCTTGGCACAGTCTGCCGGCTCTGAGAAAGAAAGAGTGGAGGTGAGGACGGTGGCTGGGT
Source organism: Saccharum spontaneum (assembly GCA_022457205.1). Classification (NCBI taxonomy): domain Eukaryota; kingdom Viridiplantae; phylum Streptophyta; class Magnoliopsida; order Poales; family Poaceae; genus Saccharum; species Saccharum spontaneum. Next base: position 43,119,874 of record CM039614.1, read on the forward strand.
GTGAAGGGGCCGAGGACTCTGCTGCTGTCTCGCACTTATGGACCTCTATATTCATCCTCTATACGTTTTAGTCAGCAAGATTCTCTCTTCTATATTCAATTCTCCCACACCTATCCATCATCTATATCATCCTCTATCTACTGTGGAACCTACTTGTTACTTTATCTAAATATATCCATGTGTGATCTAGTTTTGAAGGATTTATTGAGACGAATTTAATGGTGGAATCGAAATTTAATTTGGATTTTTGTTTGTGAGTTATAGCTTTTTTTTTGTTTAGCTAGTGGGGTCCGCCACTGCCCTAAGCACTGTACCACTCTAAATATAGAGTAAGAGAAAGGATAGAGTATCGTTTTAAAGTACCCAGTGCAGCAGTTTTTACTCTATATTCATACTCTAAAGCTTTAGAGTATCGCTTTAGAGTACTCACTGTGAGTAGTCTGAGATAAGAAGCAGCTCCTGAGACGTAAAAAATACTGTTGTATCCTTCAAAATTAATTAAAAACCAGTTCCGGATCCACGTATTTTTTTCCAGTTCACAACTTAAGTTTCTTTCACTTAGTTCCTGCTATTTTCAAATCATCAGATCCGAGACGGAGGGCTCATGTTATTTCTAAACACCGTAAAATTTCACTAATAGTATTATCTTTTTTGAATCACACCTGAGGCAAAGCTTTATTTCTGTTTACAGTTCTAAGTTCTTGGCTATGTACAACATACGCCAAAAAGAATGGAGCAATCAGAAAAGGAAAAAAGTGGCAACAGAGACCACAAGCTGTCTTCTCAAAAATAAAAATAAAAATAAAAATAAAAAAAGAAAGGACACACAACTCCACGAGCTGCTGTCAATTCAAGGCCTTGTTCGCTTTAGCTTATCAGCCAGAATCAGTCAGCCATTCAGCAGTGTTTTTCTCTCACAGCAAATCAGCATTAGCATCAGCGGCAGCCGCAGAAACCATCAGCCGAACAGGGTGCAATCAACTATGAGTAACTCAGAGCACTGCTATTACCAAATCAAGCGGCACCGATTTACTCCGAGCACAAGTGAAACCAAACAAACAAACAGACAAAAAATGGTGCTCATAGCGACGTTCGACCTGCTTCGTCACTCATCATCCCTTTGAAACTTCTGGCCAGCCAGATAGCGGTTTCTCGTGGGGACACCTTATTCTTCCCAAACGGCTTGAGAACAATGGCTAGCTCCTCCAGCCGTTGATTCTCCAGCAGATCCGCGGAAAGCTCCAGAAGCCCTTCGAGAGCCTCAGCACGTTGCCGAAACGATGTAACATCAAGTGCTTCCTTTGTAGGGGATGCCTCTTCCTTCGTTCCGTTGCTGGTCCCCGATGAAGCAGCAGATAATTTTACATTGTCCGAGGCAGCAAGTGCCTTAGTAGCAACATTGGCTTCTGAGACATGTGGTGTAGCAGTAACTGATGAGGACCGTGCTGGAGGCACAGTGTTTGGTGAGCTGCTCCTTGCATCAGCCTCTTCTGGTACCACATCCAGTAGTTTGATCACATCAGCGCTCTGAGCTTCTCTTTGAACACTTCCTTGTGTTGGCTGCTCATCACTGACACAGAAAGTGCTGTGTCTTATGGTCTGTATAACATCATCAACTGGAGGGTTTAAATGAGAAACTACATGTCTCTTCCATGACTGAAGAGAAATGGGTGCGTCCAATAGTGTGCCTTTTGTGGCTGGAATAGAATGAGCAACTTCTGGTGCTGATGAAACAGGAGGGGCAACTTCTGGTGCCGATGAAAGCAGCTCCTGGACAGTGAACTTATCTTCACCTCTTTGGAATGCGATGTTGCTCTGCTCATGCTTGCTACATTGCACATCTTTGGAAACAAACTCTTGTTCAGAACTCAAAAAGGATGGTTTCAAATCTGACCTCAGGCTTGAACCACCATTGTTAGTCACAACATTCTTGTCAGTGTTAATTTCTGAACATGGTATGGAGCCTTTGTCATCCTCTTCAATTGTGTTGGGGGAACAGCCTGTACATGGTGAAACCAAGCAGACAGGTGAATTAGGTTCAGATAGTTCAGGCTGGTCCATATTTTCAGTACAATCAACTGTAGAACTTGAGCAAGCGCTGCTGTGTTCCTTTGCTGAAACGGTGAAAAGTTCCCAAAGATTTGTTGAATTTGCTTGTGAAGCATCCAGTTTCATATGCTGTCCTTCTGAAGGATTTGAAGAAATCATTAAACTTCGTGGAGGATCACTACAAGCATCCAGTTTCATATCTGGGCTACAGGATGGTCGCTCTGGAGTTCTCTCTCTCTCTGTGATGAACTTGGTATGTGCACGTCTTGTTGTTGTGGCTGGGAAGCTTGGAGTCCCTGCTCCAGCTTGCCTCTGAGGGCTAGGACGTCTAGCAGCTGGTGATGTCTTGTTGTTAGTTTTTCCTGAAGCTGCAGCCCCATTTTCTGTGATTTGTTTGGCAGGTTCAGGAGTTGATGGGCCAGCGGTTTTCATCTTTGCACTATGTTCAATAATAGGTGACTGCAAGACCGACACCAGGAGACATAAGTAAGCAATATATGGAAAAAAATGGATTTCATGAAAACAAACAACTCATACCAGTTGCTTCAAGGGTGGTGACGCTTCAACTTCATTTACATGTTCGTCATGGGATAGAATGTTGGCAGACTTTAAGTTGCATGGCATGTCACTGTTTGTCCTTGAAACCTGTAATGGTTGCTCTACTTGATTATTGTTGCTGAGGCCAGAACTCGGCTTTACACCACCTCTGACAGGAGAGTTGATTTCTCTCAGCCTGCTCTCCTCTCTAAGGGTTGTCATTATCTTCTCAATGATCTTTGGTTGTTTGCTCTCTGGTCTGGGATGGTGATCAACATGTATGGATTTCAATGAATCTTGCCTTTTAAACTGAACACTACAATTGTCTTTGTTGCCTCTAAGATCTTCAGGTGTTGCACCATTTTCATCTGACTTAACTTGATCCACATCTCGAATGCTTGCAGTATCAATGGTCTTTCTGTCAGTACTTGTAGTTCCGCCTGATGTGTTTCTGTCACTTGATTGGGCACTGTCAATGTCACTACTGGAAATGCTACTGCTTTGGCTGTCAGACATGCTTCTCTGACTGCTCCGTGAAGTGGGTAATTGTTTCTCTGGCATCCGCATGGGGTTTGAAGAATCGTAAAGAGGGCGGTATTGATTAACATAAGGTTGCAGGTACGGGTTCTTCAGGATCTCAGATGCCTGTTCAAATAATTTAACATAAACGTTCGAAATCCAGATGAAAGGAAGAACTACTGCACGGAAGGTTCAAGGTTCATAATAGCTTACAGTAGGTCGATGCTCTGGACTCTTCCTCAACATACTTTTGATTAGGGTTTTCCTGTACCCAACAGTAAAAAACGATCTTTTGAGCTGTACATTCTATATGAAACTGTTCTAACAATGTGTGTTAAAAAAAGGAAACGTTTAGCAGTTTGCTGTTAACATTACTTGGTTCTCGGGAACAAAAATAAGCACTGCTTATATAGAGAGTGCATACCATGTGATAGAAATAGTTACCAAGATCACTTTTAAACATGCAAAGCACAAACTGTTCAACTTCCACAAGATCTATTTCGTGTAGAGAAGTACACTTACATAGACACTGAGTAACAGGCAGGCAAAGGACCCATGGAAGACCGATTTATCTTACTTATTAATCCAGCCATATCCTGCAGACAATGAAAATCAGGTAAGACCATCAGAAATTTTAAGCAGTAATTACATACACTAGGATCACTAAAAGAGCGCCAAAGAATAGCCATGTTCCCTTTATTTTATGTAATGTAACATAAAAGGGAAAATTTCTGACTCAAATCAACCAGAGGAATCTACATCTGGGTAACCATTTTGAAGTACTCCCTCTATTCCAAAATGAAAAATGAAAAAACATGTACAAGATCAAATTAATTTCATTAAATTCACCATGAAATATGTCTTGATAGTGGATTTTTTTGGTATTGGAGATGTTAATTCTAAAAACTTAGTCTAAGTTAGAGAAATTTGACTTATGACAACTAAAAAGAACTACATTTTGGGACAGTGATAAGAAATAAGATCAGACAAAAACTCACAAATGCCTTGAAGGCAGGTCGATGAGCTGCCATCTCATACATACAACAACCTATGCAAATGAGAACATGATAAGTTAGAAATTTATAATAAATCATCAGTTATGCAAAAATCTTACATTACAGAAAGAACTGATCCAGGTAAAACATAATACCAAGAGACCAGATGTCTGACTTGAAACCATAGGGAATATCGGCTAGCAGCTCTGGGCACATGTAATTTGGTGTCCCGACAACCTAAAAGAAGCATGGTGCCACCAGTTATTGCACAAATGCAAAACAAGAATTGCACCTTTGACACATTCCATGAGATGGACTAGCATATCTACATGGTTCATGGTAAATATAAGAAGAAATATAACGGGGAGAAAGGATCCTCCCCTCAGGGGCCCCTGGTTCTGAATTTTAATTCCTTTCTTTCAATAGACTCTAACTGGAATTTGAGTCAAAAGTCCCAAAACCCATCCAGTGGCAGTAAGGAAATGAGGTTCCCAATCAGTTGTAAAATGAAATGTTAATCCAAATATAAACAATATGAGGGATAAATTCACGGTTGATGAAAAACTTTGTGGTTAGCGTTTTATCTGATGTATTGTATGAGTGATTAAGAAACTCAATAATTTTTTTCTATAAGGATGACACAAGGTTTATAGACAGAACAAAGAGGAAAGAAAGGAAACATGCAGAAACATCATACCGATGAAGCTAGATCATCTTCCTTCAAAGTCTTTGCTAGGCCAAAGTCTCCTGCATGGACACCAGGTAGTAAGATAACTTGATATGATGAAGCAAAACAAGAAAAAGATGTAATATGTCAATTACAGACTTGCATTACTGTATTTATTGTGAGAAACTAACCAAGGCGTATGTCCTGATCTTTGGTGAGAAATATGTTGGAGCACTGCAAGTTTGAGGAGTCATGACCATTTATTGCACAACAATTTGACAATGATGATCATCTAGTGTGTTTTACTTACCTTCAGGTCACGGTGCAAGACATAGTTTGAGTGCAAGTAATCTACAGCCAACACCAATTGAGCGAACCATTTAAGCAATACCTGAGGATTTTTTGATGTTATGAGTGCAATGTGGGTGATTCCATTCCTTCAATCAGATAAACAAAATAGACAAGTCTTCTCATACCTCCTCAGAAAAGTAGGTACCATTTGATTTCTTCATCAGCTCATCCCTGAAAAACAAGACCAATGTGAGATATAACACAATGTTGTTATGTTGCAACTAAAAGGATGACCTCCAATTCCAAAGCACTAAATCACACTCACATGTCTCCACCTTCACAATAGCCCGTGACAATGCAGACATAACAACCCTGCATAACTCACCTTGTCAACTAAATAAGTTCAAACAGAAGAAACAAGGTAAGAACAAGTTCCTGAACTAAAAAACCTTCTCAACCCAAGCCTCCTTGAATTCAACAATGTAAGGGTGCTGCAGCCGAGCAATCAGAGCCATCTGCAATTCAGCTTTTCTCTTACTAACTCTTCAAGGCACAACCGACGAATCAGAAACAAAGCATCACATTTCACCAACCTCTTGATGGGCAGATTTCCGACAGCGCTCCGTCTGCCTCGCAAGCCGGATTTTCTTCAACACATACCTGCAAGGCAATCATACAGTCACCCGAATGGTAGTGACAAAGCCATATATAGCCTACATACTGATGGAAGAGTGCTGTACTTCTTCTTTTCAATCTTGTGATTGACTAGGATGGCGGCACCGAAGGCTCCGCGGCCAATCTGCTCCATGATTTCGTACTGATCCATCCGTGACTCCATGAGCCTCAATAGGTGACAAAACAATCACAGTCTAGCAGCAGCAACTGGCAACAGGTACATCAATCTCTATATACCCGAACCAGTCACATTTCTCCTGCCCAAGCCCAACTGAGGTTCAAACACCGCCACATCCTAAGCCAGCTCTGCAAAAGAAAGCACAAAGACACCTAATAAACCAAGCCGCAAGCTGCTTTGATGAAAGCGCACGCGCTATCTTTTTTTTCGAAAGATCTGTTACCGGCTTTCATTGATAAGAGTAGAGAAAATAAATACACAGCGTATCTGGCACAAGCTGCGCCTACACCATTTTTGCCAGAGCTCGGCAAGCGAGGTCCAGGCCACCCCTAGGTTACATGAAAACTAATTTACATACTGGGAAGAAACAACATGCTGCAGGCTGTTTGCCTGAAGGTCCTGCGCCTCACTATTCAGATGAAGCTCATCTATTTGCGGTAAGATCATCTGCAGCCCTTTGTTACCTGCATAAGCCCACAACTTAGCTTCATCATATATCGCATCCATTATCTTCTGAATTTGCCGACATTCCTTCCTGAAGACCCTGCCATTCCTTTCTCGCCACACCTCCCATAGTATGAGCATAATCAAGGATCTTATGCCTCCATTAACTGCTGGCAGTAAGCTATTTACGAGCTGTAGGAGCCATTCCATCATGTTTTCCGCAGGACCCCAACTGGATGGATTTAGGCTCGGCGTCCTCACCCAAAAGCGCACGCGCTATCACGTGGCGTCCAATCAAACCAGCAACATTTGCCTTTTCTTAGAAAGGAGGGGGTGATGTTACACAGGAAAGTTATTGAACCACGGGAATCGATGAACTACTCGGCAAGAATCTAATGCATCGGTTATCCAAAACAGTGGTGTTACTGGTTTCACTGCAGCTCTGCACACACAGCACGCTGCTCCCACCAACCAGAACCGGGCGCCGACAGAGGCAAGGGGCCTTACCGCGGCGGTCTCCACCTGCATTGGCGAGCGGCGAGGATCACCGGATGCCGTGGCAGCGGCGACGAAGCTTCTCCTCCGATTCTGGTGGGAACCGGCGACGCCAGCGGCGACTGGACGACGTCGCGGCGAGATCTCCTGCTCCGTGGACGCCGCCGCCTCTGCTCTCTGGCGAGCCGCGGACTCCTCGCGGCTCCGCCTACCACTCCCTACTGGCTCCGGATTTGATTTGGTTGTTTGGTTTGCGCAGTGCGGCGTAGGCTAACGGTGTGGCCGACGGAGTTTTGCTCGGCGGCTTTTATACGGCGCAGCCGCAACAGCGGGCGGTGGCGGTGCGGTGGGGTTAAAGGCACATCAGCAGAGGCAGGGTGATGGTTGCAGGGTTAAAGGGACCAATTTTTGGAAGCGTGGCTTCCACTAATCCTTTTTAGGTTATGTTTAGATCCCATTATCTAAAGTTTAGCCTCTAAAATTTAGATTATTTTAGCTCTCAAAGCTTCAAATGTATAATTTAAAGTGTTGTCTGAAGTTTAATCAATCTCACGAAAATATTATTAGCTTATTAGACCGCACAAATAAATCTTTAAATTTAGCTGATTAAACTTTAGACCGTGAGATCCAAATGGACCTTAGTTTTTAATGTGACTTAAACCAATTTACTGTCCTGTGACGTGTGCTATTAGTGCAAGAAAATTACATCTGGCCTACAATGCTGAACCAAATTACCATTTTTTTACAGGAGTACTTACATGGTTTTGAATATTAGATATATAATATTTGTGTTATATTAGATTCAAATTTGAAATAACTTATATAGGAACAAAAGTTGGTGTCATAAAACGACATCCTGTTAATAAGTAATGCCGGTCAAAGTATTCTCCAGATAAAACAAAATTAGTTTTGCTATATCATATCCAGGTGAAAAAACTTCCCTCCTGCACCTGAATTTTATGAGCATCTTGTAAGAAAAAAAAACAAGTGTTTTATAACCAGATTAAAGGTGTTGTGAATTGGTATAATGTTCCTTCGGCACACCCAAAATTTTAGTTGAGTGAATTGTGCCGTGGGTCATTAAACTTTTCCTCATTTTTCACCTAAGTCTATGAACTTTTTTTTTCTCGTCTAGGTCCATAAACTTTGTCAACGTCCTAGCCGTCTCCAAAGCAGTCCACATAGAACTCTGTCACCTACGTGGCATATGATGTGCCGGTACGTGCTATTTTTTATTTCATAAACTGGCTGAATCTTTAAAAACGGTATAAAATCATAAAAGGAAAAATCCAGTTTTGCCACATGAGTATATCTGTACAGTACATATATAATATGGCGTACTTTGTTTAAAGTCTTTGCTGTAGGAGTAGATCTATGTGTTTATGTAGATCTTGACTTGAACCACATCTACAAGTGCAAGATTTTTGGGACGGGGGACTGGTAGTAATTCGCGGAGCATGGGGCGGTGTGATTGCTACACTGGTGTGAGTGAAGACTGAAGAGCTGCACCGTCCGTGCATTATGATTAACAGTATAGTACGGAGCTGCTCAAAATGACATATAAGGGGTGTTTAGTTCCCAAAAATTTTCACCCTAAAACATCACATCGAATTTTGCGGCACATGCATGGAGCATTAAATGTAGACGAAACAAAAAAAAATAATTACACAGTTCACCGTGAAATTACGAGACGAATCTTTTAAGCCTAATTAGTCCATGATTGAATAGTAACTGCCAAATAAAATAAAAAAACTACAGTATCCGAAACCAAAAATTTTCACGAACTAAACACCCCCTAACTGCTTCAGCATCAGCAACGTCAGATCGGCCTTGTTTACTTGCCCAATTCTGGGCCGGCCAAATCATTGTGTCAGTACTGTAGTGCAATGTAGCATTTTATTTTTATTTGGTAATAATTATCTAAATATTGATTAATTATGCTCAAAATGTTCGTCTCGCAAAGTACTACCAAACTGTGCAATTAGTTTTTTATTTCATCTATATTTAGTACTCTATGCATGTGCCGACATTTTAATGTGATGGGAATATTCTTTTTACATAGTGAAATTTAGAAGCAAATTCTGAAAACTAAACAAGGCCCGGGCAAAAACAGGTCCGCCGCTTCTCTTTTCTATCACTGACATGTGGGTTTTAACTTCTAACCTCTAGAGCAAATAGCAATAGAGGGCGTGTTCATATCCCAAAATTTTTGGGAAAAAATTCTTGTAGCACTTTCGTTGTTATTTGGCAAAATTTATCCAATCATAGACTAACTAGGCTCAAAAGATTCGTCTCGACATTTACAGACAAACTATGCAATTAGTTTTTTTACCTACATTTAATGCTCCATGCATGCGTCTAAAGATTCGATGTGATAGGTGAAAGAGAAAATATTTTAGGTTTACATGAAAATGAACGGGGCCATAGCATGCTTGCTGTAGCTGTTACCCCAGGTAGAGGACGTGGCTACAGCAAAGATAACGCCATGTCGGCAAAGGTTCAAACCGGGCAACGATCGGATACAGCAAGTTTAATGATTTAGTCAACTGCCGGCTACATACATGTGCCATGTCACATCAAGCAAGTGATATAGCCTACTCGTACAATAGCTTGGACGAGATACCGGCTGTATCAAATTCAGAAGCAATTAATATTTTACAGTCACGGCTGTGTGCAAATGAGAACATAACAGCAGCTCCCAGCTAGCATCTGGCTGCAAGCAGACATTTTTGTCTCGTAATCTGTGATTCAGCTCGGCGAGAAGCTAAACGCCCGCTCGGCAACATCTCTCCTAACGTGACATTTTTTGTGCTGACGTGGAGATCATCTCGCCAGCTCAAACAGCTTATTATACCTGCTCGCGCAGGCACGCAGGCCGGCACGTGAAGCTCCCGTGCTGGCCGGCCGGCCGCTCGTGCTCTGCTCGTGCTGTTCCGGGGCGAGCTCCAGCCCCCGAGGTCAGGTCATGGGTTTCATGGCTGGGTCTGGCCGTCTTGGCGCTTGGCCTTGGCTCACTCCTCTGAAACCAAAGCATTGACCTGACATTGTCAAAAAAAAAAAACATTGACCTGTCCTCGTGTCAGAAGTACTATTGCAGATCACAACCAGTGACGGCGTGCCGGTGATTCTCCATGTTCCCGGGTCCCCGCTGTTACCCCGGTGGAATGCTCTCGAGCGACCGCGGCAGAGCTAGCAGCTCAGCAATAATTAGAGAAGATGTTTTGTACTCAGTACCAAAATAAACTGACGCGGGCTGGTTAACCTTTCTTAAATTTAAATAAATTTATAAAATAATAGTAATATTTATCTCTAAATAAGTTTATTATAAAAATATATTTAATGATTTAACTAATGATACGGATTATGTACCATAAATTTTACGTAATATTTTCTTACATATTTGGTTAAAGTTAAAAAATATTTAATTTCTCAAGAAGTCATAATAACACTTATTTTTGGACGGAAGAAGCACTCCAATAATATAATAGACCCTAGCTATCCGTTTTCTTTTTTCTTTTTAATGTATCCATCGTTTTCGCATAGTGTTTCTCCCTGGCGTCATTCTCCTCAACATTGCATCACTCCTCGGCGTTTTCACCATCACACCATCCCTCTTTACCTCCTCCACCGCCCCGCTGTCCCTCTACAAATCCTCCAACGACAACCCTCTCTAGATCTATCATCATGCACCACCACTCCTCTCCTCCTTGGCCTCTCTATTGTCATGCCACTCCTTCACAACATTCTTATTTGCCGCGTCGTCCCTCCCTAACGCCCATAACTCCTTATCAACTTTCGTGCTCCTTGACCCGCTCGATGCTGACCTTCGCAACTAGCATGGTGATCTTTGCCTGTCTGCCGCATGTGAGCTTAGGGCTACGTCAATCTAGGAGACAGCAGAGTCAAACTTCCACAAGGTCGTTGACGAGCTCGTGCAGGTCTACTTTATAGAGCCAAGAAAACAACATCCTTCGCAGCCTCTCCCTGCTCCTGACAACATTGCCAATCTGGAGCACTTGGATCTCGCGTAGATGGATGAGCTCTCATCGGCAAATAGAACATGGACGACAATCGCTGGGCTTAGGAGAAGGTGGCGCATGCTCGAGGTGGAAAATGGACCCAACTCCCCCTATATGGCAGTTAGATTGGGGAAATAAGAGTTGTTGGAGATGCTCGGTCTGCCTACCGGTAGAAGTATTTGTTAGGGTGACTACTTTAGTTCATAAAGTTTACTCAAGTGTTGTTTGGATACATAGACTAATAGTTATTGGTCCACTTTATCTCTCTTTTGCCAACCAGCGAACTAGTTGTTAGTTAAGATATTAACTACAGTTTAGTCCACCTGTTTGGATGGACTAGGACGAAACTCAAGTTTAGTTCTGGTGTCTGAACAAAACTTAGCTAAGACTGTCAAAGCGCTGCAAAATACTCTATCCATCCGAATGCAATCCAAATGCCATAAAGACTGTCCAGGCAAGGCCAAAACCTTTGGAGTAACCAGTAACCACCGTATTTTTGCTTCTCAGACAATATCATTGCGAGACTTGGACGCGTACATGCGACGATGTGATCCACGATGTACAGTTCCAAACACATGTCACGGGCTGCCTGCTGAAGGCAAAGGCGGATTTCAATTACTTCAGGATGTAGGCTGTGTTTAGATCCAAATTTTGGAGTGTTAAAATATACTGTAGCATTTCATTTGTATTTGGTAATAATTGTCCAATCATTGACTAATTAGACTTAAAACATTCGTCTCGCAAAGTATAACCAAACTATATAATTAGTTTTTGATTTTATCCACATTTAGTACTCCATACATGTATCGTAAGTTTGATGTGACGGAAAATCTTTTTTTACATAGTGTACTTTTCAAATGATCTAAACACAGCCGTAATTGAAATCCGCGAAAGCTAGCGCCACCTCCGACAAAAAAGGAACAACGATTAGCCGTACCGTTGGTCACCATGGCACCATGCCCGTCCGTTGCCAAGCTTCCACTGAAAATCCAGTTCCAGGATTTGAACCGGAAAAACAAGATGTACGAATCCCATCTAAGGTTGGTGCCCCGTTGGCGTCCGACCAGATCTCCTCGCCGGCAGCGCAGCCACCCGCGAGGACATCATCCCGGCGCACGGAAGTCCCGAAGGGAGAAGGACGCCGCAACCACTGCGATCGCTCGAGGACGAGGAGAGAGAGGACACGGGACTAGCCAACGAAAGCTACAAGCGGAGCAGCCGATCGAGCGACTGGAGGAAGCTGGAAGAATGATGCCTTCGGGTCGGGGCGTGCGCGAGGGGTCGTGTCGGAGGCGAGGCCTGATCCGACGATGGCGACGCCCCTCTTCTCTTGCGCGAGTGATTTGATACCAGCTCTGCTTTTTGCTAAAGTACTGTACTTTAGTGTGGTTCAATTATTGTTAATCAGGCTGTCGTCCATGCGACCATGCGTACAACTGCTGCTTTCGGATTCTGGAGAGATCGTTTTGTCTGGCTAGTGCCCACTGCACTGCCGGCCTACCTACGCCTGCTCACGGAAGGAAGGAATGTGGGCCGTGGTGGTGGATTTTAGACGGTTCCTACGTAACATCAGCACGGTGCGACGTTTCTATTAGCAGCTTGTTGCATGTACTGCGTGCCGTGCAACCACTTTGAATTGAAGAAGAAAAAAAAAACCATTCCTGTCATTTCAGCGTGGGGAGGGATCAGACCAGCCGTGAAACGATCAGGCCTAAACAGGAGATAAATCCAACAACCAAAAGTTCGACTGAAAAATGTTGTATCACTGGAGATAGTATAGTACTGGAGGAGTGGCGGTCAAACAGTGGCGAAGCTAAGGGCAACCATAATTGTCTGAAAACAGGTGATTTTCGTATTTTTTGATCCAAGCAATCCCCTCTAGTATTTGGTGTCGCTACTTGGAGTCTGAATCACGGTAGTGTGGAGCTTAGCACTTTCATCTCTTGGTTAATACTTAATACTATATCTTATTTTCTCTATGTTATACGTTAGGGTCTGTTTGGATTGTAGAAATTAAATGCACTTCCTCCATTTTGTTGACGTCAAGTGCCGTTCGGAACACAGGAACCTTGTTTCTCTTGAAAGGAACGCTTTCATTCACAAAACGCAGGAATGAAAAAATTCACTCTGATCCAAAGTTTTCGCAGATGCCTGAGATGGATGAGCGCATGGAGGTTAAAAAGCTGGTAGAAGCAAACTGTTTCATGCCTCTTCTTCTTGCCGTTCGGAAATACCCTTCGGAAATACCCTGTCCTATTCCTGTATTTTTTTCTCATTCCTCTGTTTTCAATTTCTTTATTCCACACATGCCATTAATATGCTTCTAAGCTCCCCTAGCATTGGACGTGTTACCAGCTTATCATTGGTGGTGCAGAGGATATGATTGACGTACCCAAATGTTGTGCATCTCAAACTCCCTCGTCAATAAACTGAACAACTCATCTAGATTTCGAAGCCAATTAGACCGGGCAAAATGAGCCATTTGGGCCACGAGCTCTGATGAACGGCAAAATGAGCCATCACAGGGTTGGGCCACAGATTACACCAGCAGCGGCCGGAGCTACGCTAGAATGGTCGCGGCAGCATCTCCGTCTCGGTCGTGTGCCCCAGGACGCGCGAACCTGACCCGAACGCCGCAACAGTTTGGCGACGAAGCTGCCTGCGGGCTGCCCCCCTGGATCCGTGGATCGGCGAGAGCGATGGTGCCGTGGACTGGTGGAGTCCACGTGCGTCCGCGTTGGCCACGGAGAGGATGCCAATCCGGCGGGGAGCAGCGGCACGTTGCCTGCACGCGAGCCTGATGCCGCCCGTCGAGACCGCAGTCCGCAGACGCTTGGAGCTATACCGCAAGTAGCAACTAGCAACTGCTGCGTCGCCATTGGCGTGCTCCCTCCCTATCGAATTTAGAAGTCGTTTTAGATAAAGTTTGGATCCAATATAAATCATTAATAACTTTTAAGTCGTTGAGTTTGCAAATGTAAAAATTATATAAATAGATTTGTCTTGAAAAATACTTTCATAAAAAATATACATATATTATTTTTTCATAAATATTTTTTTATAAAAAGAGGTCAAATTTATGTTTTGGAGACCGTGTCGATGTCCTAAACGACTTCTAAATCCGATACGAAGCGAGTATGTTAGAGCAGATAGATTGAAGTAGAATTAAACTAAGTTCTATTTCAATCTACTTCAATACATATAATTCGGAGTGGATACACATACATCACACAAGATCCAATTGAGAACGAATTGGAACCATGTTTCGTTGGCAGAGTACCAGAGTACTACTATGGCTTTGAGATTGTCGTAAGCCCGTCTTTAAACCTGAAGAAGTGCTGGGAATTTGTACCGGCGGCACTCGGATTATTGCTGAAGGCTCTGTCTACGTCACTCGATTGTCAGAATCTGTCCATGAAGCTGAAGTCACCCCACACCTTGGATTTTGCTTTAAGTGAGATAAATTGGAATGGCGCAAGAGGTTCCCTTCAGATCTTCCCGCAGTAGAACTTTTGTATTCCTGAAGATCATGCCCTACACTATAGTTGTCACGGCAAGGCATTACGTGCTTGGCCTTTCTCGAGTTATGAAAGGACAAGAAAGAATACTAAATCTTATTGTCAATTGAATTCAGAACAGACAAATTCAGAATAAACAAAGAAATACAGATATCACAGTTATACTGATTTTTCTGCGACACCAAATATATAGAATTGGTAAAAACATTATCATTTATAACATCAACTAGCTATACTAGGAAAATACATCTCATAGCGAATCTAATGATATTTATTTAATAGTCGATACTTTACAACAATTTTTGTAATTCTTGTGAAAGGAGAGAGTGCCAAGTAATAATTCTTTTGAAAGGAGGAGTATAATGTACCAAGTAATTCTTTTGAAAGGAGTATAATGTGCATAGCATGAGCAGCCTGACACGACAGTGCTAGCAGTAGCCACATACCAAGATGCAAGATCCCAACCGCCCAATAGATTCCACTGGATTTTCTTGGTGTTTGCTACTAGGTGCACGCAACCTTTACTTGGTTTTTGCCACTAGATGCACGCGGCAGCATGTTGTTGTGTTTTTTTGTCAATGGCAAAAAAGGGTAAATTTCAAAACCTACTGTAATCATCTTAACACATATTCTGCAAAAAGAAAACGATAATGCTCTCTGTCCCCCGCCATGCCATGCAGTGTCCCATCCTCTGTGCGTGGCCAGGCCAGGCGTTTAAGAGAGGGAGCCGTCGCTAGCCGGTCCCAAGCTAGGCGCAGGCGCAACTGGCCATTACCAGGCTGCGCCACCATCCTCGCTCGCTGGCTGGCGGGACCCTACCATTCCCCGCTCTGCTCTGTGTCACATAGAAGAAGGACGAAAACGCATGTTGCAAGCGTATGTTTCAAGTGTTTCATATGTTTTAGAGTTACGTTGCAAGTGTTTCAAATGAATGTTGCAAAAGTAGATCGGGATGTTGCATATGTTGCAATGGTTGTCCATATATGTTGCAAAGGTCTGTTCCTAATGTTTCATCGGACGTATGTTGCAAATGTGTTTATCTGCATGTTGCATATGTTTCACACATATGTTACAAGTGTTTTATCTGAATATTGGGTATGTTTGTAATGGTTTTCAAGTGTTTTCAGGTGTTTTTGCAAGTGTTTCAGAAGCATGTTTCAAGTGTTTTATCTATCTTCTTTTGTATGTTGCAAGTGTTGCATTTGGATATTTCAAAACTAGATCGGGCGAGTGTAGTGGATCTCCGTTTGGTCGGTGTGGATCAGATTTCCAGCGATGTTTCTCGCCTCGACGACGGTTAGTGGCAGCATGTGGGCTCACCAAATGGCGTGGGTAGCGGACTGCAGACATAGGTGGACAGACGCCCCCATTCGGATCTATCCGGACGTCCAGACTCTAGCAGTCCGAAAAAGAAAAGTGCAAGATCCCAACCGCCCAAAATAGCTATAGGTTTTGAATTTCAATTGAAAACGAAGAAAGACTCACAGCAGAACTGCCAGAACCACTACCAAAGGCCCATGTACCTACATCTCCCGAGGAGAGAAGCACAAATAAGAGCCCATGGGCTCTCATTCTGGCCCATGCAAACACCAAATCCGCTCAAAAGAAGAAAAAAAAGTGATTTTGCTGGGACGCTGGGTCAGACTGAACAGCAGGCGACGTCACCGCGAAGCGAGAACCCCCCGCGCCGAGCCGCCGATGGCGTCCGAATCGTCCCCGCCGCCGGCGGAGGCGCCACCGCCGGGTCCGGGAGACAAGCTGGCGGTCTTCTGGCACGAGGGCATGCTGGCCCACGACGCCGGCTGCGGCGTGTTCGACTCGGGCCGCGACCCGGGATTCCTGGATGTGCTCGACCAGCACCCGGAGAACGCCGACCGCGTCCGCAACATGGTCTCCATCCTCCGCCGCGGACCCGTTGCGGACTTCCTCTCCTGGCACTCGGGCCGCCCCGCCCACGCCTCCGAGCTCCTCTCCTTCCACTCCTCAGGTCAACCCCCAAAGCCGAAATCCCCTCACAGACTTTCTTGTAGCTCTCACTACCTGCTCATCGCATTCTGGAATCTTAGATTCACCAAATTGTCTCTTTTTGTGGTGTTTGCATTGTAAAATATATTTGTAAACGCTGAGCAAAATTCAGTTACCTTCACGGTATATATTTGCTAAATTCTTCTCGTGGTTGGTTTTGCAGAATACATAGAGGAGCTCGTGCAGGCGAATGCCACCGGAGCCAAGAAGCTCTGTGAGGGCACGTTCTTGAACCCGGGCTCCTGGGGCGCTGCGCTTCTAGCGGCCGGGACCACGCTCTCCGCCGTGAAGCACATACTAGACGGGCACGGGAACCTGGCCTACGCGTTGGTTCGGCCACCTGGCCACCACGCGCAGCCCGACCATGCAGATGGTTACTGCTTTCTGAACAATGCCGGACTTGCTGTGCAGCTGGCTCTGGATTCTGGGCGCGCAAAGGTTGCCGTTGTGGATATTGATGTACACTATGGGAATGGTACCGCGGAGGGCTTCTATCGCACAGACAACGTGTTGACAATGTCTCTTCACATGAGGCATGGTTCTTGGGGGCCATCGCATCCGCAGAGTGGCTCTGTCGATGAAATTGGTGAAGGCAAGGGGCTTGGGTACAATCTCAATATACCTTTGCCTAATGGAAGTGGAGATGCTGGGTATGAATATGCGATGAACGAGTTGGTTGTTCCAGCGATTGACAAGTTTCAGCCTCAGCTTTTGGTTCTGGTGATCGGTCAAGATTCTAGTGCGGTAAGTTTAGTTCACATACTTGTTTTCCACTTTTCCTTGCTACATTACATGTTGCTTCCATTAATCGAGTTAGAATTCGATGTATTTGTGCGGTCAATCCAATTTTGCTAAGTAAAGATTACATTAGCAACTAGTGGATATGGTTGTCGTTGACATATAATGAGAACACTTGACTCCATTTAACTGGTGCTTTCATTGTAATGCTTAAAATTCATGGACCAAATAGCCAATAGGTCATATTTCTGGGTTACCTTGCTCCCAGATGTTTTTGGTGGTTTTGATTTGTGAAGTGCAACCTGTTGTAGGATAAGGCACATTTTAGCAACTAAAATTGATTCCCAGATTTATCAAGTAAAAGACATACAAGAACCACGATATGATTGCAGTAAACAAGATGAACATTTAATCAGCGCATTAGGACAGATTTATGCTACTCACAAAGTCATAAGCAAACATCATTTTTAATTGACACAATAAGCAGGTGAATATAACTAGAAAAAATGCTACAGGAATTATCCTCTAATGATTCTCTCAGTACGGGTTACCAGACCAATGGTCATCTAAGGGCTAAAAGGCTTTTAGGATCCTTGACTAAGTTCAGTAGCATCCATTTTATTCCAGAATTTAGCTCAACTAGTTCACAATTGATCAATTACACACAATTATCATGATTTGCAATGAGAAAGTGCTCGGTGGAGATAATGTGACAACATAAATGATCAATGAACAAATTTATTCATGAGTAAACCAGCCTTTACTAGATTCTTAAATTCTGTGCTGCCATACATGAATGTCACTGAACCCATATTGATCATCGAGGATCACATTCAAACCCATTGTTGCAATTCAGGCTTTAACCAATAGTAAGTGTGTCATGCGCCTAATAGGGGCTACCCAGCCCAAGGGCGATGGCCCAGCCAGGGCCCAGCAAGGGGCGCGCCCTAGGCGCCCTAGAGCCGGCGCTAGCTACAGCAGTGGCGGCGACGCGACAATTCCTTGGGCCGGAAGGAATTAGAGAATAAAGAATAAGGGAATAAATTAGGAGATTGAGTCTAGTTTGTTTAGGAAAGGGAAATCCAATCTATAAGGATATTTCCCGTAGTTACTTGAGATGCAAGTCCATTAGGGACTATAAATATAGGGCTATTGTACCTATTGGAAATTAAGAAAGAAAAGAGCCTTTTGGCTTATCCCTCCTCTCTCTCTGCCTCCCTGCGCCTACAGCCCCCTCTCCCTCTCCTGTGCGCCACCACCACCACCCCCCTAACCCTAGCCGCCACCTCCTCCTCCACCATAGCTGCCCTCCCCAAGGGGGCCAAACCCCGCTGCGCATTACAAAGTGCTTGTTCTTTGAGAAAAAAAAAGCACTAAACAAGAAACTAGCATTAGATATTGCAACACACTTACATATGTAGTTGAAGCAGGACAAAGAGGCAAAAAGCACTCTTTTGCCTGTCCCAGAAAATTATCCGCTCCTTCTGTGCCGAGGTAGTACAGGTGTTATCTTTGGAGATATGGTGGTGCTGTGCCAACTGCAGGGCACACTGCAACTGGCGCCTGAGTAGTAGATCGCCGCTACTCAGAGGGCCCCAAACTGCAGTTTAGAAGTCATAAACAACTGCAGTCTAGATTGGATAGGCTCAAATTTGGCTAGGTTATGTTTGCATGATAGAGAACATTGCTGCTTCATTCACTCCATGGCAAATTTTATCAAAGTTGTTCATAATGTCCTTATTCTCTTTTCTTCCTCTCTGAGACCAACTATGAAAGAAAGGAAACTAGTGCAAGCTTGATTGGCTCTGGCGAGACCACCATCTGGACTTGCAGATCCAAGTTTTGTGAAGTATATTTCTTGGGTCAATGTCTGGCCGTCTGGGAGCAACCTGTATGCATCCTCATCATTAACTTCGGGCAATCGCGCTTCCACGCGTGACTCATACCACTTTTTTTTCTCGAATACGCAGGAGAGCTGCGTATCATTGTATTAATAGAAGAGAAAGGAGTCATACAGAGACCCAAACACACCCACACACACAAACACAACACCAACACACCTCCACTTACTGACTGGAACTAATCACCTATGCTTGAGATGAAAACCATGACTAGAGACGCTCTAAACATCAAGAGCTGTGTGCTGGGGACAGTCCCATAGCACCAGCCAAAGACCATAGGAGGGCTTCCTCCCTAGCAAGGTTCAAAGCTGTAGATAATCTAGGGGTAGCTCCGTTGAAGACACAATCGTTTCGATGTTTCCAGATGGTCCAGGCTCCTAGGATAATGAGGGAATTCAGTCCCTTTCGCGCATCTTCGCTTACTATCAAGACCGCCTTGTCCCACCAATCATCAAAGGAGGAAACGTCTGGCTGCGGGGCTAGTGCTGCCAGTCCGATGCTATGTAGGATGTCATACCAGAATTGTCTTGCAAACACACACCCAATGAGAAGGTGCTGGATGTTCTCTTCTTCCTGATCACATAGCAGACAACGGTCCGGATGAGGAAGACCTCTTCGAGCCAACCTGTCTGCTGTCCAGCAGCGATTGTGAGCAACCAGCCACATGAAGAAATGACACTTAGGGGGCGCCCAAGATTTCCAGATGCGCTCAAATGGGGCGAAACTGAGGGCTCCCTCAAAAAGTGCATCATAGGCTGATTTAGCTGTATATTTACCTGAGGCGGACAGCCTCCAAATATGCCTATCAGGGATCCCCTCCTGTACACTTATATCCTCTAGCATATCCCATAGCTCAAGATATTCCATTAAAGTTTGCACAGGTATTTCCCCTTGGATATCTTCTGTCCATTTCATCTCATCAAGAGCAGTCTTCACAGTGCGTCTGCTTGCCCTTCCTTTTGGTACTAGAACATACAGATTGGGTGCAAGATCCTGAATGCTCTTACCAGCCAACCATTTATCCTTCCAAAAAAGGGTATTGGCACCATCACCAATTTCAGTAATAATGGCCAGGGAGAGGAGGCATTCAGCATCCTTGCTGACTTGCAGTGTCAAACTTGCCCAGGGTTTATTAGGTTCAGACTTTTTGAGCCATGGCCATCTTACTACTGATTGTGTGATCACAAGGAGAGAGTTGAACAGGCTGCCAGCCTGAGTCATTTATATAAACAATTCTTTTAGGGTTATTTACTCTGATAAAAAGTTAGTAGGATTCTCTGTTTGAGTCTTTATATGATTATTTATCTGGCCCAAGTGAATCCATGTTAAAGATTTCTACATAACCCACATTTTAGTTTTGATATATATCCTACTGAATCCAAACATTATCTTTAGATTTTAGTAGTTATGACAATGAATTTATGTACTCATGTGATGCTCTGCTTGAGGAGACCTAAGTTCACATTTTCCTCGTCTTTGTTTACTGTCCATCAAAATCCTGCTGGTTGGTGGTGACAATTGCAAACGTTTTTAGAAAGAGACAAATTTTTGTAGATTCTGACACCTGCTAGACCAACAATAATTACATTATGTTTTGACTTATATGCAGTTTGATCCCAATGGAAGACAGTGCTTGACCATGGAAGGCTACAGGAAAATTGGACAAATAATGAGGAGCCTGGCTAATCGACATAGCAATGGGCAGATATTGGTTGTCCAGGAAGGGGGTTACCACATCACTTATTCAGCATACTGTCTGCATGCTACACTGGAAGGAGTTTTGGATCTGGAAGCCCCGCTCCTTGATGACCCAATCGCTTACTACCCCGAGGATGAGGAATACACTATGAAAGTTGTTGACATGATAAGGAGTTGCTGGAAGGAATCGGTTCCTTTCCTGAAGGAAATTTAGAGGAAATCAATCATGTTTTAGACTCCCTGATTGAATTAGGAAGAGCATCACACATCTATGTTTTAAGGCCTTCTATTTGAGATTCCCTGATTGGCTGATTTACAAACAATATTGCACAGGATAGGTTAAGAACATTGTTTGCTGCTGCTGTTGAGTTTCTGAAAATCAGGATCCCGTCAGCCTATTTTAGATAAACAGCCAAGCTTTTCCCTGAAGTGCTCTTGGTGGCAGTAGAAGGAAGGCGGTGCTTGAGATTTGAGAATGACAGAGAGCCACTAGTGGACAAATCTTGATTGGCTAGTTTCCAAGCAAAAAGGGTGATGCTCGCTACCAGAACTG
This sequence comes from Saccharum spontaneum, assembly GCA_022457205.1. Classification (NCBI taxonomy): domain Eukaryota; kingdom Viridiplantae; phylum Streptophyta; class Magnoliopsida; order Poales; family Poaceae; genus Saccharum; species Saccharum spontaneum. Next base: position 43,141,176 of record CM039614.1, read on the forward strand.
GAATGTGCTTTCCATCTGGCTCAGCTGATAGCCGAAATCGAGTGCATGAAGCATATATCCGCTGGAAGGAAAAGCTCAACGTTGATGCCAAAGCGGAAATGACCTGGAGGAAGGAACGGACGGACCTCCTCGTTTGGCTGGTGGCCAACGTCTTCCTCGCCGCATATACTTGCTGCCCTGTCTACGTCACCTAGGTTTTGCAGCAATCATACGCCGGAGTTTCGTAGTGATGAATTCGTGCGGTGTTTCCTCAAAAAAATGAATTCGTGCGGTTAGTCGTGTGCGAACCAATTGCTGAGAGTGAGTATATATAGTTGCTGCTGTTCTTTTGAATTCGAGGTGCACACGACCTGTTTTTGTTGTGACAAGATTGCAGCGCAATCTGTGTAGCCATCTGTTTCGCTGAATCGCTGCTTGTGCCGTGCTATGCACGTGCACAACAGCACAAGGTAATCTCGCGGCGTGCTTCTCGGTTACGTTGCCAGTGCGGCCGTGCCAATATGACGCACATTCGATGCAGATCCTAGTAAACGGAGTTGTTTTACTCCTCGTCACGAGCTTCAAAACCCTCGAACTAGACGCGTTTTTGCCGCGGATCATGCCTGCCGACAACGCTGCTGTTCAGTTCTAGTACAGACTACAGGGGCTCTCCAGTCCAGAAACCTTCGTCCTTAAGCCTTCGGCATGTTCCCTATTCAATCAGCAAGATACGTCATCATTAAGCACCGAGTATTGTTTTTGTTGTTGACGAAATTCTCATTTTGTTTTCCGCGACAATGCTACTCAAACGAGAGTGTACCAATAGTATTTATTTTTGCAAATTTCTAGTAGCAGCAAGTTTATAATAAACTCATCAAAGCAGAGACAATTGTGCAAGTGTCCCTTGTATGCTTTTTGTGCACTGTCGTCAGTTCTCAAGCGAACCAAAAACATCCTTTGACAGCCAGCAACGGTTACGGGCGTGACGCCCGCGTGAGATCAGCGTCTCGCGCATCCTGCGGCCACCGGCTTTCCCATTTGTCCTTGACTCAAACGCGCAAGCCACCTCCTCTTCGCTTCCGTCCCTCTCCTCTCTCTTCTCCCTCTACGCCGCTTCTGCTCGCCGGCCCAAATCGACTCATCGACCACGCCCGCCGCCAGGCTCCCGTCTCCATGGGTCTCCTCTCGAACAGGTCAGCCCTCAGATTCATTCCTTCTCTGGTATTTGTTCCTCGACACATCCGTATTGGTGGTCAGTTTGATCTCTGCAGTGCATGCGCGGTTACTTTTTCTCCCTTCTTTTGTGAGAACCTTTTTTTTCCCTTGTGTTGAGATAGGATTGGGAAGGAGAGCCTCAAGGCGGGGGATCACATCTACTCCTGGAGGTCCGCGTGGGTCTACGCGCATCACGGTGAGACGATTCGTATTGTGTTGCTTATAGTATGGCCTTGTTTAGATGGCCAACTCGGGGGTGGCCAATTCTATACAGTGCCACCTCGAGCACTGTAGCAATTTTGTTTGTTTGCGGTAATAATTGTCTAAATCTTGATTAATTAGACTTAAAATGTTCGTCTCGCAAAGTACAACAAAACTGTGTAATTAGTTTTTGATTTCATCTACATTTAGTACTCCATATATGTGCCGGTATTTTGATGTGATGGGGAATCTTCTTTTTGCATAGTGGAATTTAGGGATGAATTCTGAAATCTAAACAAGGCCTATGCTTACTCCGTTGTATTCAAACTTTGATTGATTGGATGATTGGATCACATTAATTTGCCAATGTTTTGGACTCGTGAATTTGCGAAATGGAGACTTGACTTGAAATGTTATGCACCACTCTCATGCTATTCGATAATGTCTAATCACCGATGTCGGATGTTTTGGGTTAGCAGGGAGGGGATTTCTCTGAACTGATTGGCCCTGAAAATGTTTTTAGGGTAGAGATCTCGTTAGCTGCTTGGGGCTTGGATTGATTCTCTAGATATCTTGAACACCAGCACCATTTGGTGAGCATATCCACTGAACCCTTTGTTTGGGCATCAAATCAGCATGGTTGATTTCTAGATACTGCGTATGGTCTGTTTACCGTTCTTCAACGTTTGAAATCCAAACTCAATAGGAGTTTTATGTCAGACCAAACAAAACAGACAAGTCCCGTTTGGAACTAGATAGGTCCACCCCCCCCCCCCCCCCCCCCCCCCGGCCGTACCTTAAAGCAATTCAATTGCATGGTAAAACAATAGATTGATTATGGAGCTATGGAATACATGTATAGGCAAGGATCATCTAGGTTAGGTTTATAGAAGTATTACCACCGTTGGATATCCTTGCCTATGATTAGAAACCATACGGGTTCAAGGCCTAGGCGGAGCTAATAGACCCTGGCAATAAGGCCTAGCCGGTTATCTGTCTAACACTACCACCTACATTCTCTCTTTTCCCTCTTCTTTTTGTTTATCATTTCTCAAAAATATCTCTTTCTTGTTACTCTCAAGCTCTAACAGCTGAGAAAATTTAAATTGTAAATTTTAGGTGAGTGGAGTAGCTTCGAAAGTGCACTGTAAAAGAAGATATTTACAGCTTTTTTTTGTTTCTCAAACTAAAAGTTTGTGAATATGTACATAAAACAGTGCATTGTGCATTGGAACTGGGCATATCGGATTGACTTGGTAATAAATGGTTATAATGGCTCTGGAGACACTTTATTAGTGTGAAGATGAGATCATTTAAGTCCTTCCTTCAAACTGCACCATATGAGATACATATGTGGACAGTTTGTAGGCAATCAAATTACTTGTGTTTTTCCGCGAATCGGCAGGAGAGATGATTATGTTGAGAAGGAATATATGATCTGGTTACATTAGGTACAAAAAAAAAAGATGGACCACACGGTCCCTAGCCAAATAGAAAAGACCACACTCCACAAACTGAAGGAGCAAAAACTGCCTGGGAGGAATGGAATTATGTTTACTGTCTTGCCGTATGCATAGGTGTTATTGGGTTTAATCGATCACCTTTTGACAGGCGCTACATGGAAAAAAATGAAATTGTTATTACAGATTGTATATCTTTGGGTAACCTTGTAGGAAACATTGTAGGTATTTTGTTGGGGGGATTTTCTTATGTATGAATGTTCCCCTTACCTGTTGTATGCCACTTCCACTCATTGTGTTACTGACACGGTGATCCAAACACTGAACCTACCTTGTGATGCATTGAGGAATTTTTCAATGCACACAATCCTATGCGATTTGTGGTGCCATTCAAAGTAAATTTGTTTAACCATACATTTCTCACAGGAATATATGTGGGTGATGATAAGGTGATCCATTTTACAAGAAGTGGCCAGGAGGTTGGAACAGGAACTGTCGTTGATATTCTTCTTGTGAGTTCTGCCCCAAAGCGAAGCAACACGCCTTGTCCGGTATGCACCAACGAAATCAGTGAGACCAGTACAGAGACAAACGGGGTGGTATCCTCTTGCCTCAGCTGCTTCCTAGCTGGGGGTGCCCTTTACCGTTTTGAGTATGCAGTCAACCCAGCGCTCTTCCTTGCCAAAGCACGAGGAGGAACGTGCACCCTCGCGTGCTCTGATCCTGATGATACGGTGATTCGCCGTGCGAAGTACTTGCTGAACAATGGGTTCAGGTGCTACAATCTGTTCAAGAGCAACTGCGAGGACTTTGCGATATACTGCAAGACTGGCCTTCTTGTGGCTGAGCGCGGTGTTGTTGGGCAGAGCGGGCAGGCTATCTCCATCATTGGTGGACCTCTTGCTGCAGTGGTCTCAACCCCGTTCCGCTTGGTTACCACAAATATCTATGGAATGGCAGTGATGGCCGTCGGGGTGTACTGTGCAAGCAGGTATGCAGCTGATATTGGCAACCGCCGTGACGTGGTGAAAGTGGAAGTAGAAGACCTGACGGCCGGATTGGCCAGCGGCAGGATACGTGCTGTGGAGAACATCGCTCAGCTGGTGGCTCCGGCGGCAGAAAGCCCAGCCACGGCCACACTGGCTGCTTAATGTAGTATTGTTGTTGTGCGTCAGTCAACATGTTTACTATTGCTTTGGTTCATTGTGTTCAGAATCCGCTTAAACTCTGTTGAAGTGAGCTTTCCATTCGGCAATGTCTGTACGAATCTCGATCGTGTATGTGTTGTGTATCTTTCGGCAATGTATGTGTTGTGTATCCAAAGATAAAAATGTGACTGTTGTCCGTCTTGTTGGTACACTACCGAACTATCAACAGGAGTAAAGTTGCTCATGAAGTACAAAGATGTTAGTATTGGTAAGGCAATCCAAGAAGGTCCGAAGGTAAATTTTATAGCTCCTCTTTTAGAACAAAAAAAGGTCTGATATAATTCAACAACTTATAGTTTTTCAATTTTGTTAACTAATGCCTTTGAAAACAGGTTTATGCTCTCGAATAGATAACCCATTTGGGGGAAAGACAATTAAAAGCATCTGGCCCCCTAATTGGGTTTCGGTGATTAATGACGACACGAGATTACTGTGACTAACGTGTGTTTTGCAGAGGCAATTTGAGTTAGGTCATGGTAATGGTAATTGATTGGGAAATTATAGTTTTCATGCCTCAGTCGATAAAAATCGTTTCGGTTTTTAAAGGATGGACAACAAGATTAAGGACGGACTAGTTCTAAGTGTTGGTTGGCATTAGAGAGACATTCAGAGTAGTTTATGACTTTGTTTTTTTCTTTGGCCGTACTATTAAGGGGGTATAAACTAAAAATTTGACCTAGGTGAGTCTAATGTGTTAGGTGTGGTGCACATTTATTAAACTTAGCACTAGGTAGCTCAAGAGTTGCCCTAAGATCAATTGGGAACAAACTCATTCACAAAGGTGCTGAATTGGAAGTGAATGGAGTATTTTTCTACTGACCAGACGCTGGTTCAGTAGTGACCGGATGCTGCTCTGGAGTCCGGTCAGTTCTGTTGATCGGCAGAGAAAGAAGCATAGCGACCGGACGGGCTACAGTCATTGGAACCGGACGCTCAGGTACTCGCACTGTAGCAGTTGGACCTCGCTGTCAAGGATGACCGGACGCAGCACAGTGGATGACCGGACGCCAGGCTTGCCGCGTTAGGTCACTATCAGAGAGGGTCCAGAGGAGAAATCTGGACCGGACGCGTCAGGTGGGTGTCGACCAGACGCTGGTCAGCGTCAGGTCAGACTCCAACAACTCTTTCTGACTAGTCGCGCACTGTGGCCGCGGTGAATTGACCGGTGTGTCCGGTCAGGTCGTATTTTGGTAAGGTGGACAATAATGGTCATGTTTTGAATGGGAGAGTATAAATACTTCTCCTACTCGTCCATTTCAGTGCTCTTGCTCATTTGTTCAGCTGAGAAATACCTTTGTAGTGCAAGGGAGTGCAAGAGTCTAGTGGGGTGATTGAGATTTGAGAATCCAAGATTAAGGACCTCATTAGTGTATAGGGAGTAGCAAGTGTGCATCCACATTTCTCATTAGGCTTGTCATGGTCAAGTGAGAGTTTGTGCTTGTTACTCTTAGTGATCTCCATCGCCTAGACGGCTCGGTGGTGTTTGGAAGCTTGGTGATCATCCGGTGGAGCTTGTGGATGGCCCGAGTTGTCTTGTGAGCGGTTATGGGATGGAGTGTCGAAGAATTAGCCCGTAGAGAACACTTGATCCTTGCGCAGATCAAGGGGGAGCTACACCCTTGCGCGGTGCTCCAACGAGGACTAGTGGGGAGTGACGACTCTTTGATACCTCGAAAAAACATCACCGCGTTCCTTTCCCTCTCTTTACTTTGAGCATTTACATTTGAGCAATTCAATTCTTATCTTTACATTCCTAGAATTATCATGCTAGAGTAGGATTGGAATATATGGTGCAAAACTTTTGTGCGGTAGAACAATAGAATTACTCTTAGGCACAAGGGGTTGAAATGGGCTAAGTGTAGGACTTAATTATTATAAGAATTTTAGAATTAGTCCAATTCACTCCCCTCTTGGGCATTTTGATCCTTTCAATTGGTATCAAAGCCTCATGCTCCTTGAATTGGGCTTAACCGCCTAGAGCAAGATGTCCCACGGGGATGGACCCCCTCCCATGTTTGAGGGAGATGATTTTCCTTATTGAAAAATTCGCATGGAGGCGTACCTAGAGGCCATAAATGTTGGAGTGTATAGAACCGCTATCCAAGGCTTCACAAAACCTAAGGATCCCGCTAACCTTGTCGGTGATGAGGTTCACTACGAGAAGTGGAATGCAAAGGCTAGAAACGACCTCTTTAAAGACCTTTGCAAGGACCTCTTTAATCGTGTGCGAAACCACAAAGACGTCCATGCATTATGGTTAGACATTTGTGCGCTCCATGAGAGAACCAAGAGTGAGCGTAAGAAACGTTATCACCTTGTGATGAAGAAGCTTAATTCATTTGAGATGCTTTCTAATGAAAGTGATAATGAAATGTATTCTTGCTTGAATGTTCTTGTAAATGAGGTCAATGGGTTTGGACTCACTTAAATGCAATCATCTGATATTGTGAGAAAGATCTTGAGTGTCCTCCCCATTGACAAGTATGGGCATATTGTGACGGTGCTTCATCAAGGTGATCTTTCCACCGCTACGCCAACTCAAATATTGGGGAAGATCAATGCACATGAGATGTACATGAACATCACTCCTCAAGAGGGCTCTTCATCCTCAAAGAAGAAAGATTTGGCATTCAAGGCTAGCCACGAGAAGAGAAGCAAAGAAAAGATTGCTCATGATAGCTCAAGTGATGATGAAGTTGATGATGTAAGTCTTGCTCTCATGGTGAGAAAAACCACCAAGATGCTCAAAAAGCTAAACAAGAATGTTGTCAAGTTTGATGGCAAGAACAAGAAATTTTTCACAAGTAGTAGAAGGAAGCACATCTCTGAAATGGATTGCTACAATTGTGGAGAACTTGGTCATCTAGCTCATCAATGCCCTAAACCCAAGAAAGACATGTACAAGAAGTGCAAGGGCAAGAAAGATGACTCAAGTGATGATGATGATGAGAAGAAGAAAAACAAGCCATATAAGCAGGATGACAAGAAGAAGGAATTTCACGAGAAGAAGAAGAATGGCAAGGCTTATATTGTTGGTGATTGGCTCACGGACATTGAAACATCCAGTGGCTCATCCGATGATGAAAGTGATGATGAGAAGGAGAATGTGGCCGCTCTTGTGATAAGTTCTTCACTATCTCCACCACCATCGTTGTCATCATCCTCAACACACCTATGCCTCATGGCCAAGGGTGAACGAAAGGTACAAAATGATGATGATAGTAGTGGTGATGACAATGCTAGTGATGATGAAAATTGTAGTGATAGTGATGAAGAATTTGAATCACCTTCTTATGATGATGTAAAATTGCTAAACCAATACACTAAGATCATAAGAAAGACAAGAGCTAAAAATGAGAAGCTAGAACTTGAGAATGATTCACTTTTAGCAAAATATGACATATCCCAAAAGGCTAGTGATGAGCTTAGAGAAGAGAATAAAATTGTGTCATCTAAACTCAAGGAGCTCAAAACCTCTAAAAAGGAGCTTAGAGAAAAATATGATAAACTTGAGAAGATGCACAATGAGCTCACCACTAGTTACAAGTTGCTAAAAGATGAGTACACCAATCTCAAGATTAATCATGACAATATTGTTCTTTCTCATGAGCTTTTATCCATAGAGCCACATGACACTACTAACAATATTGTTAAGATTGATATAGCTACATCATGTGATGACTTGATTGTTGAGAGCATTGAGCAACGTTCTAGTAGCAAAGGCAAGAAAGTGGTTGAGTCTGATAACTATGATGATTACGTCAAGCTCAAGGAAGAGAATGAGAAGCTCAAGAAGGATCTTAAAAAGGTATCAACCACCAACACTGTTGTCATTGAGAATCTTAACAATGATCATGATATGGCTCTTGAAAATGAGATGCTTAGAGAAGAGAACAAAAGACTCAAGATGGAGATGGGTCTTAAAAAGCAAACAACAAATGAGTCACTCATTGAAGAAAACAAGAAACTCAAGTTGGAGAAGGAACATCTCAAGACCAGTTTGAGCAAGTTCACAAGAGGCCAATATCTTCAAAGTGAGCTACTAATGAACACCGTGATGAAGATGGATAGAAGTGGTATTGGATACTTGGCACATCAAGAGAAGAAGGCTCAAGCTCAACATCAACAACAATACAAGTCAAAGCCTAAGCCAAAGTGATGCTTTAAGTGTGGACAAGAAGGTCACTTTGATCATGAGTGTGAAAGTCCACCACCACAACCCTTGCCCAAGCATGCTAGACCCTTTTCTTTCAATGCTCACTACATGCTTAAAAAGGATTCTAGTGGAAAGATGAAAGTCATGTTCTTAGGTCCACCAAACAAGAATAGGCCTAAGCAAATTTGGGTTGCTAAGTCACTAGTTGAGAAAGTCAAGGGACCTCATCAAGTATGGGTCCGTAAACAACAAGCTTGATCTCTTATGTGTAGGTGAAATACAAGACCGGTGGAAGTGATTGAGTTATTGATAGTGGTTGCACTCAACATATGACCGGTGATCCTCATATGTTCACCTCACTAGATGAAGAAGTGGATGGTCAAGAAAGAATTACATTTGGTGAAAATTCAAAGGACAAAGTACAAGGTTGGGCAAAGTTGCAATATCAAATGACCACTCAATTTTAAATGTGATATATGTTGCTTCATTGAGCTTCAACTTACTATCCGTTGGACAATTGTGTGATCTTGGCTTTCAATGCTTATTTACCAAGAAAGAAGTGGTCGTGTCAAAGAAGGATAATGAACAAGTGATAGTCAAAGGCTTTAGATACAACAACCTCTATCTAGTGGATTTCATCTTCGAAGATGCTAACTTAAAGACATGCTTATTCACCAAAACATCACTTGGGTGGCTTTTGCATAGGAGGCTTACACATGTTGAGATGAGTACACTCAAGAAGCCATTGAAGAAAAAATTGGTGAGAGGTTTGAAGGATGTGAAGTTTGAGAAGGATAAGCTTTATAGTGCATGTCAAGCCGGCAAGCAAGTTGTAAACACTCATCCAACCAAAGCTTACATATTGGCATCAAGAGTTCTAGAGCTTCTCTACGTGGATCTATTTGGACCAACAACCTACAAGAGTTTAGGAGGCAACCTCTATTGCCTTGTGATAGTTGATGATTATTTAAGATACACTTGGGTGTTCTTCCTTCATGACAAGACCAAAGTGACCGCATGTTTTAAGAAGTTTGCCAAGAGAGCACAAAATGAATCCGATGTGAAGATCAAGAAGATAAGAAGCGACAATGAAAAAGAATTTTTCAACACAAACATTGAAGAGTATTGTGATGAAGTTAGGAACAAGCACGAGGTCTCCACAATCTACACTCCTCAACAAAATGGTGTAATAGAGAGAAAGAACCTGACACTTATCACCCTTGCAAGAACAATGCTTGATGAGTACAATACACCGCAAGATTTATGGGCAGAATTTATCAACACCACATGCTATTCATCTAACCGCCTATTTCTTTAAAAGTTTCTTAGGAAGGCCCCTTATGAGTTGGTTAATGGAAAGAAGCTGGACGTCTCATTCTTTCGGATGTTTGGTTGCAAATGCTACATCTACAAGAAGCGGCAACACCTAGGGAAGTTCCAAATACGTTGTGATATTGGTTTTCTTGTCGGTTACTCATCAAAGTCCAAAGCATATCGAGTATTTAATCATTCCACCGGCTTGATTGAAGAAACATATGATGTGGAGTTTGATGAATCTAACAGCTCCCAAGGAGCACATGAGAATCTTGATGATGTAGGTGATGAACCATTAAGGAAGGCCATGAAGAACATTCCGGTTGGAGACATCAAGCCTAAAGATGATGAAGATGAAGTGCATGTGATTGATCCGCCCTCTTCATCAAGTGTGCCACAAGATGATGAAAAAGATGGGAAAGTAGAAAATGAAGATACTCATGTCTCCCATGATCAAATGGTGGCACAAGCTCAAGATGTTGATGCTCCACAACCTTCTCCCCAAATGGTTGATAGAAGAAATTCGTCTCTACTTCAAGCACATCCACAAGACCTCATCATAGGGAGTCCTTCAAAGGGTGTAATGATTTGCTCTCAAAAACTTGCTTTATTTGTTGAACATCACTCGTTTGTTTCTTGCATTGAGCCTAAGAATGTAGAAGAAGCTCTTCAAGATCTGGATTGGGTAAATACCATGCATGAAGAATTAAACAACTTCACCCGCAATAAAGTTTGGACACTTGAAGAGCGACCTCAAGATGCAAGAGTCATTGGAACCAAGTGGGTGTTTCGCAATAAGCAAGATGATCAAGGCATCGTTGTGAGGAACAAGGCAAGGCTAGTTGCAAAGGGGTTCTCTCAAGTTGAAGGTTTAGATTTTGAAGAGATCTTTGCACCGGTTGCAAGACTTGAAGCCATTCATATCCTACTTGCATATGCATCGCATCATGAAATGAAGTTATATCAAATGGATATTAAAAGTGTATTTTTAAATGGCTTCATAAATGAACTAGTCTATGTTAATCAACCTCCTAGGTTTGAAGACCCTAGATATCATAATCATATTTATAGGTTGTCCAAGGTGCTATATGGGCTAAAGCAAGCCCCAAGAGCATGGTATGAGCGCCTTTAGGATTTCCTCATTGAGAAGGGCTTCACCATTAGGAAGGTTGACACCACACTATTCACCAAGAAGCTTAATGGAGAGATCTTTATTTGTCAAGTATATGTTGATGATATCATATTTGGCTTAACAAATGAAGACCATTGCTAAGAGTTTGGTGAATTGATATCAAAGGAGTTCGAGATGTCTATGATTAGAGAGCTTACATTCTTTCTTGAGTTTCAAGTCAAGCAAATGAGAGAAGGAATTTTTATCTCTTAAGAAAAAGTATACCAAGGATCTTCTCAAGAGGTTCAAAATGGATGAATGTACACCAATCAAGACATCTATGCCATCAAATGGACATCTCGACCTAGATGAGGAAGGTAAATCAGTTGATTAAACTCTCTACCATTCTATGATTGGTAGCCTGTTATACTTGACCGCATCTAGGCCCGACATCATGTTTAGTGTGTGTATGTGTGCTAGATTTCAAGCTAGTCCTAAGGAAGCTCACTTAGTTGCCGTTAAGAGAATCCTTAGGTACCTTAAGCACACACCAAGTATTAGTCTTTGGTATCCCAAAGGAGCTAGATTCTAACTAGTTGGCTATTCCGATTTGGATTATGCCAGTTGCAAAATTGATAGAAAAAGCACATCTAGAGGTGCCACTTGCTTGGTAGATCACTACTGTCTTGGAACTCTAAGAAGCAAAATAGTGTGGCCTTGTCCACCATCGAGGCGGAGTACATTGCCACAGGTGCTTGTTGTGCACAAATTCTTTACATGAAGCAAAGTCTTCTAGACTATGGTGTAGTTCTAGAAAAGGTACCTCTTTTGTGTGACAATGAGAGCATGGTAAAAATTGCTAATAACCCGGCTCAACACTCTCGCACCAAGCACATAGATATCTGTCATCACTTTCTTAGGGATCATGTTGCTAAAAATGATATATCACTAGAAGGTGTAAGGACCGATGATCAATTGGCGAATATCTTCACTAAACCGTTAGATGAGGCTACGCTTTGTCGGTTGAGGAATGAGCTCAATGTGCTTGACCTAAGTAACTTCACTAAAAAAATGAGCTTGTGTTGACCCTTGCATTGCATTGTAATATAAAACATTTTTAATTTTTAGTAATGCACTTAGGGCTTGTCTAACATGGTTAAGATAACCACCGAAAAGCATGTGAAAAAGTTTAACCTTGGATCAAAATTGACAAGCAACTAGATTTACTTTCTTGTATCGCATTGCATATGCATGTGTGTTGCTTTGTAGTTTCTTTTCGGTTATCTTTTGGGCATCCGCTATGTTCATCCACAAATAAAGAGAGCATTTGAAGCTCCCATCGGTTTATATCTCTATTGTGTGGCCACATGTTGCTCCTCGCCTGTTTTGTCACCTATCTTGCTAAAAAGATATCAAGCCTATGGCGATTTTTTTAAAAAACTTAAGGGTTTGAGAGATGTCTCTCATATCTGTCCCAATTGGTATTTATTTGGGTCTTATTGAAGTTGGGACTTGATTGGGAGAAAGCGTCACATTGAAAGGAGGAGAAAAAGTGCTGAAGAGGGACCGAACGCAGCGACCGGACCCGCAGGTAGCTGAGTCCGGTCAGTGCATAAGGAGTATATAGAAGACTGAAGTGAACGGACGATAAACAGTGTACCGCTAGTGTCAGGTGCACCATCTTTAGTTTGTCACCTGAGCATTCGATCAACTCGAGGAGAAACACAGGGATTGACCGGACTCAGAAGTGCGTCCGGTCGTGTGAAATCGGACGCGTCCGATTGCTTCTAGAGTGTTTCTGGAACTCTCTGATTCACATTGGACTCAGGGGGAGCTGCATCAAGTCAATCCTATCGGCACGTCCGGTCAATGGATTCAAAGCGTGTGTTTGTTTCCAATCTGTCTAACATGTAGGGCCCGCACTTCCCTAATCGGCAACCGCACTATGCCCGCTCTCTTCTGTCAACCCAGGCCTACAACTCTTTTCTCCTTCCTCATTCAAAAAACACCCTGACTGCTCTCCGTACGTCACGATCACGTGAGCACCATGGAACCCTAACGCCGCCACGTGCTCGCTCCTCCGCGCCACCGCAGCCGCGCTGTGCCCTCGCATTGCCTCTCCACCATCGCGCGCGCCAGCGCCCTCCGCACTTGCGCCCTCCTTGTGCACTTCTTCCTAGCGCCTAGAGCTTCATCTCCGATGGTTTCTTGGCCCGTAGCAACCTCTCCCGAGGTGGGCACCCCATCTGCACGCTAGGTGCTTGATGGTTTGTCTCTTCCGTTCGAGTTCTCTATTCTGATATCATTCTTCGCTAAATTTGCTTGCAGTGGCTCGACAATACCTTGCATTGTCCTATTCCTGGCGTCCAGTGCCCGAGCTCCGGCATTTCCTTGATCGTCAGCATCCTTGTGGCAGAACCGCCTGAATTAACACACTTTCGGAGGCACTTATCTTTCACTAGACACTAAGTACCCTGAAAGTGAGCTAAACCAGACAGTTTCGTCGAGCACACCCCAAGGGAGATCTCGAAACATCCATGTTTTACATCCAGGATCTAATAATGAGTATAAGCTTACAATACTTAGTCCATTTCTTACACAAAGAGTCTCAGAAATTCTTTATTACAATACCAAAGTTCAGAGTGCGATAATTAAACAGCGAAAAGAAATAAACATCTATTGGAGCGATATAAGGATCCATCTGTGTCCACCAGAAGAATCCTCCACACAAAAGCTAGCTTGTCAAGGGCACCTGCAATAAGGGTAAATAAACCCTGAGCACACAATGTACTCACAAGACTTACCCGACTAGGGAATATATTTCCCGACTTTCAAGGAATATGATAGGCTTTATGACTTGTGGGTTTCTTGTTTGCAGAAAACAATACTAAGAGTGAGTCGTTATTTCATTAGATTATTAGCAGCCATATTTAATTCATTATCCAACCTTCTATGTAAGCACCTGTTCTATTATCAAGCGAGGGTTGAGCAATTAGAGCCATTTTTCCATCTTTCATATGCCAGTTCTTACTATGGTGCCAGATCGTAGTCAAGCCGTCCCGTCACGCAGAAACGGCGATTTGCGAATCAATGTGCCCAGCTGGGTATCCCAAAAAACACACGCCTCGCTTGTACCCCAAGCACAAGCGAGGCCAACCTGTTCCACTCCTGTCACGGGTTCTAGGTCCCCGTCCAAACTTGGACTCCAAGCTGCCACACTTGAGGTCCGACCTTAATGTGGTGCTTAGATCTCCACCTGTCCCTGCCTCCAATTAGTCGGTCCAAAAAGAGCTGGAACTCACAACAAGAGAGTAACAAACCTTCCCGCTCCCACAAGCAAGTATGTGCTCGGGATAATAAGTCTGTGACTTGACCAGGGTCTAAACAACAGACGGTCCTTAACCGACACGGACAGGGAAAATAGTGCAACCAAGCTATGTCCCGTGGCCTCGGGACACAACCTGCTACACCCACCAATACCCATACCATATCCCTGCTCGGTCACCATTTCCTTTTCCATCATTTTATCATGGGAGTTATAATAATAATAATAATAACCACCTATTGTGAGTAACGACAGGTTACTTACGCTATCGGTAAACCTAAGCAAAGCAGCTACACGACCCTGAACTAGTAAGACTTATATATATATATGCATGTGGGTATCATAAAATTTCTGCAACATAAATGCACTATATATATATAATGATTATAAAAAATACGGGTTATGCACCGGGGCTTGCCTTGGGCAGGCGGGGTGTCAGTGAAGTCAATCAGTAGCGGCTCTTGGACCTCCTCCGGTATGAGGATCTTCTCCTCGTATTCCTCGATGATCTCCTCATACTCTTGATCATCGACAATCATGTTCTCCGCCAATTCGTTCACTATATGTATGCAATGATGATGCAACAATTCAGACATCAGGCAACAACAACTCTTAAAATAAGAACACTTATCATGCTAATAAACTAGCTCTACTAATCACATACCAACTGAATATCATTTCATTAACAAGAATAGTTTCGCAACTAAATTCTTAAATGGTTTAATATGCTTTCCATCAGAGTATGTTAGCTACCTTAATAAATTAGCTATTCAGAGGCTACAAAAATTACAGAGAGCATCTAATATTACCATGAGCCTACTGTAAAATTTCAGGGCTAGCACTTCTACCAATGCATCACAAAAAGTCATTCTCTAAATAACCATAATAATAAGCATTTCAAAATAATAAATTAACCCTAAAGGTATCACTGAACTGTATGAACTAAATACACTAACAGATAGGCCATGAATTTAGGAATCTAACAAAATTTATTTCATGATAAATAAATAAATTCAAATGAGCTCTAGAGATGAAGAAAATGGCATGGACGGATAGTTCTTGATTTTAGATGAATTTAGAAAGAAGAATCGAGTGAATCAGATATCATATGGTGGAGATATTGATCGCGCAAGGTGGCTGTTTAATTAATTCCGAAAACTAAAAGGAATTAATTAGCTCTTGGCTTGGTCTCCCGTGACTTGCTCATGAATGTGGGTCTTGGTCTTTCAACTTGTCAAGTGGGCTAGTGGATTTCTCGTGATGGACTTGGACTTGAGTGAGTCTTTGATACAAACAATTAATGAAGAAGACCACGAGTCAAGATAAATGGAGAGGAGAATGAAGGAGTTCTTGCAGGCTAGCTACTAGAGCTCAGAGCAAGTGTGATATAGACAAGGAGAAAGGATGGCACTGCCAGAGAGAGATAGGGGAAATACTAGAGAGACTCATGGGATACTCATCGCGGTCGACTGGTGCTTCGGAGAGGTGGGGTTGGCCGAACGATCGAGTTCAACAGGAGAACGGAGAACGCTTGACTCTGGGAGGAAGACGGTGGGCAACGAAGTAGGGTGGCTTGGCAAGCTTGTGACTGTGATGGAGGTTGTGCGGCGTGTCCTTTATAGGCAGGAGACACGGGGATGGAGGTGGAGCTCGCACCGAGAAGGACGTCTGGCGTGCACGACACACTTTGGCAGAGGTAGCACGACGTGCGTTAATTATTTTTGCGAAGCAATTAGCAGACGAAGTAAAGGCGCAACAACGACGCATCGTGAGGTCGGTGGCTAATTAGCTTGCTTAACGGTAATAAAGCGCTGCAGGTGCATGAAATGATGTTGGGATGAACAGTGATTTCTATGGTAAATAGTGCTCTACTACAGTGTTTTCCTGCGTGCTGCAGTGTTTGCCTGCAGTGTTCTGGTTTACTTTCTGGTGTAGTGCTCAGCGCGACGTGTGGGCAGGGCGGCATTGATTTTTGCAGAGCGCGATGGCTAGTAGGTGAAATAAAGACGCAGACAGTGACACGTTGCGAGGTTGGAGATATTGGTAGTCTTATTATTGGATGCTAATCCTCTTTTGGGAAAGGGAAGTATTTGGATTAATCAATCATTTGGACTTGCATGCACGTGACTAGTTGAGGAGTGTATTTTGGGCTAAACATGCAGGTGCTGCTAGTTGGACTTTTTGGCATGCACAAGGCCATGGGCTGTACTGCTGATGCATGAACGTGCTATTGTGAGTAGTGAGCGATGCTGCTGTCGGTCGGTCATTTGTGGCCAAACTTGCCTTGCTTGACACGATGAAATAAAAGCACTGCGTCTTGCCAATGAAATGTACTGAAACATGCTTCGCGGGCTTGCGAGTACCGAGTACATGCTTGGGGAATTAAAGAGGAGAAGAATAGCGAGAGCTGGAGTTGTATCAGGATGAATGAAAGAGATTTGGACCGCGGGAGAATACTTGGACAAGGAATAACTTAGAGCTCAATTTGAGAATGAGTGCAAGAAAATTTAATTTCTCATTTTGCCACATGCAATAATACCTAAACATGATGCTCATGACATGGTTTAGTGAGTTGTTTACGTGGTAACACCGAGGGTGTTACAGCCCCCTCCTTGGTGAGCATTCTCCTCGCCCACCAAGTGTCTGCTAGAATGCCTGAGCCGGCCTAGTTTCACGGATTGACTCCTCGGCCGATTTCTTTTGCAATGCACTTGCTAATCCTTTCGTGGTGCCCCATTGTGTCAGTTCCTTACCTTTTCATAGGTGGTTGTCAGGTAGCAAGCCATGCCCTCATTTCTCATCCTAATTGCTTGCTTCAATAGGATCATCTTGCTTCTCTAGATGAATATGTTGCTTATATATACTTTCTATTCTATCTCGTGTAGTGAGTCGTGATGTGTGTGTCAATGAGATTACTTAGCAGTGGGCAGTGACAGAAACACTCGAGGCCAAGCCCACGAGTATGGATCGAGGCCAAGCCTCAGTGAGTGCCAGTGGCAGTGGTTCTCAATACTCAGTGGCAGTCGTCTTTTAGTTTATGTCCTAGATAATATGGAGTTGATCTTGCTTGTGATTGTCAGTGACAGGGGAGCAGTGTTTTGTTAGTCTTTTCTCTCAATGGCAGTTTATCTCTCTGTGGCAGTTGATCTCTTGCAGTGACTATCATGGCTCGTTGCAAGAAAAATCGGGGGTGGTCCCGATGATGAGGATAGGCATTCGCCTCGTCTGACAAATCAACAGAAGGGGAAGGGGAAGGTGACAATCAAGAAGAAGTGCAAGAGAGATGATATAGAGGCAGAGAGGGCCGTTGCAGCAGCTGCAGAGCGTGCTGAGAGAGGAGGTTGAGGCAGTGGCATTCAGATAGGAGAGGCCTGGTTTCACCTTGAGGACCAAGAGCTAGGCACTGAGGGGATGAAGTAGATAGAGACAGAGGAGCAGGCAGAGCAAACAGAGCAGATAGAGCAGGTAGAGCAGACTAAGTAGTCCCATCTTCGATGTTCCACTCGTACCCGCACTTAGGTGTCACCTAGGCTTGAGACTCAGAGACGTGGTTCTCGTCCACCTCCTAGACCATAGGGTCCACCTCTAGTACAACACCTTGACTTGAGGGCAGCCACAGCGAGGCAGGTGCAGCAGCTTCGGTTCGTTGAGTTTGAGTAGTGGTTTCCACCTCAGAGAGATGAGAGAGCTTTAGAGTAGTTCTACATAGTGTTGCAAGAGGATTTCTACAATGCCTTCCTCAACAGTGGTGTAGCATTCAGATCTCAGAGAGTGTGCTCCTTGGAGGCTATAGTTGGAGTTGTAGCAGAGCAGATCCGTCCCCACCTCAGCTTCCTGCTGGGTCTAGCAAATCTCTTAGGATGAACTGGCAAGTACGTTCTATCATGGGTCAGAGAGTTCTATGCTTCTTTATGGATTGACCCAGGGCACAGGTACATTCACTTTGCTTTCAGAGGCCGTGACTATAGGCTATAGAGATCCAGGGCTACAGAGATACTAGGATTTCAGAGTCCTCTATTCGACTTCATGAGATCTGCTATGGACAGATAGACCACCGAGATGCCCTCACGGTGGACGGGTACCACCGACAGACTTAGTCCGTGATTGCTTCAGGGCCATCATCAACTGCCATATGCTCACTGAATTACCTTTCTTATTTGGAAGGTAGTGTCACAGATGTCCGTAGAGACGATAGCTGAGTGGAGTGGTGCTACCACTGAGTTTTTGAATTATGACATGACTCAGTTGCTTCGTCACAATTGTGGGATGACTCCTAGTGAGCCGAGCCATAGACCAGAGGTGCCAAAGTCCGCTGCTGAGCAGGACGCGGCCATCAAGGCCATTGTAGAGACAGAGCTAGAGTAGCTAGAGGCACAGAAGGAGGACATGCTTGAGAGTGACCTGACTGATAGCTCTGATGAAGACTACTAGCCGATTCCATGTATGCCCCTTGGGCTCACGATAGAGAGGCCGATGGCTCCAGCTCAGCTCCACCACAGCCATCGCAGATAGACCCTGCTCTGATTGCTATTCTTGATAGGATGCAGCAGGAGCAAACACGTTAGGCACATGCCACAGCTGCAGCACTCGCCCAGATGCAGGCACGTCAGGACCAGTTCCAGTAGCAGATTATTCAGCAGCAGCTAGAGACTCAACAGTAGCTACTTGGTTTCATGCAGCATGTTCTTATAGCTATAGGGATTGCTCCTCATTGGCCGACGTTGTAGCTTGGTTCCACTATTACTAGTACCCCAGTGACTCTAGCTGTACAACCAAGTGGGCTTCAGAGTTAAGGACAAATAGCTGCATAGTTTGCCTCACCCTCCAAGCAGGTGTCTCAATTGTTCGCTTCACCAGGGACAAAGCAGGCTCAGAGCTTCACTCCTATAGTCGCAGGTTTCACTCCTACTCAGTCAGACTCAGTGCTAGTGACAGATACACCAGTCTCCTAGAGCTTGGGTGTTACCTTCATTGAGCTTATAGGACAGCCTACGCATCTTGAGTTTTGAGTCTTTGCTTCTACCACCGCCGCTCCGATCATAGGGATTACCAAGACGATCCCATCTTCTGTTGCTTTGACAGAGCCACCTCCGATAGTCACTACCACACTTGAGGTCACAACTATAGTAACAGCGACTCAAGATCTGATTTTAGCCTCAGCTTCTACTTCACAGTCAGCTGACCCAGTTACCGAGACCGCAGAGCAGACCCAAACCACTTCACTTCCTGTTTCAGTGTCAGAGGGTCAGTCACCGATTGCTCCAGCCGGTTTGATAGTTCTGAGTCTAGAGTCAGAGGATGATGCTACTTAGTTTTAGATCTCTCTCCGTACCTCAGCGCCCGACTCGTCTGCTCCTACCCCACCGTCCGACCCTTAGGTTTTGGTGCTTGACGCCAAAGGGGGAGAGGGAGCGAGTATGTTAGACTTAGGGAGAGCGTGTGAGATGGACTCGTTCTTTTCTTTTGCGTGCTACTTCATGTGTGTCATGTTTACTTTCATGCATTGTGCTATATGTGATATATGTGTGATTGTGAGACTTTTGTGACATGTGTGCTCTCTGCTTAGTTATATATATATATATGACATGTCACCTGGTTATGCTCATTTACTTTGCTTCCGTGTTATACTCCGATTCAAATGAGCTTTACTTTGTGTACTCATGCGTTTTTCATATCCTTTGAGTACATCATGTTGGCTTGGTTTGTTTAAGCATTTCGAACCCTTTTGATCTTACTGTCAATTGCTTATATGAACCAAGGATGTTGAAAACCTCACTCATCTCTATACACATACTCGAGGCAGTGTTGTCATCAATTACTAAAAAGGGGGAGATTGAAAGCATCTAGGCCCCTAGTTGGGTTTTGGATGACACGAGATTACTGTGACTAACGTGTGTTTTGCAGAGGCAATTTGAGTTAGGTAATGGTAATGGTGATTGATTGGGAAATTATGGTTTTCATGCCCCCGTTGATGGAAATCATTTCGGTTTTCAAAGAATGGAGGACAAGGTTAAGGACAGACTAGTTCTAAGTGTCGGTTGGTGTTGGAGAGGCACTTAGAGTAGTTTAGGACTTTGGCTTTTTCCTTTAGCCTACTATTAAGGGGGGTATGAACTAGTATCTTGACCTAGGTGACTCTAATGTGTTAGATGTGGTGCACACTTGTCAAACTTAGCACTAGGTAGCTCAAGAGTTGCCCTAAGATCAATTGGGAACAAACTCATTTACAAAGGTGTTGAATTGAAAGTGAATGGAGTATTTTTCTACTGACCGAATGCTGGTTCAATAGTGATCAGACGTTGTTCTGGAGTCCGGTCAATTTTGTTGATCGGCAAAGAAAGAAGCATAGCGACTGGACGCGTTATAGTTATTGGAACCGAACACTTAGGTACTCGCATTGTAGCAGTCAGGCCTCACTATCAGGGATGACCGGACGCAGCACAGTGGATGACCGGATGCTGGGCTTGCCGCGTCAGGTCACTAATAGAGAAGGTCCAGAGAGGAGCAATCTGGACCGGACGCGTCAGGTGGATGTCGACTGGACGCTAGTCAGCGTCAGGTCAGACTCTAACAACTCTTTCTGACTAGCCGCGCACTGTGGCTGCGGTGAACTGACCGGCGCGTCCGGTCAGGAGGACCTGCGCGTTTGGTCAAGTCGTATTTTGCTGAGGTGGACAGTAACAGTCATGTTTTGAATGGGGGAGTATAAATACTTCTCCTACTCATCTATTTCAGTGCTCTTGCTCATTTGTTCAGCTGAGAAACACCTTTGGAGTGCAAGGGAGTGAAAGAGTCTAGTGGGGTGATTGAGATTTGAGAATCCAAGATTAAGGACCTCATTAGTGCATAGGGAGTAGCAAGTGTGCATCCACCTTTCTCGTTAGGATTGTCATGGTCAAATGAGAGTTTGTGATTGTTACTCTTGGTGATCGCCATTACCTAGATGGCTCGGTGGTGATTAGAAGCTTGGTGATCATCCGGCGGAGCTTGTGGATGGCCCAAGTCGTCTTGTGAGTAGTTGTGGGTGATTCACCGTGACGGAGTGTCGAAGAATCAGCCCATAGAGAGTACTTGATCCTTGCGCGGATCAAGGGGGAGCTACACCCTTGTGCGGGTGCTTCAACGAGGACTAGTGGAGAGTGGCGACTCTCTGATACCTCAGAAAAACATCACCGCATTCATCTCCCTCTCTTTACTTTGAGCATTTACATTTGAGCAATTCAATTCTTATCTTTACATTTCTAGAATTGCCATGCTAGAGTAGGATTAGAACATAGGGTGCAAAACTTTTGTGCGGTAGAACAATAGAATCACTCTTAGGCACAAGGGGGTGAAATGGGCTAAGTGTAGGGCTTCATTATTGCAAGAATTTTAGAATTAGCCCAATTCACCTCCCCTCTTGGGCATCTTGATCCTTTCAACAATCATGGCTATTAAGAATTAATGAACATGTGCTGATCCTATGAATTGAATTTCTCTACTTATATCGGCTAGAATTGGGTGGCTGATAAGAATTGGTGATTTTGAAAGTACCTAATAAGGAGACTAAAGTGGATCTCAGGGGGATTGTAGAATGATAATAGTGGAAGTGCAGAGGCATGTCGACAGCAGGGTTAGGTGCAGCAAGCATGGGTGAAAACATATAATTGCATCAAAATATTATCTCCATTTAACTAGAGAATAATTATTGTTCTCAGCATAAATTTAACTTAAAAATGTGGCATAAATTTAACTAAACATTTCGACATAAATTGATATCAAAACCCGTAAAAAATTATGCACACTTGTAAATTTACAAACACTTTATTTTCATTAAACAAAAAAAATTCACCTCCCTCTTACTCTCTCACTACTCCATGAATGGCTACATATAGATATGGATCTAGATTTACAAATATCTCCATTCATGGACAACCTTGTATAACACTATAAGAAGCAAGAAATCTAAACAAAATAACTAGATATTGAGGTGGGCCTACGCCATGCAAGTAAGTTGGGCAAAAAAATCGGCCAAAATTGTAAATTTAACAAGTATGTCTCTCTCTAAATGGAGGCCTTAACTAAGCAAAAATAAATGTATAAGTAGACCTTCAAAAAGACATTTACATGACATAATCTTGTCTTTTAAAGAAGCCAACTCCTTCAAAGTTTCAAAGTGCAACCCCCCAACCCCGAGCCCCATCTCCCCCCTATTTTTGCAACATTTTTGTCTCTGAGTGAGCTTCCAATGGAGTGATATGTAGAGTTGTTGCGAGGAAGAAGAAAGCTTTTATAGGGAGTGCGAACACAAGGTTGATAAGTACCCTTGTGTGTTCGTTTTGTGATGAGTGATTGTCAATGTGATCCACGAAGTAGGTTGAGTGGTGACTAACCCTACCTTGGCGAAAGCCTTGTGTGCGACATGTCTCTTGGCTTGTGTTGTGCATGTGTGGAGCACGGAGGCGGTAGCCGACGGTGAGGTGAAGGTCAAGGAGGACGTGCCGTGCCGATGGACCGGAGGGGTGAAGGACGGACGTGAGGCTTGGACCGAGGGACCCGGAGGCCGGGTGGCTAGCCGCGGTGGCTGACACTTGGGACATCGACAAGCGCGAGAAGACATGGGAGTGACCGTGTTGACCGTGGAGGTGACACGCGTCGGATGGCGGGGGACGCGTATGGAGTACGCTACTCGCGAAACGGTTTGATGGTTTGGGCCTCAAAACCATCGGAGGCGGGTTTACGGGTTTGGGCCTCAAAACCCGGGCGGAGGTTCCGAGGAGGAACAGACGGCACGTGGCGGCATCGGGGAGGTCGCGTCGAGGCGAAGCTACCGGTGAGGAGGCGCGGTGGCCGTCGGATCAAGATGAAGACCGGGTTGGACCTTTACGCCCTTGGGCTAAATGGTTTGGCTCATTTGTATCTAGGGGCAAATCGGGGATTGTGTAATAGCCCTGTTAAATAGGATGAGGGAGCCCCCATCTCCCTCACCTCTTTCCCATTCTCTTATTTTCCCCTTCCACCTAGGGTTTCATTTTTCTACTTCTGGAGAGAGGTCCACAACTGAAATTCGTGGTTGTGTAATCCATGACTTTGCCATTGGAAGAGACGCCTTAACCTCTCAGTGTCCTCTGGACGTAGAGATATGCAGTGGTTGTGTTCGTGACTTTTGTTTTCGTGAGTTACTGTTCACCAGTTTTTCCTCTTCTTGATTTGTGCTCGTTTTGAGTTTTTCTGTGAGATTTGTTTGGTCCGGTTGATGCTTTGACGAGTGATGAACAATCCTACCAAGTGATTTGAATCAATTCCACTTGTGCATCAAGATCCAAGCCGATCTTCATTTTGGGGGAAAAACTCGTTCATGCTCGAATTTCTTTGATTTATGGAGTTCTAGTTCGAATTGGGCAATGATTTGTTGGGAATAGCTCACCTACTCCTTTGTGATCCTCTTTGTGAAATCTGAGAACGAATCATATAGCTTTGATTGAGTTTTGAGTCATTCTGGTGCTCGCCCGTGTGCTGTTCGTGAGGGGTTTCGGTCTCTGTTCTTCTCTGTTCGTAGCAGCTCGTGGTGCCCAGCTGTTGTACGCAGCGCACCAGTGGAAGCACCGTTGGCCACCAGTCCGCTCTGCACCTCCTGCCTTTGCGTCAATCAAACCGGCATGCACCACAGCTGTCCGTCGGGCAGATCCGGGTGATGGCCGGTGCTTTTCCGGTTTGTTCACGAGCTGCCTGTTTTTTTGCCTGGATTGACTCCCTCTCAGTCTCTCCTCTCTGTTGCATCTGTACTTCGTCTCTGTTGACTCGTACAGCAGCAGCAGTCCATTCTGGTGTCCAGTGATTGAACAACAGTGTTGTTCTTGATCTTTCTTTCTGCAGGTTCTTTGCTAGTGTCAACTTGTTCATTTGCCACAGGTCTGCAGTAGTACAGCAGGTGCTCGTGCATCTCCTCTATCTCAGGGTGCAAGATTGATTGGTGCAGTGCAAGTAAAAGCCTAGGAGCTGCAGTGCAGGAATTCACTTCTATGCATTGTCAATTCTCTATTACAGTGATATATCATTGGTTATTACTTGCATCCTGTTATTGCTTTATAGTAGTACGTCAGTTGCAGCTTATTTTTTTCAGCTTGCAGTTTCTTTCTTCATTGCTGTATTTGAGTTCTGAATCTCTTTCCATCAGTTGTATTGGACTTCTATCATTGTGATGAATTTATCTAAGTGCTCTTATCACCAGTTGGCTTGAGTAATTTAATTTGGAAACTCATTTGTACTTGGCGGTGATTTTGGGACAGCGGCCAAATATTTTGAAAGAAATTTGAGGCTCCCATTCACCCCCCTCTGGTCGCCGTTTTCGGTCCTTCAATTGGTATCAGAGCCGGTTAAGGATCATTCCACCTTAATCGGTCCGTGATCCACGAAGGCGACATGGAGCGTGGTTCCGGCAAACCACCGTTCTTCGATGGAACAAATTATCTCTATTGGAAGATCCGCATGTCGGCGCATCTCTAGGGGATTGATTGGCTTGTTTGGGAGATTTGCGAGGATGCTACTTACGTTGTGCTTGAACCCCGTGCTCGTGTCACGCAAGATCAAAAAGATCGGCACAACGCTAATAGCAGAGCTCGTGCAGTTCTTTTCTCGAGTCTTTTGCTTCCAGAGTTCGAGAGAGTCTCCGATTGTACTACCGCTCGGGAGATCTGGGTGAGGCTTCAAAGCTATCACGAGGGGACCGCACAGGTCAAAACCAGACTCTACGAGACGTACAAGATGGAGTACGAGAACTTCACCCAGCTTGATGGTGAGACCATCGATGCCATGTTTTCTCGCTTTCAGACCATCGTCAACAAGATGCGAGCAAACATGGCACAGTTACCTTATGACGATCATGAGAGGGCACTCAAGCTTTTATATGCCCTAGATCGGAAGGTATGGGATGTGAAGGTGACTGCCATCATTGAGTATTCAGGGTATGAGACCCTCACCGTGGATGAGCTTTTCAGCAAGCTCAAGTCCACCGAGATCGACTACCAGACCCAAGCCAAGCTCAAGAATCCCTCTGCACCGACTATGGCTTTGGTCTCAGGTAACGACTCAAGTTCTTTGGCTAACTCTTCACAGGTGTCTTTTGCCTTGTCTTCTTTGGTGTCTGTCATAGAGGAGCAGATGGAGAGTCTTGGGGATGACGAGCTGGCGTTGATCATCAGCCGGTTCTCGCGGTTTCACAACAACCGCTTGAATCGCCGGTGTGGTGGTGGTTCGAAGGAAGGATGCTACGGCTATGATGATCTCGACCACTTCGTCGCCCACTGCCCCAAGAAGAACAAGCACTCCTTCGACAAGTACGACTCCAGCAAGCGTAAGGACAAGCGCGAGTACACCTCCAAGCACAAGTCGAAGGGAGGATTCGATAAGGAGGCGCTGAAGAAGAAGTACTTCAAGAAGGCCAAGGCCCAAGAGCACGCCTTCCTCGCCTCCCTCAGTAACCTCGACAATGACACCGACGACGACCGGTCTTCTTCTCCCTCGAGCGATGATGAGTCCGAGAAGAGGTGTCACACCTGGTTTTCTAAAGAACAAAACCAGGTTAATCATATGTGTGCCCAGGAAGTCCACACATATGTCAGAATGAAAAAGTATCAGAAACAATGTCATTATATAACGTATACATAACTATATTAACACTTACATCAGAGTATCGCGGAACGGTGACTAAACTTCAGGCTCCATTCTTCTCAGGGACGGCTGACTGGGGGTAACATATGCCTAGCACTTCTACTAGTCTGCTGGAAACTCCACTACACCTTTGTCCTTCTTCCGAGTAGCATCTTACTACACACTGGAGTGTGGGGGAAATAGCAAGAGTGAGTCCATGTCGAACTCAACAAATATAACACAGGGTTCATGAGGCTCAAAAGGCTAGACACTGTTTGACTGCGTTTAGCTTTTTAATCATCATATAATTAGCAATTGAGTAGCATCAAGATAATCCAATCCCATTAATGAATCAATGATCAATTGTAATAAGGATAATGAATAGCATTAACATGAGCATAATAATAACAACATTAATTAAACATGATATAACAATGGTGATAAACTATTCTGTAAGAATCCCCAAGGCCGCTCGTATCCGTGAGCACGGCTAGTATACCAGTTTTTAACTCTGCGCAGAGGTGTACACTTTCACTGTGAGTCATGATTTCCATATGCTAAGGGGTCATGAATCCCTAAGCACAAGAAACCATATAAAGCCATTCAAAAGTTCGTCTAACAAGTTAGGGCCATTAGATTCACTCGGCAGGCAGATGTAGAACCCCCCTTCCCTGTGGCACAACAACCGCAGCCTATACACACTAGGCCAGGGGCTCGCACTACACCCAACGTGGCAAGCCTTTCTTACGCCATTTAAGGTAACCTCTAACAAGCTAGAAAAGGTCTCTTGAACAACTAGAGCCAGAGCCATATAGCCCTCACAGCTGTACTGTATGTCCCGGTTATCACTTACAGGTAAGTCCTTATGGAGAGAAACCAGAGCAACAATATAACCCCTTGCTCTAGCCCCCTTTCAACAGTAATAAAATCATCTTAATTGGTTGATTGCATAATCCATTAGTCAAATTACAAGATCATTGTTCATAATTGAGCACTAGCAATAGCTATCCAAATGCATAACCCATAGGTTGACAAGAAATCAAGATAACAATTGCTAAGTTAAATCTCTAAGGTTGCCAAGGTAGACACATGCATATGATATTGATTATAGTGAATAGGTAACAAGGATGGTCCCATGTTATACTTGCCTTTTTCCCAAAGTTAAGCTGCTATCTTTTGGTCTCTAGCTTCTGCTTTGACTATCTCTCCTCAGCTCCTAGTCTTCAGTACTGACGAACCACGCTTCCTCTACTCGCAGCAACCAAGCAACACAAATAGACAAACAATACACACATCTAAGAACATGCATCAAACAAAAGAAACGCTTTAAAAAAAACACACTAAAGGACACGGTACGTTGCTACAGTCACAAAAACGCAAGAACGACGGATAATGGAGCTACCCTTAAAGAGGACACGCGACTATCGAGACGATTGCAACATAACTGAGAAGACCGAATATAAACTTGATTCATTTTAGTTATCACAATAAAGCGTTATATATTTTAGGAAAATATACTAAAGTGGAACTAACCAAATTATGTTGAATTATAAAAGCTAACGTTACACCTTAGCCATATTCTATTTATAAATATATCATAGTGTTTAAATCATTTAAACATTTATACTTTAGAAAGGTAGAACATGTGACAAGCTAAGTGTAAGCATTTACGATTCATGTTTAAACTAAGAAGTCATAATTGAAAAAGTCGTTTAAGTTGATATCGATCATATTATCATCTATTTATAAGATACCGGAGTTATAAACCTAAGTTGTTTTTAATAAACAAATAATCATTAGATAAACATTAATCAACTTATTTATAGATTTCATATTTAACTAAACAAATTATAATCAACAAAGAAATATTCAAGTTGTTATTTATCAAGTTATCATTTTATTATTTATAAAAGACCAGAGATAAACCTAAATTAACTTTAATTCAAAAAGGCATTAAATACATATTAATATAAGTGCATCTAAATTGGATTTATATGAATCATGTTCAACTATACAACTTATAGTAAATAAATACATATTTAAGTTAAAAGATAATAATAAAAGATTGATATTGTCCTATGTTGCTTTTATTTGAAAACCAGTTTGCACAATCATTAATCTAATTAATATTTAACTTACAAAATTTAAAGATATGAGACATGTTAAAAGTTCATACTAACATGTAACTTATAGTCAGCACAGCTGTACCACAACTAAAACGGAGTTAAACTTAGATCGCTTTTAGTTGGAAAGCTATTAAATAAATATTAATCTAATTAGCATTCAAGTTAATAAATTCGTGGTCAAGTGACGTGAAAAACATTGATACTAACTAAATTATAATCATAAACACACATGTTAACATGAATTAAATTAATATTTATTTATGAAACCGTGGTTATATAGTCTAAATTGCTTTTAATTATAAAGCTAGTACAAACATATTAATCAATATAATATTTAGCGATATATAGAAAAACACGTGACATAAAAAAAAACAGTATTTCTAATATGTCGCTTACATCACCACGATCACAAAGCAACAAAACGGAATTATAAACCTGTGTCACTTTTAATTAAAAGCTATTAAATTAATACTAATCAAATTATATTTTAAATTGATAAATTCATAATTATAAGACATAACAAACATTAGCATTACTATGTAGAGCGCAACGACACGAATCTAACGCGACTTAAACGACTTGAATCAGAGCTAAAACGATTAAACGAAGATTAATTTAGTGCTGGTGGCAATCTCGTAAATACCATCATCTTCATCATTGGCTGTTGCACGTCACATTCGTGGTCTTTCTCTGGAGCGTGGTCGTGGTAGCCTGCTGCTGCTGTACTCGCGGGAGGGAGAGGCTCCGGCCTAGGACCGGCATGGCGGCGCACTGGGCACTGGCCCACACGGACCCAAGGTAGGCCGGGCGCGCTCGTGGTTGCCTGCGCGGTGGACAGCGGCGTACGCAGCAGCAGCTGCAAGCGGCGGACGAGGGGGCTGCTGCCTGTGCGCTGGAAACCTGAAGTCAGAGCACACGGCTGGCTGAGAGGAGCCGGGATGCGACGTCCAAGTGAAGGCGTGGCCGGGGACCGAGATGACTGGAAAAACGAAGAAGAAAATCCGTCCATGGTGAGCTTGCCGGAGTTGGAGAAGGAGACATGGGAAATTGATGAAACGAGCACGAATTCGCGAAAAGGAAAACATGTCGGAGTAGAGGACGACGAGACAAACCTCGGAGTGGAAGCGGAATTCACCGAAGATGAGAAACGTGGCTAGAAAAGCTCGCCGAACCTTCGTCGGAAGTTCGCCGGAACGCAAGCTGTAGATGAAGAACTTCGGCGAGGGGTGGAGGAAGCTACGAGCGGCGGCTCACGATACGAGCTCAGCGGCGGCGGACAACAACAGCGGCGGCGAACGGCAACAGCGGCGGCGGGCGGCAACAGCGGCGGCGAACGGCAACAGCGGCGGCGCCTATATATAGGGAGAAAAACTTTCCACCTCCATGTCAACTAGCGATATGGTGCTAATTGACGTTGCACCCTCCATCTTTACTAATAGGCCTAATTAATTATTAAAGCCCATTAGTAAATAAATGAATGGACATTTAGGATTATTGCACACAAGCTTTGGTGGAAAATGAGATATTTATTATTTTCGGAATTAATTAATTTCGTGGATAAAATAATTCTAGAAAAGTCCAGAATTATTATTTAAGCCGCGAAAAATACTCCGAAAGCTCCGAAAATTCGAGGGAATTTTCTAGAGACATTATGGAACATGAGGAACCCAAATAAAGTATTTGGAGCTTATGAAAAGATGGATGAAGAAATCAAGGAAAAAGATTAAGCTCACGGAAATTAGAATTTTGAATCCAGAAAATACCAAAAAAAATTTCCGGTGAGAAGTAAACGTCGTCCTATGGCATTTTGAAAATAATAGCACTCACCAACACCAAAGACAAGCATCACACAAACACCACATTATTAAATTAATATGAAAAAGTTTAAAACCACAATTTTCTATATTTAAATTAGCAGCAACTTATCTTATCTAATAAATTTATTCAAACATTGAAATCATTTATTTTATTTAGTGTTTTTCATGCACAACCCAAAATAGGAAATTTTGGGTGTGACAAATCTACCCCACTTAACAGGAATCTCGTCCCGAGATTTAGAGAGATTGGGGAGAAAGATAAAGTTGATTCTGCAAGTCTTCACTTTTCCTTCATCAACTCTTATCCAATGATGATGCCACAAACTCATAACCAACTTTGTAAAGGTGTCCTTTAGACACTTACGATCCTTATAGATGGTTCCAACAGGTTACCCACTCTGAGAAAAGATACTTGCGCTCGATAATGACTTTGCAACCATGTAGATAGCTGATGCTTCCAGATGACGAAAATAGAACGTATAAACCTCCATCTTGTATCGTCTTTAGTTCAACAACCCCTCTTAAGAAGAGATCAGCTAGAGAACACCAAAGGATAACTTGCATTTGTTTCTGAGTGATGACTACCATTATGTCCTTCTGGCATCCCGAAGAGCTTCATGAGCATTTGCAAGAACAAGTAACCTGCACTTCCTCCCGAGCAGAAAAATAGCAGTGCAGAAATACAGTTATAACTCGAGTTCTGTGAATCCTATGATGTTGTAGCTTATACCGTTGGAAAACTTATCAAATTTACTACAACTTTCTTATAGAACACTTCTCCAGATTCTGCAGTTAAGGTAGTCGAAAACTGTGCACAACAGAAACTATTCTAGGTTACTGACAGCACAGATGCGTCGCCTTGTGATTTTCATAACTCCCAAACCATAATAACTATCATGGTGGTTCTTACAGTCAGAGAAAGATATTGAAGTCTACTGTTGTCCAGAATTTATCCATGATTTTTGGGCTTCCAAAAATAGAGATATAAGCTATGGAAGACAGACTGCTCTAAAAAGACAGGATAAGATAAAAATGAGATTCAGAGAGATTAGAGAGATAGATAACACTAATCTTCAAGTCTTCATGTTTCTTTGATTTGTGTTGATAAGACATAAGACATGGATTGAGGATAGCCAAAAGATGACATAAAAGATAAAGTTTGATCTTCAGCTCTTCATGTCTCGTCGCTTGAGATATTTAGGACTTGCTATTGTTGATAGTAGATGCTACTCCACTTAACAAAGATTTTGATCCACCTGGCAATGTCATTGAAGGCAACACTTTCTCTAAGGCTTGCTGCTAATGATAAGTCCTTCACTTAAAACTTACTAAACATACTTGATATGGGGGTGATGTCATCTAAGTTTTCATAAAACTAACTATAGACTTCCAACATCTCCTTCCTATGTCGTCTATGCTAACTTGTATAGAGTATGTTGAATTGAATGTTGAACTCCCAACTGATGATAGCTTGAAGTGAAGACCAGTCCTAACGAATACCCGAGCTTCTTGTAGATGATCCAACAAAGCACTGATCTCAAGCAAACAACACTAGCACATGAGTAGACTTCCAATCATAGAGATAACCACTTCTTCCAACTGAAGCACTAGGACATACGAAACCTTCATCTTGCAACACTCACAACTTTGCTACCCCCTTAAGAAAAAGAAACTAGGGGACACCTAAGTAACTTGCATCTCCTTTTATACTAGATAACCATAATCATCTCTAATGTAAGATTCCAAGGCAAATCAATGAGATTCAAAGATATCCAATGATATATTCACTTATAAAAGATAAGGAAGTAATGCAGAAAATTTCTGGGCGAATTCCAATTTTAGCAGTTCAGTAAATCTGGCATAACTCGAGCTACAGAGATCCAAATGAAGTGATCTTTAAATGGTTGGAAAGCTTATGAAATTATCTACAACTTTTATTAATAACACTTTTCCAGGTTCTGTCATCAAATTAATAAAAAACAGAGCTTAGCCAAAACTGTTCCAGAATTCCAGACTGTGCAGTAACCTCAACTTAGAACAGATATATCTCTTAGCTCAAAATAGATAAAAAGGTAAGTCCAGTGGGTTTGGAAAGATACGGAAGTCTAGTTATTCCCAGTAAAATTTCATAAATTTCTCATGTCCATATCTTGAGATATAACAGAAAAATTGCAGACTGCTATAGAAATCAGCGTGCGGAGTATTACGTAAAACCTACCCCACTTAACATGGATCGAGCTACTCCTCAAGACTTATACCTTCTGAGCCACCTTTGAAACATGAGAAAAAGGACAACACACAAGCAACACATCAAGCAAAACAAGCACACAACACATCATCGATACTACACGTGCTTCTTCAATAATGGTGGTCATTCTAATGGCACATTGGAGATGATGAAAGGCTATCGAACTTTAGAACAAGATGAGATCAGAAAACTTTTAGTAAAAACAACATAAAACAAAAACCAAGGAAGTAAGAAATATTAGCTCAAAGGAAGCTATATCAAGGAAAGGATACAACAGGACAAGGAAGAGGAAATAGTCAAAATCAATGAGTCTAAGGTATGACAAATTAGTTTTATAGTAAAATGAGTTTTAGAATACGTCCAGTGCTACTTGGCATACGTCCTACAGTCAACACCGCTCTGATACCACTCTGTCACACCCGGTTTTCTAAAGAACAAAACTAGGTTAATCATATGTGTGCCCAGGAAGTCCACACATATGTCAGAATGAAAAAGTATCAGAAACAATGTCATTATATAACGTATACATAACTATATTAACACTTACATCAGAGTATCGCGGAACGGTGACTAAACTTCAGGCTCCATTCTTCTCAGGGACGGCTGACTGGGGTAACATATGCCTAGCACTTCTACTAGTCTGCTGGAAACTCCACTACACCTTTGTCCTTCTTCCGAGTAGCATCTTACTACACACTGGAGTGTGGGGGAAATAGCAAGAGCATGTCGAACTCAACAAATATAACACAGGGTTCATGAGGCTCAAAAAGGCTAGACACTGTTTGACTGCGTTTAGCTTTTTAATCATCATATAATTAGCAATTGAGTAGCATCAAGATAATCCAATCCCATTAATGAATCAATGATCAATTGTAATAAGGATAATGAATAGCATTAACATGAGCATAATAATAACAACATTAATTAAACATGATATAACAATGGTGATAAACTATTCTGTAAGAATCCCCAAGGCCGCTCGTATCCGTGAGCACGGCTAGTATACCAGTTTTTAACTCTGCGCAGAGGTGTACACTTTCACTGTGAGTCATGATTTCCATATGCTAAGGGGTCATGAATCCCTAAGCACAAGAAACCATATAAAGCCATTCAAAAGTTCGTCTAACAAGTTAGGGCCATTAGATTCACTCGGCAGGCAGATGTAGAACCCCCCTTCCCTGTGGCACAACAACCGCAGCCTATACACACTAGGCCAGGGGCTCGCACTACACCCAACGTGGCAAGCCTTTCTTACGCCATTTAAGGTAACCTCTAACAAGCTAGAAAAGGTCTCTTGAACAACTAGAGCCAGAGCCATATAGCCCTCACAGCTGTACTGTATGTCCCGGTTATCACTTACAGGTAAGTCCTTATGGAGAGAAACCAGAGCAACAATATAACCCCTTGCTCTAGCCCCCTTTCAACAGTAATAAAATCATCTTAATTGGTTGATTGCATAATCCATTAGTCAAATTACAAGATCATTGTTCATAATTGAGCACTAGCAATAGCTATCCAAATGCATAACCCATAGGTTGACAAGAAATCAAGATAACAATTGCTAAGTTAAATCTCTAAGGTTGCCAAGGTAGACACATGCATATGATATTGATTATAGTGAATAGGTAACAAGGATGGTCCTATGTTATACTTGCCTTTTTCCCAAAGTTAAGCTGCTATCTTTTGGTCTCTAGCTTCTGCTTTGACTATCTCTCCTCAGCTCCTAGTCTTCAGTACTGACGAACCACGCTTCCTCTACTCGCAGCAACCAAGCAACACAAATAGACAAACAATACACACATCTAAGAACATGCATCAAACAAAAGAAACGCTTTAAAAACACACTAAAGGACACGGTACATTGCTACAGTCACAAAAACGCAAGAACGACGGATAATGGAGCTACCCTTAAAGAGGACACGCGACTATCGAGACGATTGCAACATAACTGAGAAGACCGAATATAAACTTGATTCATTTTAGTTATCACAATAAAGCATTATATATTTTAGGGAAATATACTAAAGTGGAACTAACCAAATTATGTTGAATTATAAAAGCTAACGTTACACCTTAGCCATATTCTATTTATAAATATATCATAGTGTTTAAATCATTTAAACATTTATACTTTAGAAAGGTAGAACATGTGACAAGCTAAGTGTAAGCATTTACGATTCATGTTTAAACTAAGAAGTCATAATTGAAAAAGTCGTTTAAGTTGATATCGATCATATTATCATCTATTTATAAGATACCGGAGTTATAAACCTAAGTTGTTTTTAATAAACAAATAATCATTAGATAAACATTAATCAACTTATTTATAGATTTCATATTTAACTAAACAAATTATAATCAACAAAGAAATATTCAAGTTGTTATTTATCAAGTTATCATTTTATTATTTATAAAAGACCAGAGATAAACCTAAATTAACTTTAATTCAAAAAGGCATTAAATACATATTAATATAAGTGCATCTAAATTGGATTTATATGAATCATGTTCAACTATACAACTTATAGTAAATAAATACATATTTAAGTTAAAAGATAATAATAAAAGATTGATATTGTCCTATGTTGCTTTTATTTGAAAACCAGTTTGCACAATCATTAATCTAATTAATATTTAACTTACAAAATTTAAAGATATGAGACATGTTAAAAGTTCATACTAACATGTAACTTATAGTCAGCACAGCTGTACCACAACTAAAACGGAGTTAAACTTAGATCGCTTTTAGTTGGAAAGCTATTAAATAAATATTAATCTAATTAGCATTCAAGTTAATAAATTCGTGGTCAAGTGACGTGAAAAACATTGATACTAACTAAATTATAATCATAAACACACATGTTAACATGAATTAAATTAATATTTATTTATGAAACCGTGGTTATATAGTCTAAATTGCTTTTAATTATAAAGCTAGTACAAACATATTAATCAATATAATATTTAGCGATATATAGAAAAACACGTGACATAAAAAAACAGTATTTCTAATATGTCGCTTACATCACCACGATCACAAAGCAACAAAACGGAATTATAAACCTTTGTCACTTTTAATTAAAAGCTATTAAATTAATACTAATCAAATTATATTTTAAATTGATAAATTCATAATTATAAGACATAACAAACATTAGCATTACTATGTAGAGCGCAACGACACGAATCTAACGCGACTTAAACGACTTGAATCAGAGCTAAAACGATTAAACGAAGATTAATTTAGTGCTGGTGGTAATCTCGTAAATACCATCATCTTCATCATTGGCTGTTGCACGTCACGTTCGTGGTCTTTCTCTGGAGCGTGGTCATGGTAGCCTGCTGCTGCTGTACTCGCGGGAGAGAGAGGCTCCGGCCTAGGACCGGCATGGCGGCGCACTGGGCACTGGCCCACACGAACCCAAGGTAGGCCGGGCGCGCTCGTGGTTGCCTGCGCGGTGGACAGCGGCGTACGCAGCAGCAGCTGCAAGCGGCGGACGAGGGGGCTGCTGCCTGTGCGCTGGAAACCTGAAGTCGGAGCACACGGCTGGCTGAGAGGAGCCGGGATGCGACGTCCAAGTGAAGGCGTGGCCGGGGACCGAGATGACTGGAAAAACGAAGACGAAAATCCGTCCATGGTGAGCTTGCCGGAGTTGGAGAAGGAGACATGGGAAATTGATGAAACGAGCACGAATTCGCGAAAAGGAAAACATGTCGGAGTAGAGGACGACGAGACAAACCTCGGAGTGGAAGCGGAATTCACCGAAGATGAGAAACGTGGCTAGAAAAGCTCGCCGAACCTTCGTCGGAAGTTCGCCGGAACGCAAGCTGTAGATGAAGAACTTCGGCGAGGAGTGGAGGAAGCTACGAGCGGCGGCTCGCGATACGAGCTCAGCGGCGGCGGACAACAACAGCGGCGGCGAACGGCAACAGCGGCGGCGGGCGGCAACAGCGGCGGCGAACGGCAACAGCGGCGGCGCCTATATATAGGGAGAAAAACTTTCCACCTCCATGTCAACTAGCGATATGGTGCTAATTGACGTTGCACCCTCCATCTTTACTAATAGGCCTAATTAATTATTAAAGCCCATTAGTAAATAAATGAATGGACATTTAGGATTATTGCACACAAGCTTTGGTGGAAAATGAGATATTTATTATTTTCGGAATTAATTAATTTCGTGGATAAAATAATTCTAGAAAAGTCCAGAATTATTATTTAAGCCGCGAAAAATACTCCGAAAGCTCCGAAAATTCGAGGGAATTTTCTAGAGACATTATGGAACATGAGGAACCCAAATAAAGTATTTGGAGCTTATGAAAAGATGGATGAAGAAATCAAGGAAAAAGATTAAGCTCACGGAAATTAGAATTTTGAATCCAGAAAATACCAAAAAAAATTTCCGGTGAGAAGTAAACGTCGTCCTATGGCATTTTGAAAATAATAGCACTCACCAACACCAAAGACAAGCATCACACAAACACCACATTATTAAATTAATATGAAAAAGTTTAAAACCACAATTTTCTATATTTAAATTAGCAGCAACTTATCTTATCTAATAAATTTATTCAAACATTGAAATCATTTATTTTATTTAGTGTTTTTCATGCACAACCCAAAATAGGAAATTTTGGGTGTGACAAGAGGCGTGAGGACAAGTTGACCGAGCTTTGCTTCGTCGCCAAGTCCATCCACGGAGGCTACTGCACCATGGCCGTGGATGAAGGGGTGAAGCCCAACAAGGACGTGCTTCCCGGCGACGACGACTCTACCGAGGTAAAACCCTCCGTCGATGCTCTTATTGCCGAGCTTGATATCATGACCGATACTTTAATGAGTCAAGATAAGCTGCTGAAACGTGCTGCTCGTGAGAGGAAAGAGTTTAAGGACAAGCTAGAAGTTGTGGAGAAAGAGCTTGAGGAAGCTAAGAAGCTTGTTGTTCATGTGACTGATGAGGTTGAGTGCGATGAATGTGCTGTTCATATGACTAACCTTTCTGAGTTGCAATCTAAGTATGCTGCCTTGTTAGATGAGAACGATGAGCTGAAGGCTAGGTCTAGCTTTTTGGGTGCGTGCAAGTCTTGTTCAGGCTTGCAATCTGAGCTGGCAGAGAAGAATGCCAAGATCCTTACTCTTGAGAAGGCCAATTCAGATAGCACTATTATTGAGTGTGAACGTTGTGAGAGCTTGGTGTTGGAGCTTGAGTCTTGCAGGCATGACAAGATGAGATTCGAGGAAGACAACACATACCTTCGGTCCATCTAGAATTGGGTGTCTTGTAGTGAGCCGCAGTTGGGCATGATGATGAGCCAGTTCAGGCGGGGAACTGGGACATCGGGAGTAGGCTTTGCTCTAGGTGGGAAGGGTGAACATGTCTATGGCAAAGTTGGTGAGTTTAGTGGTTTGAACCCAAGTGAGAAACCTTCCACTACTCCTAAATTGATTAAGATCAATCCACCTAAGCCTACCGAACCCACTGTGAAAGATGGAGTGTTTGAAGAGCCTCTAAGAGCTCCACCCCAGAAACAAGTTTGGGTTCCAAAACTGAACCATCTTAGGAACCCACTTGACACTCTACCGAACATCTCTGAGGATCCCCTTCCTAAAGCCAGAAAGCTACCCAGAGTGACACATACCCACAAGAAAGTGAGCCAACAACCACCCAAGAGAGAGGTGAGGTATCATTGTGACTACTGCCATAGGGATGGTCACCTTACTGAGTTTTGCTTTAGGAGGAAGAGAGATGAGCGGTGAGAGTACGAGTTGAACAACTGGAACATGTACCGCCCGCCCCATGGCGTACATGTGCCGCCTGTTCAGAGGCGCAATGCTAGGCCAAGAGGTGCAATGCCTCAAGGTGCTAGGCCTCAGGTTGCTAGACCACGCGGTGGTCGTGGTGGTCGTGCCCGGCGTGGTTCAGGTCGTGATCAATATGACTTTGGACCTCGTGACAGTGGCTTTCAGTCCTACAGTTCTAGCAGACCACGTTTTCCCCTACGTGGTGCTCACTTTCCTCAAATAGGACATGGTGTGTTTGGTGTTTTTCCTAACACTTTTCCAGGGCAAATGAGCCAACACTGGTATCCTTCACAGTTTACTAACCCCAGTGTTGCGCCATTTGCTCATCCTATGTCTTTCTATTGATGCAGGACGGAGGCCTGGAGAACACGTGGCTCATTGATTCCGGATGTTCGCGCCACATGACCGGAAGTTCCAAATGGTTCTCCAGCCTCGACCCCGTGCAATGTAAGGAGTACATCACATTCAGAGACAATAGCAAAGGTAAAGTGCTTTCTCGTGGGACCATTCGGGTCAATGAGAGTTTTGTCTTGAAGGATGTTGTTTTGGTTTCAAACTTGCATTTCAACTTGCTTTCTGTTTCGCAACTCCTACAAGATGGCTTTGAAGTGCGCTTTAAGACCGGCTTGTCTCGAGTTCTTGATTCCCAAGGAAATCTTGTTTGCCAGATTGTTCCTTTTGGCCGTGTCTTTCGAGCTAATTTTTCTCACTCCTTCGGCTCTTCTCGATGTTTGGTGGCCGGATCCTCCTCTGAGCTTTGGAAGTGGCATAGGAGACTTGGTCACTTGAGCTTTGACTTACTAGCTAGGTTGAGCTCACTTGATCTAATCCGAGGATTGCCCAAGTTAAAATTTGAGTAGGATTTGGTGTGTCACCCTTGTCGTCACGGGAAGATGGTTGCGGCTTCTCACCCTCCTGTGACTCAGGTCATGACCAAGGGACCCGGTGAGCTACTCCATATGGACACTGTTGGTCCGGCTCGGGTTCGGTCTGAGGGAGGAAAGTAGTACGTTCTAGTGATCGTGGATGATTTTTCTCGCTACTCTTGGGTGTTTTTCATGGAGGGTAAGGATGAGGCTTTTTCTCATGCTCGAGATTTGATTGTTCGGTTACAGACTGAGTTGCCAAAGAATGCCATAAGAGCTATACGTAGTGACAATGACACATAATTCAAGAACTCTCAGTTTGATAACTTTTGCTCTTCTTTGGGTCTTGAGCACCAGTTCTCCTCGCCTTATGTCCCTCAGCAGAACGGTGTTGTTGAGCGCAAGAATCGGACCCTTGTTGAGATGGCTAGGATGATGCTCGATGAGCATAGGACTCCTAGGAGATATTGGGCCGAAGCGATCAACACCGCGTGTCATGTTTCCAATCGCATATTTCTTCGAGCCTTTATGAAGAAAACTTCTTATGAGCTGCGATTCGGTCGACTACCCAAGGTGAGCCACTTTCGAGTGTTTGGATGCAGGTGCTTCATTCTGAAACAAGGTAATTTAGACAAATTTGAGTCTCGATCCTCGGATAGTGTCTTTCTTGGTTATGCTTCACATTCTCATGCATATCGAGTACTTAACCTTGAAACTAACCGAGTTGTAGAGACTTGTGAAGTCACTTTCGACGAGACCATGCCTTGTTTTGTTCCTGTCTTTGAAAGTACAGGTGATCAAGAGATTGGTGAGAGCATCTTCATTGAGGAGAATGAGGAAGATACTGATTGGGGAGATGCAGAACCGACCTCTTCGGCTGCTCCAGTCGAGTCTACGACGACTACATCGGCTCACGGACCAGACCCATCTTCTTCCACTACATGGGGTCCGCACGAGCCGCTTCCTCAGCCTACTCCAGCTGCACCTGAGGAGGCCCCGACAGCTGTTGAGGGGGAGGCGACATCTTCGAGGGAAGCTCCTCGGCACATCCAGCGTCGCCACCCGCCTCAAACCATGATCGGCGACATCAGTCAGCGTGTTACACGCTCAAGGTCATATGAAATCTCACATTTCGCTCATTCCGCTTTTGTTGCTAATTTCGAGCCACAAAATGTTGGACACGCACTTTCTGATCCCGATTGGGTCAATGCTATGCACGAGGAGTTACAGAACTGTGAGAGAAATGAAGTCTGGGTCTTAGTTCCACCTCCACCTGAGTGTCACCCTATAGGTACAAAATGGGTTTTCAAGAACAAGCAAAGTGAGGATGGAGTGGTGGTGAGAAACAAGGCTAGGCTAGTGGCTCAGGGGTTTTGTCAGAAAGAGAGAGTAGACTTTGAAGAAACCTTTGCTCCTGTGGCCCGTATCGAGGCTATAAGGATGCTCTTAGCTTATGCAGCTTTGAAAGGGTTCAAGCTGTATCAAATGGATGTGAAGAGCGCCTTTTTGAACGGGTACATAGAGGAAGAGGTGTATGTGAGACAACCCCCTAGCTTTGAAAATCCCAAGTATCCCAACCATGTCTACAAACTCCACAAAGCCTTGTATGGGTTGAAACAAGCCCCGAGAGCCTAGTATGAGTGTTTGAAAGCCTTCTTGCTTGCTAAGGGCTTTAAGATGGGTTCAGTAGATAAAACTTTGTTTCTCCTCAAGCAAGGCACTGACACACTTTTGGTTCAGATTT
Organism: Saccharum spontaneum; assembly: GCA_022457205.1. Classification (NCBI taxonomy): domain Eukaryota; kingdom Viridiplantae; phylum Streptophyta; class Magnoliopsida; order Poales; family Poaceae; genus Saccharum; species Saccharum spontaneum. Next base: position 43,181,377 of record CM039614.1, read on the forward strand.
ACGTGGATGATATCATTTTTGGTGGTTCCTCTCACGCTCTTGTTGCAAAGTTTTCTGAGACTATGAGCAGAGAATTCGAGATGAGCATGATGGGCGAGTTGACATTCTTCCTCGGGCTGCAAATCAAGCAAACACGTGAAGGAACATTCGTGCACGAAGGCAAGTACACCAAGGATCTCCTGAGAAAGTTTGATATGGGCGAGGCCAAGCCTTTTTCGACGCCCATGTCGACTACGACGGCCCTGGACGAGGACAAGGAAGGAGAAGCTGTGGACCAGAAGGAGTACCGAAGCATGATCGGATCGTTGCTGTACCTGACGGCGACGAGACCGAACATCCAGTTCGCGGTCTGCTTGTGCGCGCGCTTTCAGTCTTCACCGCGCACATCGCATCGTCAAGCCGTCAAGCGGATCATGAGGTACCTTCGTTTCACACCCGAATTTGGTCTTTGGTTTTCGGCTTTCTCCTCTCTTTCTCTTTGCGGTTACTCTGATGCGGATTATGCTGGTTGTCGTACTGAGAGAAAGTCCACTTCTGGGACTTGTCAGTTTCTTGGGTCTTCTCTTGTGTCTTGGTCCTCTCGCAAGCAGACCTCTGTAGCCCAATCCACCACAGAAGTTGAGTATGTTGCTGCTGCTGCTTGTTGTTCCCAGTTGCTTTGGATGGTTGCTACTTTGCGAGACTATGGCTTAGAGTTTAGGCGAGTGCCTTTGTTCTGTGATATCACCAGTGCCATATGTGTAGCCAAAAACCTCGTTCTCCACTCCAAAACCAAGCACATAGAGGTCCGTTTTCACTTTTTACGAGACCACTATGAGAAAGGGGACATTGACCTTATTCATGTTGACACCCACAACCAGCTCGCAGACTTCTTCACTAAACCCCTTGACCAAGCCCATTTTGCTCGCTTGCGAGGAGAGCTTGGAGTTTGCTTCCCTTTTTAGCTTGGGAAGTTTTGGTTCTTGTACATTAGTTTGTGGTTTTCTTTTTTCTTTAGCTTTTGCTTTTGCTTTTGCTTTTGTATCATATTTGCATATCATATCATCATGTATCATATTGCATCTCGAGCTTCATCTTTATAGTAGCTAGATTGACACTATGCTCTTGTTGGGGATGTTATGGATATACATGATGTGCTTTGCTTAGGCTCACTTTGATCTCTTGATATGAGCTAAAATTGCCTTTTTCAATTGTGAACTTGAATAACACTTGATGAAACTTGGAACATGTTCACCACTACTTTGTGGCAACTAGCATGTATAGGTGTGTCGAGAACCCTTTTGCTTCATATATATGCTTAGTTGCTACGGCTCATACCTTGAGTTACACACTTGCTTGAGAAACTTGAAATTGTGCTAAAACTTGAAAAAAAAACAAGGTATGAAAAGATCGGGATGGGTCTTTGCTGTCCCATGTCAGAGTATCGAGACAACTCCTTATTGCACTTAAGGGTGAACTTGAGCTCTGTAATGGATACCGAGATCACTGTCTTAAGCTTCTAATTGCTTTTGGCATAGGCTTGACATGATCGATAAGTCAGGTTTTGATGGCATCGATAACCTCCCGCACACATTTGTTTGACAAACTTTTGTGATAAGCTGCATAACTCCGATAAAATTTAAAATTTGATCAAATCACAAGTTTGTCTCATGACATGATGTGTGAACTTTGTTTGGGGTAGTTCACTTTGCATACATGTGTAGCACAAGGTTGATCTCCTGTCTATATTTGCTATGTGCTCATTTGGTGGTGAACCCTCTTTTAAATTGCTCAAACTTGATCAAACTAGCTAAAATGTTATATCTCATCTCATTTGGTCATTTTGAGCATTTGCTAGCACTTGTACTTGTTGCTATGTATACATGACAGCATCAGCTAGAGCATTCTTTCAATCTACTTGCTATAATCTTGAAGCTTCTGCATTCATAGCATGTGTTTGAGGGGGAGTTGTAATCCTTGGGCTCTAGCTTGATAAGTGCATGTGTCAACAAGGGGGAGAGATATGTCACACTCACCATGTCAACAAGGGGGATAAGTTGTCAACAAGGGGGAGAAGTCTCCATTTCGTGTATTCATTTGAGAGAGATTGCATTTGTTCAGGTGGAGTTGCATTTGAGTTGCTTTTGCTAGATGTGTTGAGCCTTTGCCTCTTCTGGAGGGTCTAGCAGTTTTTCGGCTTTTCGATCTTCGCTAGTGGTGTTGAGTCCGTTGCCTCTTCTTGAGGGCTAGCTTTGTTTTATTTGGTTGCGTCGAGCCGTTGCCCATGTCTTTGGGGACCAAGTTTTTGCTCATTTCAAATGACTTGTTTCGGCTTTTCTTTGGCTTTTGGTCATTTGGTTGAGCTCTTTATTTTCTCTTCTTCTTCTTCTTCTTTTGCTCAAGCTGTTCGTGTATTGGTGTTGACAATGCACTCATCAAGGGGGAGATTGCGAACACAAGGTTGACAAGTACCCTTGTGTGTTCGTTTTGTGATGAGTGATTGTCAATGTGATCCACGAAGTAGGTTGAGTGGTGACTAACCCTACCTTGGCGAAAGCCTTGTGTGCGACATGTCTCTTGGCTTGTGTTGTGCATGTGTGGAGCACGGAGGCGGTAGCCGACGGCGAGGTGAAGGTCAAGGAGGACGTGCCGTGCCGATGGACCGGAGGGGTGAAGGGCGGACGTGAGGCTTGGACCGAGGGACCCGGAGGCCAGGTGGCTAGCCGCGGTGGCTGACACTTGGGACATCGACAAGTGCGAGAAGACATGGGAGTGACCGTGTTGAGCGTGGAGGTGACACGCGTCGGATGGCGGGGGACGCGTATGGAGTACGCTACTCGCGGAACGGTTTGATGGTTTGGGCCTCAAAACCATCGGAGGCGGGTTTACGGGTTTGGGCCTCAAAACCCGGGCGGAGGTTCCGAGGAGGAACGGACGACACGTGGCGGCATCGGGGAGGTCGCGTCGAAGCGAAGCTACCGGTGAGGAGGCGCGGTGGCCGTCGGATCAAGATGAAGACCGGGTTGGACCTTTACGTCCTTGGGCTAAATGGTTTGGCTCATTTGTATCTAGGGGCAAATCGGGGATTGTGTAATAGCCCTGTTAAATAGGATGAGAGAGCCCCCATCTCCCTCACCTCTTTCCCATTCTCTTATTTTCCCCTTCCACCTAGGGTTTCATTTTTCTACTTCTGGAGAGAGGTCCACAACTGAAATTCGTGGTTGTGTAATCCATGACTTTGCCATTGGAAGAGAGGCCTTAACCTCTCGGTGTCCTCTGGACGTAGAGATATGCAGTGGTTGTGTTCGTGACTTTTGTTTTCGTGAGTTACTGTTCACCAGTTTTTCCTCTTCTTGATTTGTGCTCGTTTTGAGTTTTTCTGTGAGATTTGTTTGGTCCGGTTGATGCTTTGACGAGTGATGAACAATCCTACCAAGTGATTTGAATCAATTCCACTTGTGCATCAAGATCCAAGCCGATCTTCATTTTGGGGGAAAACTCGTTCTTGCTCGAATTTCTTTGATTTATGGAGTTCTAGTTCGAATTGGGCAATGATTTGTTGGGAATAGCTCACCTACTCCTTTGTGATCCTCTTTGTGAAATCTGAGAACGAATCATATAGCTTTGATTGAGTTTTGAGTCGTTCTGGTGCTCGCCCGTGTGCTGTTCGTGAGGGGTTTCGGTCTCTGTTCTTCTCTGTTCGTAGCAGCTCGTGGTGCCCAGCTCTTGTACGCAGCGCACCAGTGGAAGCACCGTTGGCCACCAGTCCGCTCTGCACCTCCTGCCTTTGCGTCAATCAAACCGGCATGCACCACAGCTGTGCGTCGGGCAGATCCGGGTGATGGCCGGTGCTTTTCCGGTTTGTTCACGAGCTGCCTGTTTTTTTTGCCTGGATTGACTCCCTCTCAGTCTCTCCTCTCTGTTGCATCTGTACTTCGTCTCTGTTGACTCCTACAGCAGCAGCAGTCCATTCTGGTGTCCAGTGATTGAACAACAGTGTTGTTCTTGATCTTTCTTTCTGCAGGTTCTTTGCTAGTGTCAACTTGTTCATTTGCCACAGGTCTGCAGTAGTACAGCAGGTGCTCGTGCATCTCCTCTGTCTCAGGGTGCAGGATTGATTGGTGCAGTGCAAGTAAAAGCCTAGGAGCTGCAGTGCAGGAATTCACTTCTATGCATTGTCAATTCTCTATTACAGTGATATATCATTGATTATTACTTGCATCCTGTTATTGCTTTATAGTAGTACGTCAGTTGCAGCTTAGTCTTTTCAGCTTGCAGTTTCTTTCTTCATTGCTGTATTTGAGTTCTGAATCTTTTTCCGTCAGTTGTATTGGACTTCTATCATTATGATGAATTTATCTAAGTGCTCTTATCACCAGTTGGCTTGAGTAATTTAATTTGGAAACTCATTTGTACTTGGCGGTGATTTTAGGACAGCGGCCAAATATTTCGAAAGAAATTTGATGCTCCCATTCACCCCCCTCTGGTCGCCGTTTTCGGTCCTTCAGGGAGTAATTTTCAGGGGTGGTTCACTAAGAGGACCGGCCCTATACATTATTTTTTAGGGATGCTTCTACCGCCCTTAGAAACATCTGATTTTTAGGGCCGTTTCTCTTAACAAATCCAACCTTGAACATCTCATTTGAAGGGGCAGCTCTTTTAAAATAATCGTCTCGAAAATGGATACATTTATAGGGACAATTTTCTTAACGGATCTGCCCCTTAAAATTAATTTTCAGGGGTGGTTCGTGAGTTACAGTGCTCCCGTCCTAGTTACAGGTGGTTTCCTATGGGAACTGTGCCTCTAATAAATCGGTGCCAATTGTAGAAAAGATATGTGTTGTGTAGTGTAGTATTGTTTTTTAAGATGTGAGAAGCTGCTTCAGTGCTTTTCCTGATTAATTATTATTAATGTAACTATCCTATCAATGACAAACGCCTGTACACAATACACAGCTCACGCCATCTGTACGTTTTGATGGCTTGGCTAGCTTGAAATAGACTGAATTCTGAAGCACGAGTTGGCCGGAGCCCTGCTCTGTTCACCGTGGTCGTCTTCGACTACTGTCAGTTCATGTAGGGTACGAGCAGAACTGGCGCTGAGACTGCAGGAGAAGATTTGAAGAGAAGCGGTCCTGAGCAGCAGGTGGCTGCAGGTACGACATGTCCAAGAGAAACGTGACGAGGATCAATGCGAGGATGAGTAGCGTCGCCAGCATCTTGAAGAGGTTGAGCCACGGCGTGCGCGAGAGTAGCAGCTTCTGGCAGGGGATTGGCCGCGGGCCCAGCAGCACGCCGAGGAGCCCCTTCAGCCCGAGCCGCGCCCATATTGCCTTGGCGAGCACCGTGGGCCACCAGGTGCCCGGGTGCGCGAAGACCACGGACACGCACGCCATGGCGCACACGGCAGCGTTCAGGTTCCCGCCGGGGATCCCGGTCCCCGGTGGGCTGAGCGCCAGGTGCACGCCGAAGGCGAAGGTGGCGATGACGAGCAGGACGCCAACGTGGAGCAGGTTGGACGACCAGACGTGGTAGCGGCTGCGGTACCTGGGGTGCACGGTGGTGAGCCCCGCGTACATGAGCAGGCACGTCGCCACCGTGGAGCACAGGAATGCCAGCGCGTTGGACAGGATGAACGCCCAGAACGCCGGCCTCTCCGCGGCGTCAGCGGCAGTCCCGGGCATGGTGAAGGGCGCCGCGAACGTCACCGTCGCGATGAGAACCGACCCGATGGCGTGGTTCTGCGTCAGGTTGGTGAACTTGCTGAGCTCCTTCTCCGAGCCCCCAACCCCGGTGCGCTTGTTCAGGTACTCGTCCCGGCGGCGGGGGCTGCGGTGCGCGCCGCACCACACCAGGCACTGCACTATCAGAACCTCCGGGTTCATCGGGTGCGTGTAGCCGTGGTCGAGCTCGTTGATGGCCAGGTCCAGCGGCGTCGCGCCGTCGTTGTTCATGATGCTCAGGTTCACCTTCACGTCACGCACCAGCAGCATGGCGATCCTGTCGCAGCCGTGCTTCACAGCCAGGTGCAGCGGCGTGTTCCCCCTGATGTCGCGCGCGTTCATCATCCTCCCGAATCTCGGGTTCTTGCACATGTGCTGCACCACCTTCTCCTTCTTGTGCTCGATGGCGCAGTGCAGGACGTTCCTCCCTCGGTTGTCCAGCAGCTCGTCGCTGTTGGGGCACGTCTCCATGAGCCGCTCGATGATGTCTATCTTGCCCATCTTCGCGGCGGTGTGCACGGGGAAGAGCCCGTCCACGTCCGGGATGTACGCCAGCGAAGAGTCCTCCTGCAGGAGTAACTTCACTGCACCAATCTTCCCAGCCGACGCCGCATGGTGGAGGGCCGTGTTCCCAGAATTGTCCACCTTCTTCGCGAGCGTCGGCTCCCAGCACCACAGTGACTTGCTCATTTCTTGAAATGTTCAAGTTGTATATATGCAACACATCATCAGGAACCATATCAAATCAAAACCTAGCACGAAATGCCAAAGAAAGATTGGCAGCTTACCTTCACTGGCAAGGACCGCAGCGTGCAGGGCAGTCTGTCCATCGGGTCCGGCGTAGTACGCCGGAGATTTCACCCCATCAGGCGGGGAGCCTGCGATCAGGACGTCGACCATGTCGGCGCGGCCTAACGCGGCCGCCAGGTACAGCGGGGAGAAGCCCTTCCCGTCGACCACCGCGGCCAGCCCACCGTCCGCGGACATGAGCTTCGCCAGGACCGCCTCATGGCCGTTCCTGATGGCCTCGTGCATCGCGGTCGCGCCCTCCGAGTTCCTCGCCCGTAGCATGGACTCCTCGTCGCTAGACGCGCCGGCATCCCACGCCGGCGCCGCCGCCACCGTCGCAGTGGCAAGGGCATGCTCGATAAGGTAGCACACCACGTCGACGTGCCCGGCCTTCGCGGCACAGATCAGAGGAGTGTTGCGCAGGTTGTTCCTGGCCCTGACGAGCGACGCGTCAAGGTCGCACATTATGCGGGCGTGCTCCAGGTAGCCACGCCCGGCGGCGATATGGAGCGCCGTGTTCCCCTCCGAGGTGACGCCTTTCAGGCAGCTCCGGCTGCCTCGCTGCGTAGCTTCGAGCTCGCCTCCATTGTCAGTAGTGCTTCTCAAACCGAGCACCTGCTCTAGGAGCGCCTTGTCGCCGGTGGCGGCAGCTCTGAGCAGCTCATGGTTCATGGTGTGTGGGGTGTGCCGTGGTGGTACACCTGCTGAAGAAGACATGATCATGGTGTGGTTCGAGCACGGCATTAGTTTGAGTGCTCATACAGTAATTCCAGACACTAAAGTAGGCGCTTTAAGCTAGCCCTCCTGCATAAATATACACATAAATATGGGTGATTTGCATGGTAATTTACCACATTAGAAAGAAGAGTCAAACACACAACCGCGTAAGTGACTTGGCCCCATCAATCAACATCAAAATTTTGGCAAAGCATATCATAACTGCAAATAGAAGCCACTAATTTTGCACAAGATGACAATCAGAAGCTCAGATCGCTGGAAACGGGAGTTACAGAGTTTGATTTCCTGATGTGGGTATGAATGCTATGGATGTATACAAAAGGCTCTTGAAATCACATGAAATTTGAGTTACACAAACATATGCTACATCGCGGCTTTCACTCAGCTCTCCAAATACCATTCAGGTGTGTCATGGATGTTCAAGTATTGAAGTTTCATTTTATCTGTCGATCGAAAGCGGATATAGGGCAAGAGCATATCCAATTCATGAGACTAGCTATGAAAGTGAAAAACTAGTAGTGAGGCCAACAATCCTAAGTAATCTAGTTAGATTACGTTCAAGATGGGACACCGATGAATATCACAGCAAGTGGTTAGATATCATAATACTGTCTAATGCAAATCTGAGCAAGCGATATGTGTCGTTTACTAAAAAAAATATCAGTACGTGTCATGTGCATATGAAGGACAGGCGGACAGGCCATTATATCAGAGCACATCTATTTTTTTACAACCACCTGCTAGTTCTTAGCATAACTACTAATAATGAAAGGATTGGAAAGGTACCTGAGCTTAACGAGTATCTTAGCATGACTACTAGTACTGCGACTGTCAATTTCGACTAGAAAAGAAAGGGATGCTCAAATGCAAGTTTGCTATTACTCCTACCTTAGTAACGTGTTACATAGAGAACATGCGCTGTGTTTGTTAACGATTCATTTTTGCATTGACTAATAGTGAATTACTAATATAATGACGCCACATGGTACTGCCTTTCATCATCCCTTCGATCATTTCTCCGGTGCTAAGACATCGCGAGATGCACTGCACGTAGTGCAATGTGCATCAAAGATAGATGAGACAAAACAGAGCCAACCACTCCACCATATATGCACAAGACAACAATAATCCGAGGACGTCACAATCGAGCCCCGAACACAAGCAAAGCGGCTGCAGGACCATGCAACAGCAGCGAAATTGCGTAGGAATGGAAACCGATAGCACCAGCTCCATTCCATTCCGGTTGCACGCGGTGTGCCGGTTGAGGTCCCTTGAAGGCTCCAACGGGGAAGAAATGGCATGGAACTTTGCGCACATAAATTTTACTCCCTCCTTTCAAAAATGTTACTCCCTCCATTTTAAATTATAAGATATTTTGACTTTCTAGGTATATTATTTTACTATGTATTTAAACATAGTAAGTACTACATGTCAAAAGCAAAGAATCCAGAAAAGCAAAAAGTCTAATAATTGAGAATGGAGAGAGTAATTGTATTAGAACAGAGAAAAAGTAATACAAAATATATTTTGACCATTAATTTCTCTTATAATCAGCTTAAAAAACATCTTATAGGCACTTTTAACATAAATTTATTGATGCAAGTTTTATGCTCTAAACTTTCACACAATTTGATTAATTATTAGTCAAAATTTATGAACTTTGACTTTTCCTTTGTTCAAATACGATTATCATTTCTGAACGGAGTTAGTAAAATATACTACTACAAGGAAAACACGGCAGAAATAAGGACGCACCTTTATGTTTAGTTAAGTTGCGTGTTGATCTTCGAGCACGGGCATGTAAAGAAGAAAGTTACGTCATCTCTTTCTAAATATGATGAGCAATAGTTTGACACAGGGCGTTATTTGTTTGCAACAAAACTATAGAATGAGGAAGTCTATTAAAATGTGAATCTAGTGACATAATATTTTATAAAAATTTTATATCATTATAACGATAATTGATGTTTGAAGATCATGATGTTTTTACTCTTTATTTAAATGCACACACTCTTATATAAAAAAAACTCGATCCGCGGTGGCTAGACAGCCCCGGGTATTCCGGCTTACGAAGAAGATCTTTTCACGCAGATCGAAAAAACCCCTGAACCTTTGCTCTACTCTTACACAGCGGCACCGCAGCGCCGTGAGATGAGCTGGTCATGGACCTATGCTTTGGATGTGAAGCAGACGAGAGAGTTTTTTTTTCTTGATCGCTACGGCTGAAGCCACAGATAAAGAGTGAGTCCCTTATGACTCACCACTCGGTCAACCAGGCCGTTCCCACTTATTCTTATATATATGGCTAGCTGTAATGTTTAGTGCACATCACGTACTAGTGATGCATCTGCTTACGTTTTTAGAAGTGTTTAAATTTTAAGAACAAACAAGACACTTTGACACACAACAACCAATAAAATACAAAATGCGAAGAGATTTTCTGAGGTTGTCTTCTTCTTCCTAAAAACATGTTACTCGCCGAAATTTGAAAAACACAAGGTAGCAGATGCAGATTTCTCTTGCAATTGATGATTGCAGTAGCCACCTGGTGCTAGCGACAAGATCTTGAAATCGCTACAAGAGAATCGTCTTTGGACCCACACCAAACAATGCAAGATTGATATTTCCACCATTATCGTCAAACCAAAGGGTAGAAGGGTACCGGATCTTGCTGCAGAAATCGAATAAAGATGTCGAAGAAGTCGTTGCTTCCATGGGCATTGAACAACGCTACACTCCCATAAAAGAGTCCAACAATAATCGAAGCTTTGACACAGATCTGTTAAGCCTCTGCCTCACAAGGTTGCTAACGACGCCAGAGGAAGCACCATCGTCAAGGTAGAAAAGAACCCAAAAGGGTTAGAAATTCCGACCCAAAAAGACTTCATTATAAAGCGACGGAACACCCTGTAAAGCTACATACTTTTGCTCACTACTGAATGAAATGGCAGAACACCTGCCACATTATGCTTAAGAAAAAAAACGACGCCTTGTTCGCTTGAGCTTATCAGCCAAATCAGCTAACCATTTAGCAGTGTTTTTCTCTCACAACAAATCAACGAACAACACTTTTAGTCATGGTTTATCAGCCAAGCGAACAGGGACGAAGGAAACTCAAAAGCCACCCTACCTCTTTGTTGTTGAAGAGGGAGCATCAAAACCCTGACACAACTCAGCATAGTTACACAAACCATGGACCCAGAACTCGATATACTAGTACTACTACTATGGGTGCAGCCGTGCAGGACCCAGTTTCTCAAACCACTAACCAAATCGCCAAAAACGGAAGAGGGAGTGAGTTCCTTCCCGAAATGATTCCTCTGCAATCAATTACTGTGCAATGAGGCCCATCTATTAGCGAGCCAGCTGAGGATCTCATCGCAGGCCTTCCATGATGGGGAGAGGTACGGTGTCTTACGACTTATGAGTGTAAGCTGCGTTGGTGCATGGCCTATCTCTATCTCTCTAAATCAGAGCCAAGCTCTACAATTTTTTGGGCCACGTCATTAGGATATTCTAGGGCGATGGATCTTGATTGGACGGTTCAAACGCTTGCACATGAGCTGCATTCTAGAGCCTTCGTCCCGCCTCCACATGCACTGGCGCCGCCCTCCCCCTTGGCCTGCCGTGGGCTGGCGGCGCCCATCGCCTCAAGTTTCTGTTAGAAAATAGGATCACCTAGCTGCAGATCTGACGGGTGTAAACATGCATTTGGGATAAAACCACCTAGAACAATTACCAGAGAAAGTGAGAGAGAGAGAGGAAAATGATGGTTAAGGGGACATGTTACTGACTATCCGTAGACTTGGCGGAGGAGGAGGCGGCCATGGGCGGTGTCGATGATGCGGGTGTCGCCGGGGTGAGTGGCTCTGGTGAAGGTGCTGAGGTGCTCATCCCGGTGGCGTAGATCCAGTGGTGAGGGCGGTGGCATTGGCAGTGGCGCTTCCCGTCACTGTCAGCGCTGCCCTCTCGATTGGACTAGGGTTAGGATGTAGGTGAGGAGTTGGCGGCTGCAGTGAACCTCGTGACCTGCGCCCTGACCCCCACCTCCCTTTATATTACGCTACGCAACTAGGGCCCACCAACCATGGAACGGTCGGGCGCCCCCGATCAGGGCGCGGATCAAGGCCCTGACTCGGTCGTTGGACCGAGTTGGAAGGAGATCAACCTAACATTCTCCCCCTTGATCTCACCTTTCGACTTGAACTTAAAATACTTTATCTTTTTCCGTTCCATCACAGATTAATGCATAGACCGTGGCTCATCACAACAGTTAGTACCGTTAGATTAACAGCTACAATACACCTCTCTGTTTTGAAACAGATTCTCAACTAGGTCCTTATTGTTCAAGGATCATAGGCTTTCCCGTAAACCTATGCCGGCTAAGTGTTCTCTGAACACATTGGGCGGTAAGCCTTTCGTAAGTGGATCCGCAAGCATTTTCTTTATACTTATATGCTCGAGACTGATTGCATGATCCTAGACTTTGTCTTTTACAATATAAAACTTTATATCAATGTGTTTCGCAACACCACTTGACTTATTGTTGTGAGCATAACATACTGTTGCCTCATTGTCGCAATACAACTTGAGTGGCCTATGAATGTTGTCGAGATAAACATCATTGGGTTGTATCCTGAAAACAACATCAGAGATTATAAGAAACATTTGACATAATAATTGCATGTCTTAATTTAACGTTGGTCAAAATTAAAATATACAACATTCTTCTACACTAATTCTACGTCACAATTGGGCTGAAATAGAATTAATGCATAAACATATAAATAAAAATTATAATATTATTATCATCAACGTTTGTCAGAAAATAACAATATCATAATTTAATTTAAATAAAATGACTACTCCTCTAATTTAAATTTTTTCGTTGGTTCCAATTTAATTAGAGGATAAACTTGACATTGCAGCGGAAACATGAAAAATAAACTTGTCTGCTTTTCAGAAACATTTCACTGTATTCCTCTACTCTCTAAAATTATACACGTTGGTGCAAAATCATAGAGATAAAAAACTATATAAAACATATAAGGGAAATGCTTCTTAAAATAATGAAAACTTAAACAAAATTTACTGTTCATTCAGCCCAGTACAGGAAAAACCGGCCCACTGTCCCATTCGCGCGGCGCGTGTCCGTGCTCCCCGTGCCCAGGCCGCAACCTAGGCCTGGGCCGGAATTCTTCCCCTGCCTAGGCCGCTTTCAGCCCGACGTTCCGTGGCCGTTGATCTTGATCGACGGCTGTTCGCGCCTTTCGCGCGATCAAAACCGCGTTCGCGGCCGCCGTTCCCCTGAACCCTAAAACATTTGCGCCCTCGCCTTCTCTCTCCTTGCCGCGGCGGCAGCAACGGTGGCGGCCACCTTGGCCGTCGGAGCCGGTGAGGGAGACCGACGCCAGAGCAAGTCCGGCTGCTTCGCCTCCTCTTCTCTCTCTCCCCCACTTTTCTCCTACGCACAGCCGTTGTCGACCGCATGGAGACGGCGCTGGAGACGAGGTCGCGATGGAGATGGTGGCACTGCCGTGGTACCCCTCGCCGGCGCATGCGTGCGGCCGGAGCCTCGCGCGGCGCCATCGAGTGGCACTGTGGTGGGACCTTTTGGCTAACTGCCCGCGCGGCCGGCAGTGGTGACTGAGGCGGAGGAGCCCTGGTGAGCCCCTTCTTTATCGGTCTTCTTCCTTAGGGTTAGGGTTTAACCCGATTCAACTCAATTCAATTCATCTCCTTCTACCTCGATCTAGATCTACGCGCTAGTTAGGCACACTGATACCATTGTTGGAAAATAGGATCACCTAGCTGCAGATCTGACAGGTGTAAACATGCATTTGGGATAAAACCACCGAGAACAAGTACCGGAGAAAGAGAGAGAGAGGAAAAGGATGGTTCAGGAGACATATTACCGACCATCTGTAGACTTGGCAGAGGAGGCGGCCATGGCGGTGTTGGTGATGTGGGTGTCGCCGGGGTGAGTGGCTCCAGTGAAGGTGCTGAGGTGCTCATCCCGGCAGCGTAGATCTAGTGGTGAGGGCGGTGGAGCTGGCAGTGGCACTTCCCGTCGCTGTCAGCGCTGCCCTCTCGATCAGACTAGAGTTAGGATGTAGGCGGGGAGTTGTATGCTACAGTGAACCTCGTAACCTGCACCCTGGCCCTCACCTCTTTTTATATTGCGCTGCGCGACGAGAGCCCACCAACCATATAACGGTTGGGCGCCTCCAATCAGGACGCGGATCAAGGCCCCGACTCGATCGTTGGACCGAGTCGGGAGGAGATCAACGTAACAGTTTCCAGTACGTGGTCCTGTGATGTTGTGACCACATCGCCGAGGTCATGAGCATCTGGCTCCGGTGGTTCCAACGCCATGCCCGCGACCAAGTACAAACCCCTCGGCGAGGAGACGCGGGCGGGGCCGCGCCCACGACCACGAGCCACCGCCGCTCGCGTAAGTAGGCGCGGGGCTACCGGCAAGACCGCAACAGCACTAGGCGTGGCAGCCCTCCGCCTCCCTGCTCGCACCCATGGAGCCCACCATGGCATCATCCCCCTCAGGCCCTCATCACAGCCGTTGCGGTCACTGCCTCCCTCCTCGCAGCCGCACACGATGAGGCTAGCGCGGCTCTACAACGATCAACGTCGACTATGCTATGGCGAGTGTAGTCCTGGCGGCGATGGGCGGAGGCAGCGTGTAGACGAGATGGTCAATGCTTCGCCTCCGTAAGATAAGTGTTCAGTTCGAAACTGAACAAAGGCCGCAGTGAAGGACTGCCTCTTGGTGACTACGATCTTGCCATCCCGTACTATCCCGTACTTCCTGCAGGGAGGTCAAGGCTGCTGACGACCGCCTCTGCTCTATAGCTCGTGCTCCCCTTGCCATTTGCCCAATGCTACCTTCAGCAAGTGTCACAGTGAGCACTGCCCGCGTCTTTGCTCCTCCATGGTTATCTCTGGACATGTTTCTTGGTTAAATTTCAGCAATCTATTGAATAGACAGTATCTGATGTTGTTCAGCTCTTGAGAGCATTGTCAACATGGAGATCGGAGCCTTGCAATGCGTTGATATCAAGCTATTCAAGGAGCTTCATAATACTAGAAGTCGTCAGCCTCTTTACAGCGTCTATGCAAAATGGTGTTATTTGTGCTAACATAAAGTTTGTGCTTTGGCTTAGTGGGGTGGAGCACTCAAATCCGTTGTCCGGTTTATAGGCTTGCATTTCAGAATAATGTAATGTAAATATGTAATTGTTTCCATGGCCCTCACTGACATGTACTATATTGGGGTTAATAAAGCATGCCACAATTAAGCCTATCTATAATGTTGAAAGGTTATTATTTCCAACTGGATACTTCCTTTGATATAATTCCAAGTATTTGACATGGCTTTCCATATTAGGATTGGCACAACACCCTTACATGTTCAAGATGTTGTTGCTTCTTTTGCCAGAGAGCCATCATCATCATGGAACTGAACCTTCCTGAAGGTAAACTACACTTTCCAGTATAAATCAACCTGCCCTTGTTTTGTGTAGCTAGACAAAGAACGAAAGAGAAGCATATCCAAGAAAGTTTGCAAGGACAAGGATAATAATTCCAAGCCTTTAGCCCTCACTTCCGATGCTGGCAAGCTAGTCACACCACAAAAGACAACAAAGATTTCAGTTTCGTACAACTCTTACCTTCAAAGCTAGCTAAGATGTTTGGTTTGCAATGCTTCTTACAGTCCTTTTCTAAAATTATTCACGTTTTTTTCAGAATTATATAAACTTCAAAAGAAAAAGGGCCAACAATGGATTGGGCTTCTACTGTTCTAGACAACTACGCTGGCATCTGACGAGACCGCGCGGCGTTGCCGCCCGTTGCTTTCTGGTAAAATTTATTTTTTCTTCCACACAAAGACCATATATATCTCCTCCTTTTCTAGTTTTCGTCAATCTTTTTCCTTTTGCATACGTAATATATTTGATGTTTTTTTGTAGAAATGGGGATGCTGGTTCCTAAGAAAACATTTGGTGGAGACAAATGGAGAGAGCAATAGCGTTTCTTGGGCCATGGGCCAAATATAGGTCCTCGATCAGACGGAAGCCCATGTGATGGTGCTTGCGGCCCTCGAGCACCTGCATGGCTCCCTCGAATGCGGCAGTCTATCGAATCATCATCACTGTAGTAGGAGTAGATAGACAAAGTAGGATTGCATTTGGTGGCGATGACGCAAAGTTTGAGCTCTCTTTACGATTTGACGGACTCAATACAGAAAAAGGCACCCTGTTAATTAATTATATATACTAGAAAATTTGGTGCGCTTCACAGCAAGCATTATCTATTATATATACTCCCTCTGTATCGGATTTAGAAGTCGTTTAGGACAGTGACACGGTCTCCAAAACACAACTTTGACCTCTTGTTTTTATAAAAAATATTTATAGAAAAGTGATATATGTATAATTTTATGAAAGTATTTTTCAAAACAAATCTATTCATATAATTTTTACATTTGCAAACTCAACAACTTAAAAGTTATTGATGATTTATATTCCCAATGTTGGACCCAAACCTTATCCAAAACGACTTCTAAATCCGATATATATATATATATATATATATATATATATATATATATATATATATATATATATATATATATATTCGTGTGCGCGCCCCTGACTCCGAGTTCAGTCTGATCCGAGTATGATTGAAAACCGCTCGTCTCCCCGTGTTTTGGAAACTGCCAGCCGAGCTGTGCATATCGTCAAAGAT